>CAWUFW010015491.1:0-358568 GCA_963921515.1 Calotriton arnoldi | reverse complement strand
CCCCAGACCTTGCTGGTCTGCATCATCGACGATCTACATCTTACTCGAGACTTGCCGTTGCCAAGGCCTGTTGGGTCCAATCTGGTCGCCGACACCTCTGCACTCGACAGACATCGAGCAACAGCCCGAATCCTGCTCCTGGTCGCCGACAACGCCTCCCGGACCTCGTGGCTGAAGAGTCAAGACGACCGTCAACGAACTTGAAGCACTCGACATCGGTGGGCATCTGTCCATCGCCTTCCTGGTCACTGGCTAGTGACCCAGACTCTGTCCCCTCTGCTTTCAGGTTCTTCAGAACTCCGATCCACTCTTGGATCCACCCGGACACTTTTCTCCTGGTCGCCAGCAGCACTTTGCAGCAGATCGCCATAAGAACCGGCAGACGAAACCCGACCCCGAAAGGCACCTATGCACCCGGCTTCCCTGGGTGAGGTAACACGAGTACTCCGGTGCTCCCGTGGGTAGAGACTCTTCAAAGTCCTAGATCTCAAAGGGTTTTGTCCTAGTCCTCTTTAAAGTGTCCCTTTCCTCTATTTTCCCGATCCCGACTTTCTCCATAGAAGTTAACGGCGTAGCGCGGTTGTGTATTTACACTGCACGCGTCTCCCGTGGGTCCCCTGTGTCACTACCTTGGGTGGTTCCTTGTGGTCCAAGCACTTCTAGAGGCTCTAGGCCTAGTGTCTAGTTCAGTCGTGGTTCGCATACCACTTTATTGGTATATGGTTTGAGTACGCCCCTAGGGCCCAAACGTGTATTTGTGCTATTACTGTGATTTAAGATCTTATAACCTATGTACTTCGAACTCTAGCCTCATAAAGAGACTAGAGGGGTGTGTTTAGTAATAAATACATATATTTTGAATATATACCTGGTGTGGTGCTCTTTCATTTGGTCACTCAAGAGATTATAGACTGGTAAAACAAGCTGCTTTACATTCCTTCAAGACTTAGCCTGAAGGCTGCTCTCCACAGCTACCACTAGGATAGCTTTCAATAAGGTTGTCTTTAACCTACCTACCATAAGAGTCGATTTGGACTGGTGCAAGGTGCCCACTATAATTAGTGGACAGCATATGCCAGGCCAACTTCTCACATTGGTGTGCAGCGTGTGGGATTCCAGCTTGCTATTGTTTTACCAGATAATCTCAATTGAATTGATCAACTGAAAACCACTAAAGGTACCTAAGGTACATATAATTTAAGCTTAGAATATCAGTAAGTTCTACTGAACTTAGAGTTGTGTGTTAAGGGATAGCACAACCCTTTCTACAACTCAAGAGAGTTTAGTAGGCCACACTAGAGTAGGTAGTGCATACACCACACCACACTAGTAATGTCTTTAAAAGCAGGATCTAGAGATGCCCTGCAGGAAGCCATTGAGCTTCCCCCTCCAAGTATGACACACTCCCATTCTTGGAACTGAGAGCTTTGTGTAACGTGAGGAAATTAAGGACAGGCCAAAGTCCCACCACCCAACACCTCCAGGAGTTGTTGGTGGCTTATGATCTTAGTAAGTCTTCAGAGACTGAAGGGGTAGGAGCAGAGGGTGGGCCAGCAGATGAGGAAGGGGCCAGGGGTACTACTACCCCCAGCCCCCTCTGAAACTGACCAGGAGGGTGACAATGACCCTGACCTGGAAAACCCAATCCCTTCTGGGGAAGATGAAGATGAGGATCTTGAGAACCACACCTTTGTCCCCCAGGAAGGATTATGAGTGTGCTCAGAAAGTCTAGGTCTCCTTCTCAGGAGTCTAACCACTCTGGCACCTCAATAGGGAGCTCTGTTTCTTCTCACAGGAGGGAATCCTCTCATGAGAGAAGAAAGAGACTGGTCCAGTATGAGGAAACTCAACTGGAGATCAGGAAGAAGCAATTGGCTTTAGATAGAGAATCCCTAGATCTCCTTAAAGAGAAGAAAGTTGGGACTAGAGTCCCATGGTGGCAACAATATCCCTAGAGATAGGGACAGGTCTTATGACCATAGAAACCTAAACAAGATTGTCCCTCCCTACCAGAGTGGGGATGACATCCACAAATGGATAACTGCACTGGAGAGGGCCTGTAAAGTTCAGAAGGTCCCCCAGAGGCAGTGGGCAGCAATCTTGTGGCTCTCCTTTGCAGACAAAGGTAGAGACAAGCTCCTCACTGTAAGAGAAGAGGATGCTGACAATTACACAGTCTTGAAGAGTGCTCTGATAGATGGGTTTGGCCTAACCACTGAACAGTATAGGTTGAAGTTCAGAGACACCCAAAAGCTCAGACTCAAGACTGGGTTGATTTTGTAGATTGTGCTACAAAGGCTCTGGAAGGTTGGATACATGGCAACAAAGTGCATGACTTTTTAGGATTGTACAATTTGATTATGAGGGAGCAGATCCTTAATAATTGTCAAAACCAGCTTTTGCACCAGTATCTGGTGGACTCTGATCTGACCTCACCCCAAGAATTGGGAAAGAAGGCAGACAAATGGGTCAGAACCAGAGTAAAGACTAGAAATCAGGGTGGTGACCAGAAGAAAGATTCTACTAAGTCCCAAGAGAAAGGTGGGGATAAATCTAAGGATAAGTCCACTACAGGGCCCCAAAATTCCTCTTCTGGGGGTGGGTCCCAAACTCCTTCCTCTCCTGAAAAGAAACCATATTGCCATGTCTGTAAGAAGCCTGGGCACTGGAAAACTGATCCCAGTTGCCCCAGGATTGGCAATAAAGAAAATGTTCCTCCCACAACTACTACCACCCCTCCTGGTACTACCAGTAGTAATCCTCCAGTTGGGAGTAGTGCACCCAAAAAGTTAGGTGCTTTTGCAAGAGGAACAGAGGTGGGCCCTAGTTTAGACAGGGACCCCTCAACAGACTCCTCTGACTCTGATGGTGGTATAGGATTTGCCACCTTTACCATGGGTCCCATAGCATTGGGCAGGTACAGATTGGAGCCAATAATTAATGGTCAGAAAGCTGTGGCATTTAGGGACACAGGGGCTAGTGTCACCATGGTGGCAGGGAAACTAGTCCCCCTCACCAGCTTTTACCTGAGTTTAAATACCAGGTGACCAACATTGATGGTGTCAGAACAGATCACCCCATGGCCATAGTCAATCTCAGCTGGGAGGGGTCACAGGCCCAAAAGAGTGGCAGTGTCCCCAACCCTACCTGTAGATTGCCTGATGGGCAATGATCTGGAAATTTCAGCCTGGGCTGAAGTGGAACACCAAACCCATCTTAGGATGTTGGGCGTCCCTGTAAAGGTTAGTGGGGCTGTGATGGCCACAGACCCAGCCCAAGAATTTGGAGAGATGGAGCCTGAAAGAATGGCCCACTCTCCCCCAAAGAGAGCACAAGGGTTGAAGAAAAGTCTTCTTCCCCCAGACAGTAGGTAAGGGTCAGCCTCCTCAGGGAACTGACCCTACCCCTAGTGAAGGAACTGCCACAGAGGTAGTCAGGCCTGGCCTGGCCACACCCCTGATGGCAGAGGACCCTTCCAAGGTGGTACCCCGTCTGGAGCAGGTAACCTGCCCCTCTCTACCCTGCCTCAGTCAGCCCAGGGCTGCAGAGGTCAGGGAGGTCAGTGGACCCCCAGGGCCCCCTGTCCAGAGGAAGCCCCCATCAGCAGATTAGGGGCACCCAGTCTAGTAGCCCTAGCCAGGTGAAAATTCCTCTACACACTGAGGGATCCCCCATACCTTTATGTAGGGACCTCCCCCAGAAGGACTCTGGTAGGCAAGGGCAAACCTGGGACCAGAAGGTTCCAAACCTGCCATGTCCCTCCAGTAGTCCATCCAAAGGGACCCAACCCACAGCTGTAGGCAGCCAAAGGTTGACCCTTAGAGCAAAGTGCAACTCAGTCATGGAAAGACAGGCATACATGGTGACCAGTGATCTGAGGAAGCTGAGGCCAACATTCCTAGGGCCTCACTTCCCTACCCAGACACCCCACCAGCCTTGTACTTTACCTAAGCACACCAGAGGTAGTGATTCCCCATGGTGGAGACCCTCTCATACCCTTAGGGTGAGGGATTGCTTAGTGGACCATAACATAGGGGCAACCATGCTAGTGCAGGTGCTTCCTTATATGGCCACTTAGTCAATATAGGCTCAACTGGCCAAGGTTAGCCTTATCTCCTTTCGTTTGGGGGGGTTATGTAGGAAGGTGGAATCTGACTATATGGTTGCCCCCACTTTTTTTATGGTGTTTTGCTGGTTTATGACTTAGTTGGACTGGGATCCTGCTATTCAGGGCCCCAGTCTATCTGCTTTCTCTGTAAAAGGTTTCCATGTGCCTTAGGCACATCTCTGATTGGAATCTGGAGTGCCCTTATAAGTCCCTAGTATATGGTATACTATGTACCAAGGGCATAGGTACCTCAGAGGCCTGCCAGGGGCTGCAGCATGTATTATGCCACCCCTGGAAGGCCATCCAAACTGACACCACAGGTCTGCTACTGCAGCCTGGGTAAGGTGGTGCATGCACCCCTTACTGTGATATAGGTTACCTATATCACTAAATACATACACACATATAAACCTATAAGTCACTCCTAAGGCAGGCCTTATCAATCCTAAAGGCAGAGTGCATGGTTCCTATGTGAGAGGGTGCCCCTGCATGAGCAGGGCCCCTCTGCAGCGTTCGGAGACCATCTCTGATGCTGTTTGTAGTGCAGCCTGACCATATACTCTTAAGCGCATTATATCCTCGCGGTAAAATGCTAACTTTGGAATGGCTGCACCTAAACATGTCGTGTTTGGTGTCAAACATCTTGGAATACTACCCCCCGCCAATCCTGGCGGCGGGGGTAGCATTCCACCCTTCTAGAGGAAAGACATGTTAACTCTGGCTTACCCGGTAACTTCTTTCTGAAGCCCTGGCATCACAAAATGGATGCTGCTGCCACAGACACAAGTCTGGCCTCCTGCTGCTGGACGAAACTCCGGCAGGGGAGGCCTGGACAATAGGTTTCCTGTTGCAGGGAGGTGTGACCACCTCCCCAGACAGGATAATGTGTATTGGGGCTGGGTGGGTGCACTCTTAGAGTGCTTTGAAGTCCTGCACTGGGGGAGCAAAGGCTCCTCTGTGCATATGCCAGTTCAAACCAGCTCAGGGGCTACCTGCCCCTGCTCTGGCGCAGAAACTGGACAAAGGGAAGTGGGTGTAGCCACCCCTCCCTTGACCCTCCCATAGGTGGGGTCATAGAGTTAGTCCCTCCCTGTTTTACTGGTTAAAATGGGGAACCCTTGCCACAGCAAGATTAGATTATACCTGGACGAAACTCTGACACGGAATCCTGGACCTTCGACGCTCTACGACAAGATTAGAGGACTGAAGAATCTCCCTTGGGGTCAAGGAGTGACTCCCCTGCTTGGCAGGCACCAAAAAGCATCTGTCCGGTTCGCATCACTGAAGCTCCCGTCGGACGCCGAAGTCATCGCATCACCAGAGGTGGATTCTCAGACTTCCCCGAGGCTACCCTGAGTCCCCAGCAAAGCTGAGGCCCGTGGCTATCGTGGGTGACTTGAGACCGTGACCCCTGGACACCGAGCACATTTGCAAGTGCACCATCTTCTGGGTCTCCCAAGAAGTCGTGCTTTGGGCTCCGAGTAGCCCTAGCCTCCAGCACTACCTGCACCGAAGATCACTGGCCCCCACTCCACGAGTGTCCTGTAAGCCAGCTCCACGTGCGGCGTCACAAGGCTCCTTCGCGGTCGCTAGCCCGTTGGCTAGTAGCCCTTACCGAAGGCCAATCTTTTCTTTACTTGGCAGTCTGGTTGCTCCAGGCCTGCCCTCACTTACCCTTGCTGGGTGAGTTCCCCAGACCTTGCTGGTCTGCATCATCGACGATCTACATCTTACTCGAGACTTGCCGTTGCCAAGGCCTGTTGGGTCCAATCTGGTCGCCGACACCTCTGCACTCGACAGACATCGAGCAACAGCCCGAATCCTGCTCCTGGTCGCCGACAACGCCTCCCGGACCTCGTGGCTGAAGAGTCAAGACGACCGTCAACGAACTTGAAGCACTCGACATCGGTGGGCATCTGTCCATCGCCTTCCTGGTCACTGGCTAGTGACCCAGACTCTGTCCCCTCTGCTTTCAGGTTCTTCAGAACTCCGATCCACTCTTGGATCCACCCGGACACTTTTCTCCTGGTCGCCAGCAGCACTTTGCAGCAGATCGCCATAAGAACCGACGACGAAACCCGACCCCGAAAGGCACCTATGCACCCGGCTTCCCTGGGTGAGGTAACACGAGTACTCCGGTGCTCCCGTGGGTAGAGACTCTTCAAAGTCCTAGATCTCAAAGGGTTTTGTCCTAGTCCTCTTTAAAGTGTCCCTTTCCTCTATTTTCCCGATCCCGACTTTCTCCATAGAAGTAAACGGCGTAGCGCGGTTGTGTATTTACACTGCACGCGTCTCCCGTGGGTCCCCTGTGTCACTACCTTGGGTGGTTCCTTGTGGTCCAAGCACTTCTAGAGGCTCTAGGCCTAGTGTCTAGTTCAGTCGTGGTTCGCATACCACTTTATTGGTATATGGTTTGGTACGCCCCTAGGGCCCAAACGTGTATTTGTGCTATTACTGTGATTTAAGATCTTATAACCTATGTACTTCGAACTCTAGCCTCATAAAGAGACTAGAGGGGTGTGTTTAGTAATAAATACATATATTTTGAATATATACCTGGTGTGGTGCTCTTTCATTTGGTCACTCAAGAGATTATAGACTGGTAAAACAAGCTGCTTTACATTCCTTCAAGACTTAGCCTGAAGGCTGCTCTCCACAGCTACCACTAGGATAGCTTTCAATAAGGTTGTCTTTAACCTACCTACCATAAGAGTCGATTTGGACTGGTGCAAGGTGCCCACTATAATTAGTGGACAGCATATGCCAGGCCAACTTCTCACACATCCCCCCACTACTTCCATTTGACTTGTGCCATACTACACATTGTGGATGTGTTGCCTGCGTGATGTGACAAGGATGAGCGCGCCATGAGTTCTCACCCACCATGCTCTACTGCCATCCCGTGCCCTGGATTGCCTGTGCAAGTGGACAATGTTGGGGATACACCAGGTCGACAGGGGATGTGAGTGCCTTGGCAAGGGCCTGACGGACGCGCAGCAGTATCCGGCATGTCCACGGAGGGTGGGCTGACGTCTACACTTGATGCTGCATTGTTCGTGTGCCCGCCTGTTGTGCACACACGAGTTCACATTCGTCACCAGACAGGTGGTCTTTACAGATTCCCAGGAGTGCGCCAATGTACTGGTCCTGAGTCCTCCCAACACAGCGTGTTTCAACATTGCATGTGCGCACCTACCCGTCACACCAACCCACCTGAGCCATGCGTAACTCCCACTTCACATGACACATGTGTGTCTCCCACAGTTGTGCTACTCATTTAAGTTGACATCCAATGACAGTGGACTACATGGTCATCTCATGACTGCCGTGTACTTCACACACTCTCATCCTCTCTCATTCGTACTTGTGAAATGAATCAGCAGAGACACATTGTTGCTTCAAGCCATGTATTGGGACTAATGTCCTCTGTGATGCAGTATAGTGAACACTACTGGCAGCGAAGTGCATGTGGAGGATATACTCAGCATGATTACACATAGCATAGGGTGTAGGGGTACAGTGATTAGTTGTTGACTGTGGGATGTGGGCTTCAGAGTTCCAACTGCTTAGCCGTTGGTGTGCTAATGTACATTTGCTAATTACTGTGGTGCTGCTGACTGACACAGACAGTATACATTTAGCCTACCAGTCCGCTTGTCATCATGGGCACAGTGCATCTCAGTTCCATGTTACAGGTTTGCTGCTATGGTTACTCATACACACGTGCGTGGAGGTGACATCAGGGCATGGGCTTACGTGCATGCAAAGGCGTCCCACTTGTTGTTGCGATGTGGTGGGTACTGGCCATGTCACAGTCACTGGGCTCATGTTGTTGGTGGATGCACTTGGTGTACATGCAAAGGTCCTGACATGGACGTTCAGAGGGAGGTGTGGTGACAGCTCTCACATACTGCAGCAGGACGATTGCTGTCCACTGACCGGTGCATATGTTCATGGGCGCAGGATCCATATCATGGCATGGTTGTACGTGCAGTTCTGTCCATGTGGTTGCCATACACAAATCCCATGCCTCTGCCTCCCCTGTTCATGCAGAGTTACTGGATGTGATGAGGTACAGGGTGCATTTCCCAAATAGTATCAGATGTCATGGCAGTGTAGTTGTTGTTGTGGTGTCAGTTGCAGGTTGCATGGTGTAGTAGTTGTACTGGTAACTGCCTAGTCCGTGCGTAAGCCACGCATGGGTACGGTGTGGGTCATCATTGCTCAATTGGGGGTCTGGCGACGGGGCCCGACGAATTGACAGGTTGTCAGGAATACAATACCTTCCAGCAGGGCTTCCATGGCATTGGTGGTGGACATGGTTGCCAGCCAATGTAGCGGATGGTGGCTGTCAAGGTGTTGGTTGTGAGTTGTCCCTTGTAGGAGCATGATGGGACATGTTGGATGGCATTCGATGTAACTGTAATCCATTATCCGTCGTGTGGAGGCACAGTGGTCCCATTGGAGTGTGGGTCCGATAGTCGCCACATACGCCATGCCCCCATAGGCTGAACAGGCCCTGTCGTGGGCGTCCAGGGGTGGAATAGTTGTAGCAGGTCCGCCCTTGGACATGCCGGGTTGGAGAGACATAACTCCACAGGATAGTAGAAGGGACACCTCCGACAGTAGAAGACGGGGATGACGCAGCTGAACAATGCGATGCGGTAAGTTAGTCGGTAACTTACGTTCAGCAGGGCCAGATTGTCACATCCCAATATCTGTATCAGGTTATGTTTGTACAGCTTGATCTGTCTGGCGTAGTTGGGTAGGTGTGGTGCAAGTGCCATTTTGCTGCAGGGCGCTGTGGTGGCGTGCTCCGGCTGTCTGTGCAGTCTGCAGAGTGCAACCTCCGATGTTGCTGGGAATTCTGTAATGGTCGTAGGAAGGCAGGACTTGTGTTATGTTGGCTTGTGCGGAGGACACGGGCCCTCATCCCACATGCTTCTCTGAATGGTCAAGGTCAGTGGTGTCTGACTCCTTCCAGATAACTTGTATGTGAACCACACGGGGGAGTGTTATCATTTCTCCTTTCCGTTGTGAATGTTCTTTGGTGTTATGCGCTATCTGCCCTGTGGCCGCTTCCCTCTGCATACCTGCGTTGGGCTTTGTTTGGTGCAATGACTGTTTTCTCCGGCTTGTTTAGTCGGGATGTGGTTTCACAGTGGGAATGGAAGGTCATTCGGTGCTGTCTCCTCTCCCGTGTGTGGACAGCAGGCTGCTTTTCCGCTGTACGTTGGGCCTTGTGTTATAATTGGTCCCACCTGTTGTCTGTCCCCGGTATCTTTGATGTTACGTATTGCATGTCTTGTTATTGGGTGCAGGGTGGCACCGGTGTTTCTGTGTGGTTCTGGCGTACCTTTTCCCGACGGGGTCCATATTCTGCTGGGTGATGTTGCCTCCGCTGTGTGCTTCGCCGTGTTTTGCACACAGGGGTGTGTCCTAATGTGGCGTGACGTCACTGACATGTTCGGGTCAGTTGTGTGATGTCAGGTTGGCAGCAGTGAATTGCCGGTTGGGGACATGACTGTGGCAGGGCTGTCACGTGACATGTGCGTTCTGGGTGGTGCTGGTGTGTGTGGTGTTTGGTTGTGACCCTGTGTTGTTTGTGTGCGGCGCATGCATTGCGCTGCCGTTGGCCTCTGCGTTGTGCGCATGTGTGGGTGCAGTGGTGGATGTGTCGTGTCCACGCAGGGGTGTCGGGGTGGGGGCCATATGCAGTTGTCCCGCCCTTGCACTGTGTGCGCTGTTTGCGTGCCCCTGTTGTGTGTCTGCCTACCTGCGTCGCCGCGGTGCGTTGACTCCTGGGTGCTGCATCAGGTAGAGCATGGGGAGGGCCTGCAGTGCTGGATTCATGCTCGGGGGTCCGCCTCTTTGCTATCCGTACTGTGAGTTCGGTTTTCCGCCTTGCTTTCACGTGCGGTGTCTCTTAGCCGGAGGAACTGTTTGGTTCTGGCATCGAAATATGTACGCCGGGCGGTACGTGATTTCGTCGGGCGGTGTGTCTCCATTGGCCGCGCCGCTCCGTGAACGGGCGCACTTTGATGGCGGACGGCGTCGCTGGCGTATGGGCGGTGTTTGGCTGTCTTTTCGCATCCTAATTGGGCGGGCGTGTGTGCTGTGGCGGGCGGACGGTAACTGGTGCTTTTTGCATCCGCCAGCACGGCGGTGGTGCTTCCGCCCGCCATCCTAATGGGCCCTCAAGTTCTTATATTATTTTAGCAATATCCCGATACAGATAACTACTGCCTTTTTTAAAACGGTTCGTTCGCTACATGTCAGGTTGATTTGGGGTGGGCAAACAGGCCCGGGTAAACTTAACGACGCTCACGTTGGATTATAAAAGCGGGGGGTTCAATGTGCCGGACATGTACTTATACTACCTGTGCGCTCAAGCTCAATATGCATATTACTGATACAATACACATGATTTCATCCCGCACGTGGCTGTAGAAGACGGGGATGCGCACCCTATACCTCTAAGTTCCATGCTGACTCACACTCAAAGGGGTACGCCCAAGACAGAAATTAACTCAGTTGATTCCATGATTGCCACCTGGCAAACTCTAGGTCGGAGAGCGGCGAAACTGCAACTCTACTCCCCGCTTCTACCCCTGTCACACCACGCAGCCGCCTCGGTCACACATGAGCGGGTGGCATTGCGTATATTGACATCTGTAGGGCTTGACAAAATGCAGGACGTTTTTCCAAACGGCACCTTTTTAACGACAGAAGAGGTGTGGCGCAGCGGCCAGGGCGACTGACTCCGGATCCTGGGGCTGAGGGTTTGATCCCTGGTGCCGGCGGCAGATCAGCCCAGCACCATATGACTCTGGGCAATAGCTTGCTTAATCTTCCCTACGGCCCTCAGCGCCGGGACACCTCTCCGGAGGTAGCTGTGCACTTTACAAATACTGGACATTTACATTTATTTACATTTAGCTACGTGCACAATCAAACCCCACTGTTTATTTTCACAATACACAGATTAAAAAAAGCACTGCAAGCGCATTACCCCACATTCCCATCTGAACCCCCCACATTGTGCTCTTTACATGCCCTACTTATTAGCCCTTCAAGACATAAAATGATAACTAAGTTATATAGGGCTGGGAGAGTCGAGACACTGCTAACACACAATAGGCCCATGAAACAGTGGAACTTGAAGTTAGATCCGCAACTAACGCAACAAGACTGGGAGTATTGTGGACAACTAACGAAGTCACTCACACCTAATGGAAACCTAGGCATCATACATTTCAGGTATCTGCACCAAATGTATCACACACCACACAGGTTATTTAAATATGGCTTAAGAGATAACGACACCTGTAAACGGTGCGGGCAGGCAGGTGCAGATTTCTGGCACCTGGCATGGGAATGCGGAAAGGTGAGGGAGTATTGGGAAAGGGTTATTGACACTTTACAAGAAATGACTAGTGTACAGCTCAGCTGCACCCCCCAAGTATGCCTGTTACATTTAATACCATTTCTAAAGGGTAAGATAAGTAGCCTTGTGAAAATAGCGCTACTGCTAGCCAGAAGGAGAGTGGACATGGTATGGGACAGCAAGTTCAACCTGAAAGTCGAGCTATGGTTGAAGGATATGGTATATTGCCGTGACACCTTGACGTTATATGCTGAGGAACTCCCGACCACATCCAGACCTAAAGATGTTTGGGAACCCCTGTTGCAATATTTACGTGCGAGAGAGCACAATCCCCAAACTGCTTCTCCTTCATCAGACTGATGCAATGTATTTTCTTGATATGTGCACATGTATAGCATTCGCTAGCCGAGCTCGCCGGAAAGGTAACCATCACTGTATAGATACGGCCACGGGTTGTTTGGATGTTTTGTATGTTGACTGTGAATGCATCTATACTGTTTTACATCATATATGTTACTTGAATGATCAACAATAAAAATTTAATAAAAAAAAAAAAACTATCTCTGGGGGTCCACTAAATCTTTATTGGGTGGCATAAGGGACAGGGTTAAATGGAGGACTGGGGATTAATCAAATATATCCCTCACAAGGGTCAACGTGTTTCTGCCATAGGTAGGTCCCTTACAGGGATCCAGTGGCATTTGTCAGGACCTCAGTGTTAAGTAGTCACTCTGCAAAAGTGTATATTCATGATTGAAAAACTGAAAATATATATGTACTGGCCACCACAGGATCAGGGGTGTCCGGCTGACAATGACCCATGTTATTCTTTGCCCACAATGGGCATATGAATGACTTAGGGGTGGGGGCTGCCCTTAATGGGCACTATAATGCCCCCACCTCTCCCAAAAATTGGCAAAGTCTTTCTGCCCCTCGGGGGGCAGAAAGTCCACTGGGCACCGGAGATATGTTTATAGGCATGTCAGGAAACAATCCCTTAGGCAAGGGTTGCTCCCCTTTTTTTTGTGAACACATTTTGGCTGCTTCTGCCCCCCTTGGGGCAGATCAGCGATATTTTTAGGCACGCCGGCTCCCAAGGGGGGCAAATAACCACTAGACATTAGCAAAAGTTTCTGTGTGTGTGTGTGTGAACTGGAGTTCTGCTGACGGGGTGTGTTTACTGGTGTTTGGCTGGCTGTGTGTGAACCTGCATTTTGTTGGTGGTGTGTGTACTTGTGCTTAGCTGGCAGTGTGTGTGGACTGTCGCTTGGCTAGCGGTCTGTGTGAATGGCCCAACTCTGGCGGTATGCGTCGAGTGTCGCTTAGCTGGTGATGTGCTTGGATGGTGCTTGGCTGGTGGTGTGCATGGATGTCGCTTGGCTGGTGGCATGCATGGATGGTGCTTGGCTGGCTGTGTGCGTGGATGGCGTTTGGCTGGTGGTATGCATGGATGGCGCTTGGCTGGTGGTATGCATGGATGGCGCTTGGTTGGCGGTGTAGCTTGGGTGGATCCTCTAAAATTCTATTACCCAGAATCACCTGCAAACCTCAAATTTAGCTAACAATTCTCACTTTTCTCAAATTTTGGTGTGGAAAATTTGCTGGATCACAGCGCCAGCACAAATTTCCCACCACCCAGCGTTACCTTTGGTCTACTGAAAAATATGATACCTCACTTGTGTGCGTGCCAAAAGCAGAGAACCTAAAAACGTATAAAATGAAAAACTGAGGGGAAACAAAGTGGATCTAGACGGGAAGATTTTTTTTCCTATGTTTTTAGGCTGACACTGCTTTGGGCACCCACACGAGTGAGGAATCAATTTTATTGAGAGCACCTGTGTTTTTGGTACCGGGCTAGGAAGCTATCTAGGGAAACCTACCAAACCCAGACATTTCTGAAAACTAGACACCCGGGAAGTCCAGGGAGGTCTAGCTTGCGTGGATCCCTCGATGGTTTCTTACCCAGAATACCCTGCACACCTCAAATGTAGCTTAAAAAATCAAATTTTCCTCACATTTCTCTGTTGTAAAGTTGTGGGATCACCAGGCCGACATGAATTTCCTACCACCCAGCATTTCCCCAGGTCTCCCAATAAAAATGGTACCACACTTGTGTAGGTGGGCCAAGTATCCGCTTCAGGTAAGGGCCCAAAACGTATTGTGGAGACATCAAAATTATGTATCACAAAATGACCCGGTTTTGCAAGGGGGGCACCTATGATTTTGGTCCGGAGCTAGACAGCTATCTCGGGAAACCTACCAAACCCAGACATTTCTGAAAACTAAGCGATACAAAAGGGGATGATGGACGGAACGTTTGAGCCAATCAAACACTCACCCCCAGTCAACTGATCTGGGTTTAATCCATCATCATTCTTTAGCTCACTCCACCACCCCAGTTCAGACATGGCCATATGCAAATCAGTCTGACCCTGTGCCTCATGGGAACAGTCCAGCCCAAACTGCCAAGCCATGTCTTCCCTGGACCGGAAACAAGCATCCTAGGACCGGTTTCTGGCATTCCAGCCGTCATCAGCCAGGCTTGCTTGAATCCAGTGGCAAAGTGAGCAAGGGACCCACGTCTGGGCATACCCCCGCCAACTTAGGGCGAACAAAGTGATACAAAGGGGATGATGGACGGAACGTTTGAGCAAATCAAACACTCACCCCCAGTCAACTGATCTGGGTTTAATCCATCATCATTCTTTAGCTCACTCCACCACCCCAGTTCAGACATGGCCATATGCAAATCAGTCTGACCCTGTGCCTCATGGGAACAGTCCAGCCCGAACTGCCAAGCCATGTCTTCCCTGGACCGGAAACAAGCATCCTAGGACCGGTATCTGGCATTCCAGCCGTCATCAGCCAGGCTTGCTTGAATCCAGTGGCAAAGTGAGCAAGGGACCCACGTCTGGGCATACCCCCGCCAACTTAGGGCGAACAAAGCAATACAAAAGGGGATGATGGACGGAACGTTTGAGCCAATCAAACACTCACCCCCAGTCAACTGATCTGGGTTTAATCCATCATCATTCTTTAGCTCACTCCACCACCCCAGTTCAGACATGGCCATATGCAAATCAGTCTGACCCTGTGCCTCATGGGAACAGTCCAGCCCGAACTGCCAAGCCATGTCTTCCCTGGACCGGAAACAAGCATCCTAGGACCGGTTTCTGGCATTCCAGCCGTCATCAGCCAGGCTTGCTTGAATCCAGTGGCAAAGTGAGCAAGGGACCCACGTCTGGGCATACCCCCGCCAACTTAGGGCGAACAAAGCGATACAAAAGGGGATGATGGACGGAACGTTTGAGCCAATCAAACACTCACCCCCAGTCAACTGATCTGGGTTTAATCCATCATCATTCTTTAGCTCACTCCACCACCCCAGTTCAGACATGGCCATATGCAAATCAGTCTGACCCTGTGCCTCATGGGAACAGTCCAGCCCGAACTGCCAAGCCATGTCTTCCCTGGACCGGAAACAAGCATCCTAGGACCGGTTTCTGGCATTCCAGCCGTCATCAGCCAGGCTTGCTTGAATCCAGTGGCAAAGTGAGCAAGGGACCCACGTCTGGGCATACCCCCGCCAACTTAGGGCGAACAAAGCGATACAAAAGGGGATGATGGACGGAACGTTTGAGCCAATCAAACACTCACCCCCAGTCAACTGATCTGGGTTTAATCCATCATCATTCTTTAGCTCACTCCACCACCCCAGTTCAGACATGGCCATATGCAAATCAGTCTTGACCCTGTGCCTCATGGGAACAGTCCAGCCCGAACTGCCAAGCCAGGTCCTCCCTGGACTGGAAACAAGCATCCTAGGACCGGTTTCGGGGTTTCACCCCTCTTCAGCCAGGATAGCTTGATTCCAGTGGCATGGAGAGCACGGGACCCACGTCTGGGCATACCCGTCCCACTCGGGGTGACAAATGCAAAAACAACAGTTGATGGACAGAATGCAGAACAATGTCATACATTCACCCCAGTACAGAGATCTGGGCCTAAATCCATCGTTTTTTTGCTCACCATGCCATTCCAGTTTGAACCCAGCCATATGCAAATCAGTCTTGACCCTGTGCCTCATGGGAACAGTCCAGCCCGAACTGCCAAGCCAGGTCCTCCCTGGACTGGAAACAAGCATCCTAGGACCGGTTTCGGGGTTTCACCCTCTTCAGCCAGGATAGCTTGATTCCAGTGGCATGGAGAGCACGGGACCCACGTCTGGGCATACCCGTCCCACTCGGGGTGACAAATGCAAAAACAACAGTTGATGGACAGAATGCAGAACAATGTCATACATTCACCCCAGTACAGAGATCTGGGCCTAAATTTGGCGGGGGTATGCCCAGACGTGGGTCCCTTGCTCACTTTGCCACTGGATTCAAGCAAGCCTGGCTGATGACGGCTGAAATGCCAGAAACCGGTCCTAGGATGCTTGTTTCCGGTCCAGGGAAGACATGGCTTGGCAGTTCGGGCTGGACTGTTCCCATGAGGCTCAGGGTCAGACTAATTTGCATATGGCCATGTCAGAACTGGGGTGGTGGAGTGAGCTAAAGAATGATGATGGATTAAACCCAGATCAGTTGACTGGGGGTGAGTGTTTGATTGGCTCAAGCGTTCCGTCCATCATCCCCTTTTGTATTTCTGAAAACTAGACTCCAGGGGAGTCCAGGGAGGTGTGACTTGTGTGGATCCCCCATCATTTTCCTACCCAGAATCCTCTGCAAACCTCAAATTTAGCTAAAGTAAAAATACAATTTTCCTTACATTTCTGTCTGGGATCACCGCGCCAGCACATTTTCCCTACCACCATAATGATACCTCCCTTGTGTGGGTGGGACAAGGGCCTACAACTGGGAAAGGCCAAAAACATAGATATTGAGAGGTAAGTACAGTGAGCTCTAGGCACTATTTCTTTTAATATATACATATTTAGAGGATTCTGCTTTTGACACCCAAACAAGTGAGGCATCATTTTTCTCCAAGGGGAACACTGGGTGGTAGGAAATTGTTGCTGGCGCAGTGAACCCAGACAGAAATCTACGGAAAATGTGATTTTGTGATACATCATTTTGATGTCTCAACAATACGTTTTGGGCACTTCCCTGTCGGGGGTACTTTGCCCACCCACACAAGTGAGGTACTATTTTTATTGGGAGACCTGGGGAATACTGGGTGGTAGAAAATTTGTGTCAGCTTAGTGATCCCTTAACTTTACCACAAAGAAATGTAAGGAAAATTTGATTTTTTTATGCTAAATTTGAGGTTTGCAGGGGATTCTGGGTAAGAAAACCTTGGGGATCCATGCAAGCTACACCTCACTGCACTCCTCCAGGTGTCTATTTTCAGAAATGTCTGGATATGGTAGGTTTCCCTAGATGACGTCGAGCCCGGGACCAAAAACATGGATGACTCCCTCACAAAACCAGGTTGTTTTGTGATAAATAATTTTGATGTCTCCACAATAAGTTTTGTGTCATTTCCTGTTGGAAGCACTAGGCCTGTCCACACCATTTTTAACAGCAGACTTGGGAGAATCCTGGGTGGGTGGAAGTTTGTGGCTCCCGGCAGATTCCAGAACTTTCCATCACTGAAATGTGAGCAAAATGTGGGTTTTTTGGACAATGTTTGAGGTTTGCAAAGGATTCTTGGTAAAAGATCCTGGTGTGAGCCACACAAGTCCCCCCAATATGGATTTACCTGGTTGTCTAGTTTTCTAAAATATACAGGTTTGCTAGGTTTCCCTAGGTGCCGGCTGAGCTGGGGCCCAAATCCACAGCTAGGCACATTGCAAAAAAGTTAGTTTTCCTTGGAAAAATGTGATGTTGCCACGTTGCATTTTGGGCCGTTTCCTGTCACGGGCACTAGGCGTACCACACAAGTGAGGTACAATTTTTATTGGCAGACTTGGGAGAATGCTGGGTGGGTGCCAGTTTGTGGCTCCCCACAGATTCCACAACTTTCCATCACAGAAATGTGAGGAAAATGTGTTTCTTTGGACAAAGTTTGAGGTTTGCAAGGGATTCTGGGTAACAGAACCTGGTGAGAGTCACACATGTCCCCATCCTGTATTCCCCTGGGTGTCTAGTTTTCAAAAATGTACTGGTTTGCTAGGTTTCCCTAGGTGCCGGCTGAGCTAGGGCCCAAAATCCACAGCTAGGCACATTGCAATTAAAGGATCCGTTTTCACTGTGAAAATGTGATGTGTCCACGTTGTGGTTTGG
This sequence comes from Calotriton arnoldi, assembly GCA_963921515.1. Taxonomy (NCBI): domain Eukaryota; kingdom Metazoa; phylum Chordata; class Amphibia; order Caudata; family Salamandridae; genus Calotriton; species Calotriton arnoldi. Next base: position 340,846 of record CAWUFW010015491.1, on the reverse strand, counting down.
GCTGTTTCCTTTCGCGGGCCCTAAGCCTACCCACACAAGTGAGATACCATTTTTATCAGGATACTTGGGGAGTGAAGGGTGGGTAGAAGTTTGTGCCTCCCCACAGATTCCAGAACTTTCTATCACAGAAATGTGAGGAAAATGTTTTTTTTTTTACAAAGTTTGAGGTTTGCAAGGTATTCTGGGTAACAGAACCTGGTGAGAGCAACACAAGTCACCACATCCTGGATTTCCCTGGGTGTCTAGTTTAAAAAAAATTACAGGTTTGCTAGGTTTCCCTAGGTGCCGGCTGAGCTAAGGCCTAAAATCCACAGTTAGGCACATTGTGAAAAAAGGGTGAGTTTTCATTGAAAAAAATGTTTTGTGTCCACGTTGTGTTTTCTGGCACTTACCTGGCGCAGACACTGGGTCTACCCACACAAGTGAGGTACCATTTTTATTGGGAGAGTTAGGGAAACAAAGAATAGTAGAACAAGTGTTATTACTATTTGTCTTTCTATGCATTTCTGCCTTCCAAATGTAAGACAGTGTATACAAAGGAAGTCCTTTTAAAGAATACCCTCTAATTCATATGCTAATATGGGTACCCACAAATTCAGAGATGCACAAATAACCACTGCTTCTAAACTCCATATCTTGTTCCAATTTCAGAAATGCATAGGTTTCCTTGATACCCATTTTTCACTCTCTATATTTTACCAAATGAATTGCTGTATACCCGTTACAAAATGAAAAAACATTGCAAGATACAACTCAGTTATTGGCTCTGGGTACCTCGGGTTCTTGGTGAACCTACAAGCCTCATATAACCCCACAACCAGAAAGTTCCCGCAGACGTAATGGTATAGAGCTTCCAAAAATCTACCCCAGTTAGAAGTTATAGGTGAAAATGTAGGCACAAATGGCTGTTTTTTTCAACTAAATTTCAATATTCTTTTATTTCATCTGTTACCATCCATAGGAAAATCTTCAAGGATCTACACCCCTTGCTGAATTCAGAATTTTGTCTACTTTTCAGAAGTGTATAGCTTTCTGTGATCCATTATTGGTTTCATACTCACTTCTACCACTAATTGGAAGGAGGTTGAAAGCACAAAAAATAGGAAAAATAGGCAAAGTCCCAGGAAAATGCCAAAATTGTGTTGAAAATGTTGATTTTCTGACAAACTTCTGTCTGTTCCTGAAAGGTGGGAAGATGTTAAGTTTAGCACCACAAACATTTTGTTGTTACCATTTTCAGGGGAGAGACCAGACTGTTTCTTCTGCAGCACTTTTCTCCCATTTTCCCCCCAAAATTCAAATTTAGCTGTATTTTGCCTAATTTCTCAGTCCCCTCCAGGGGAACCAACAAACCCCTGGTACCTTTAAAATCCTCTGGATGTAAGAAGAAAAGGTCGCACATTTGGCACGGATACCTTGTGGACAAAAGGTTATGGGGGCCTAAGCGCAAACTACCCCAAATTGTCAAAAAAGGGCGTGGCACGGGGGAGGCCTGGCAACGAAGGTGTTAAAAAATACAGTATTGTGTTTCCATTTGCATGGTGATGACAGACACATTCATTTGCATGTAATAGCCTGGTTTAGCTCAAGGTCATCACAAGAAATAGGGTTTAAAAGAGAACAATGTCACACTGAAGACATGAGATTGGGCTGTGGATTTCTCTTAGCTAAATCTGCAGTATGGCGTCACCCTGTTCACTTACCCCACTAATCAACTAAGCTGATGAACAGGGGCTTATTTTAGGGTGATTCTCTTTGCTTTACTTCACAAGTGAATTTCGTCCTTAGAGTTGGGTTGAAACATTTCAGCTCCGCACAATGCCCCCTTTCACTTTGTTAAACATCTTTTCTCTGATGGTGGGTGTAGGAGAGTAGGATCTGCTTCACATGGGTACCCCCACTTTTTGCTGATGCTTCACTGTTTTTCGACTTTAGTCTGGCTGGCGCCCTGCTAATCAGAACCCCAGCCTAGCTGCTTCCTCTATAAATGGTTTCCATGTGCCTTAAGCACATCTCTAATTGGAATCTGGAGTGCCCTTATAAGTCCCTAGTATATGGTATACTATGTACCCAGGGCATAGGTACCTCAGAGGCCTACCAGGGGCTGCAGCATGTATTGTGCCACCCCTGGAAGGCCATCCAAAATGACACCACAGGTCTGCTACTGCAGCCTGGGTAAGGTGGTGCATGCACCCCTTACTGTGATATAGGTTACCTATATCACTACATACATACACACATATAAACCTATAAGTCACTCCTATGGCAGGCCTTGTCGATCCTGAAGGCAGAGTGCTTGGTTCCTAAGTGAGAGGGTGCCTCTGCATGAGCAGAGCCCCTCTGCAGCGTTCGGAGACCCTTCTCTGATGCTGTTTGTATTGCAGCCTGACCATATACTCTTAAGCGCATTATAACCTCGCGTTAAATGCTAACTTTGGGATGGCTGCACGGAAACATGTCGTGTTTGGTGTCAAACATCTTGGAATACTACCCCCCCCCGCCAGTTCTGGTGGCGGGGGTAGCATTCCACCCTTCTTTCCAAGCCCTGGCATCACAAAATGGATGTCTCTGCCACAGACACGGGTCTGGCCTCCTGCTGCTGACTGAAACTCCGGCAGGGGAGGTCTGGACAATAGGTTTCCTGTCCCAGGGAGGTGTAACCACCTCCCCAGACAGGATAATGTGTATTGGGGCTGGGCGGGAGCACTCTCTGGTGCTTTGAAGTCCTGCACTGGGGGCACACTTGGTGTCCCTGTGCATACCCCAGTTCAAACTGGTTCAGGGGCTTCCAGCCCCTGCTCTGGTGTGAAACTGGACAAAGGGAAAGGGGTGTAACCACCCCTCTGCCCTGACCCTCCCATAGGTGGGTCCCCAGAGTATGTCCAACCCCCTAACTTGGTATAAGTATGGGACCCCAGTCCTTAGGACTTTAGATTTACCTGAATGAAACTCTGACACAGAATCCTGGACCTTCAACGCTCTACTTTAAGATTAGAGGACCGAAGAATCTCCCTTGGGGTCAAGGAGTGACTCCCCTGCTTGGCAGGCACCAAAGAAGCAATTGTCCGGTCTGCATCGCTGAAGCTCCCGCCAGACGCCGAAGTCTTTGCATCACCAGAGGTGAATTTCCAGACTTCCCCGAGGCTGCCCTGAGTCCCCAGCAAAGCTGAGGCCCGTAGCTGTCGTGGGTAACGTGGAACCGTGACCCCTGGACACCAAGCACATTTGCAAGTGCACCCTCTTCCTGGGCTCCCATGAAGTTGTGCTTTGGGCTCCGAGTAGCCCCCGCCTCCAGCACCGACTGCACCGAAGATCACTGGCCTCCACTCCACGAGTGTCCCGTGAGCCAGCTCCAAGTGCGTCCACTTGAGGCTCCTTCGCGGTTGCTAGTCCATTGGCTAGTGGGCCCTCCCGAAGGCAACTCTTATTCTAATTGGGCTTTCCTGATTGCTCCAGGCTTGCCCTGACTTACCCTCGCTGGGTGAGTCCCTCAGACCTTGCTGGTCTGCACCACTGTCCTTCTTCTATTTCCACAAGACTTGCCGTTGCCAAGGCTTGTTGGGTCCAATCCGGTCGCCGACACCTCAGCAATCGACAGACGTTGTGGGACAGCTCGAATCCAGCTCCTGGTCGTCATTGACGCCTCCTGGACCTCCTGGCTGAAGAGTCAAGACGACTGTCAACCTACCTGAAGCACCCGACATCGGTGGGCATCCGCTCATCGCCTTCCTGGTCACTGGCTAGTGACCCAGACTCTGTCCCCTCTGCTTTCAGGTTCTTCAGATCTTCGATCCACCTTTGGATCCACCCGAACACTTTCGACTTGGCCGCCAGAAGCACTTTGCAGCAGATCGCCATTGAAAACGACGACGAAACCCGACCCCGAAAGACACCTATACACCCGGCTTCCCTGGGTGAGGTAACTCGAGTACTCTGGTGCTCCCGTGGGTATAGACTCTAGAACGACCCAGTTCTAAAAGGGTTTGCTCCAAGTCCTCCTCTAAGTGTCCCTTTTCTTTAAAATTCCAACCGCGACTTTCCCCATAGAAGTCAACGGCGATTCGCGGCTGTGTTCTCACACTGCACGCGTCCCCCGTGGGTCCCCTGTGTCACTACCTTGGGTGGTTCCTTGTGGTCCAAGCACTTCTACAGGCTCTAGGCCTTGTGTCTAGCTCAGTCGTGGTTCTTATACCACTTTATTGGTATATGGTTTGGCACGCCCATAGGGCTCAAACGTGTATTTGTGCTATTACTGTTGATAACTAACTTATAACTTATGTACTTTGAACTCTAGCCTCATAAAGAGACTAGAGGGGTGTGTTTAGCAATAAATACATATATTTTGAATACATACCTGGTGTGGTCCTCTTTCATTTGGTCACTCAAGAGATTATAGACTGGTAAAACAAGCTGCTTTACATTCCTTCAAGACTTAGCCTGAAGGCTGCTCTCCATAGCTACCACTAGGATAGCTTTCAATAAAGGTTGTCTTTAACCTATCTCCAATAAGGGGTTGTTTGGACTGGTGCAAGGTGCCCACTATAATTAGTGGACAGCATATACCAGGCCAACTTCTCACATTGGTGTGCAGCGTGTGGGATTCCAGCTTGCTATTGTTTTACCAGATAATCTCAATTGAATTGATCAACTGAAAACCACTAAGGGTACCTTAGGTACATATAAATCAAGCTTAGGATACAGTAAGTTCTACTGAACTTAGAGTTGTGTGTTAAGGGATAGCACACCCTTTCTACAACTCAAGAGAGTTTAGTAGGCCACACTAGAGTAGGTAGTGCATACACCACACCTCACTAGTAATGTCTTCAAAGCCAGGACCCAGTGAGTCCTTGCCAGAAGCCAGTGGGCTTCTTCCCTCCAAGTATGATAATCTCCCATTCTTGGAATTGAGAGCATTGTGCAATACTAGGAAGCTGAAGGCAGGCAAAAGTGCCAGCACCCAACACCTCAGGGAGGTGTTACTGGCTGATGCTCTCAGAAGGCCCCTAGGGTCTGAAGGGGTAGGCAAAGAGGTTGGGACAGAAAATGAGGAAGGGGTCAGGGGTGAAGAAACCCAGGGCCCCCCCCTCTGAAACTGGCCAGGAAGGTGAAAATGACCTTGACCTGGAAAACCCAATTCCTCCTGTGCAGGAGGAGGAGGAGGATCAGAATGACCTCCCCTTTGTCCCCCCAGGAAGAATTGTGAGTGTGCCCAGAAGGCCTAGATCTCCTTCTCAGGAGTCTAACCACTCTGACACCTCAGTAGGGCCTCTGTCTCCTCTCATGGAAGGGAATCCTCTCATGAGAGGAGGAAGAGACTGATTCAGTATGAGCAAGCCCAGCTTGAACTCAGAAAACAGCAATTGGCTATAGTTAGGGAGTCCCTAGATCTCTATAGAGAGAGAAAGAAGTTGGGACTAGAGTCCCATGGTGGTAGCAATTACCCCAGAGATAGGGAAAGGTCTTATGACCATAGAAACCTGAGCAAGATTGTCCCTCCCTACCAGAGTGGGGATGACATCCACAAATGGATAACTGCGCTGGAGAGGGCCTGTAAAGTACAGAGGGTCCCTCAGGAGCAGTGGGCAGCAATCTTGTGGCTCTCCTTTGCAGACAAAGGCAGTGACAAGCTCCTCACTGTAAGAGAAGAGGATGCTGACAATTACAAAGTCTTGAAGAGTGCTCTGATTGATGGGTTTGGCCTAACAACTGAGCAATACAGGTTAAAGTTCAGAGATACCCAAAAAGCACAGACTCAAGACTGGGTAGACTATGTGGATTGTTCTGCTAAGGCTCTGGAAGGTTGGTTGATGGGCAGTAAGGTGTGTGACTTCACAGGATTGTACAATCTTATCATGAGGGAGCAGATTCTTAATAACTGTCAAAATCAGCTGTTGCATCAGTACCTGGTGGACTCTGATCTGACCTCTCCCCAAGAATTGGGAAAGAAGGCAGACAAATGGGTCAGAACCAGGGTGAGGCAGAAGGTACAGAACCAAGGTGGTGACCCAAAGAAGCAAGATTCTAAGAACTCTGACAAGGGTGGGGAGAAGGGTAAAGACCAGAAGTCTTCACAAGGCCCCCAAAAATCTTCTTCAGGTGGGGATTCACAGTCTAACAAAGGGAAAGGCCAAAAGAAACCATGGTGCAAGGTCTGTAAGCAAAAGACCCACTGGACCAGTGATTGCACCAAGTCCAAAGACTCTACTACAGCCACCACCAATGCCCCTAAGGCACCTGTTCCCCCTAGTACAGTTACAGTTGGTGGTGGGAGTATACAAGCCAAGGGTTTAGTAGGGTTGACCCTGGGTAAGGAGATGAGCTCTGACCTAGTCAGAGAACTCACTCAGGCTGTCCTAGTCTGTGATGGAGGCATGGATGTGACCTCCTCTGTGAGTCCCAGTAATCTGGGCAAGTACAGGCAACAGCCCTTAATCAATGGAAAAGAGGCGTTGGCCTTTAGGGACACAGGGGCAAGTGTCACCATGGTGACACAAGACCTTGTGGATCCTGGGCAGATTATACTTGGTGAAATGTACCAAGTGACCAATGCTAGCAATGTCAGAACAGACCATACTCTGGCAGTTGTTAAGTTCTCCTGGGGAGGAGTAACTGGCCTTAAGAAGGTTGTGGTAAGTGCAGACCTACCAGTTGAATGCTTGCTTGGCAATGATCTAGAAACTTCAGCTTGGGCAGAAGTGGAGCTCAGGACCCATGCAGAAATGCTGGGCATCCCTGCAGATGTGTTTGCTGTGACCAGGTCACAAGCCAAAATGTCTAACACTGAACAGGCCTTGGATTCTGGAATAATGGACCAAGTGCCCTCCAAGAAGAGGAGTAGTAGGGTAAAGGCAGTGCCTTCCCCCTTGGCTCAGAAGGAAGATCAGTCTCTTCAGGGAGATGATCTCAGTCCTGAGGAAGGAACTGTCCCAGAGGAGCTTGAGCCTGATCAGGTTGAGTTCTTAGGGACAGGGGGCCCTTCCAGGGCAGATCTGAGCCAGGAGCAGCTGAGCTGCCCCTCTCTTGAACCCCTCAGACAGCAAGCTGCTGCTGAGTCTGCTGGGAAAGCTAGTGGTCCCCATACTGTGTATTGGGATGATGGACTCTTGTACTCAGAGTGTAGAGACCCCAAGCCTGGTGCCACCAGGAGGTTGGTTATACCTCTGAAGGTCAGGGGCTTCCTATTGACCCTAGCCCATGACATTCCCCTAGCAGGTCACCTGGGCCAGAACAAGACTTGGGACAGAATTGTCCCTCACTTTCACTGGCCCCACATGTCTGAAGACACCAAGGAGTTTTGTCGCTCCTGTGTAACCTGCCAGGCCAGTGGCAAGGCAGGTGGCACTACAAAGGCCCCCTGATACCACTACCTGTGGTGGGGGTTCCCTTTGAAAGGGTGGGGATTGACATTGTTGGTCCCATGGATCCCCAAACAGCATCTGGGCACAGGTTTATCCTGGTGGTAGTGGATCATGCCACCAGGTACCCAGAGGCTATTCCCCTTAGGACCACTACAGCACCTGTGGTGGCAAGAGCCCTCCTGGGACTTTTCTCAAGAGTGGGCTTCCCTAAGGAGGTGGTATCAGACAGGGGTGCTAACTTTATGTCTGGATACTTAAAAGTGGAAGGAGTGTGGAGTGACTTACAAGTTCACCACACCCTATCACCCACAATGCAATGGTTTAGTTGAGAGATTCAACAAAACCTTGAAGGGCATGATTAAAGGGCTCCCAGAGAAGCTTAGGCGAAGATGGGACATACTCTTGCTCTGCCTTTTATTTGCATACAGGGAGGTGCCTCAAGAGGGGGTTGGCTACAGCCCTTTTGAACTTTTGTTTGGTCACCCTGTCAGGGGTCCATTGTGCTTGGTGAAGGAAGGATGGGAGTTACCTCTCAAGCCCCCAAAGCAAGACATAGTGGACTATGTACTTGGTCTCCGCTCCAGGATGGCTGAGTACATGAAAAAGGCAACTAAAAACCTTGAGGCTAGCCAGGAACTTCAAAAAGCCTGGCATGACCAAAAGGCTGTACTGACTGTTTACCAGTCAGGACAGAAGGTGTGGGTGTTGGAGCCAGTGGCCCCAGCAGCTCTCCAAGACAAATGGAGTGGACCCCATACCATTGTTGAACAGAAGGGTGAGGTTACCTACTTAGTAGACCTAGGAACACCCAGGAGTCCCCACAGGGTTCTCCATGTCAACAGATTAAAACCATATGTGGACAGGGCAGACATGGTCTTGCTCATGGCTACTGATGAGGGACAGGAGGAAGAGATTGACCCACTCCCTGACCTGCTCTCCCAGAACCCTGATGATGGGTCAGTAGATGGTGTAGCCTTGGCAGACAGCCTCACTGCTCAGCAGCAAACTGATTGTAGACAAGTGCTCAATCAGTACAGACATATGTTGTCTCTGACTCCAAGTCAGACCACCTGGTGCACTCATGAAGTGGACACTGGGGACAGTCTGCCTATTAAAAATAAGATGTATAGGCAACCTGACCATGTCAGGGACTGTATCAGGACAGAAGTCCAGAAAATGTTGGATTTGGGAGTTATTGAACCCTCAGATAGCCCTTGGGCTAGTCCAGTGGTCCTTGTGCCAAAACCTCACACCAATGGTGGGAAAAGAGAGATGAGGTTTTGTGTGGACTACAGGGGTCTCAATGCAGTCACTAGGACTGATGCCCATCCAATAGCTAGGACAGATGAGCTAATAGACACTTTCGCCTCAGCCAAGTATCTAAGCACATTTGACCTGACAGCTGGCTACTGGCAAATCAGACTAGCTGATGATGCAAAGCCAAAGACAGCATTCTCAACCCCTAGTGGGCATTATCAATTTGTGGTGATGCCCTTTGGTCTGAAGAATGCACCTGCCACTTTTCAGAGGTTGGTGAATACAGTCCTTACAGGTCTGGAAGCCTATAGTGCAGCATATCTAGATGACCTGGGAGGATCACCTGGTCCACCTCAGAAATGTTGTGCAGGCCCTGCAGAAAGCAGGCCTGACTATCAAGGCCACAAAGTGCCAGATAGGGCAGAGTCAGGTTGTGTACCTGGGCCACCTTGTGGGTGGAGGCCAGGTTCAACCACTGCAGAGCAAGATCCAGACCATCATGGACTGGACTGCTCCAACTACCCAGACTCAGGTGAGAGCCTTTTTAGGCCTGACTGGGTACTATAGGAGATTTGTCAAGGGGTATGGATCAATAGTGACACCCTGAATGACTTAACTTCCAAGAAAATGCCCAAAAAGGTTCAGTGGACAGTTAGCTGTCAAAAGGCATTTGATGACTTAAACAGGGCAATGTGCACTGCTCCCATTCTACAGAGTCCTGATTACTCCAAGAAGTTCATTGTCCAAACAGATGCATCTGAATTGGGGGTAGGGGCTGTACTGTCACAATTGAATGATGAAGGTCAGGATCAGCCAGTAGCTTTTATTAGCAGAAGGCTGACCCCTAGAGAGAAACGTTGGTCAGCCATTGAGAGGGAGGCCTTTGCTGTGGTCTGGGCTCTGAAGAAGTTGAGGCCATACTTGTTTGGTACTCACTTCCTTGTTCAAACAGACCATAAGCCCCTCTTATGGCTAAAACAAATGAAGGGTGAAAACCCCAAACTGCTTAGGTGGTCCATTTCCCTACAGGGGATGGACTTCACAGTGGAACATAGACCTGAGAGTAACCATGCCAATGCAGATCGACTCTCTAGGTACTTCCACTTAGAACATGAAGACTTAACTGGACAAGGTTAGTTTAATGTCCCTACGTTTGGGGGGGTTGTGTAGGAGAGTAGGATCTGCTTCACATGGGTACCCCCACTTTTGCTGAAGCTTCACTGTTTTTCGACTTTAGTCTGGCTGGGGCCCTGCTAATCAGAACCCCAGCCTAGCTGCTTCCTCTCTAAAATGGTTTCCATGTGCCTTAAGCACATCTCTAATTGGAATCTGGAGTGCCCTTATAAGTCCCTAGTATATGGTATACTATGTACCCAGGGCATAGGTACCTCAGAGGCCTACCAGGGGCTGAAGCATGTATTGTGCCACCCCTGGAAGGCCATCCAAAATGACACCACAGGTCTGCTACTGCAGCCTGGGTAAGGTGGTGCATGCACTCCTTACTGTGATATAGGTTACCTATATCACTACATACATACACACATATAAACCTATAAGTCACTCCTATGGCAGGCCTTGTCGATCCTGAAGGCAGAGTGTTTAGTTCCTATGTGAGAGGGTGCCTCTGCATGAGCAGAGCCCCTCTGCAGCGTTCGGAGACCCTTCTCTGATGCTGTTTGTAGTGCAGCCTGACCATATACTCTTAAGCGCATTATAACCTCACGTTAAATGCTAACTTTGGGATGGCTGCACGGAAACATGTCGTGTTTGGTGTCAAACATCTTGGAATACTACCCCCCCACCAGTTCTGGCAGCGGGGGTAGCATTCCACCCTTCTAGAGGGAGAGACATGTACACACCGGCCTGCCCGGTAACTTCTTTCCAATCCCTGGCATCACAAAATGAATGCCGCTGCCACAGACACGGGTCTGGCCTCCTGCTGCTGACTGAAACTCCGGCAGGGGAGGCCTGGACAATAGGTTTCCTGTCCCAGGTAGGTGTAACCACCTCCCCAGACAGGATAATGTGTATTGGGGCTGGGCGGGAGCACTCTCTGGTGCTTTGAAGTCCTGCACTGGGGGCACACTTGGTATCCCTGTGCATACCCCAGTTCAAACTGGTTCAGGGGCTTCCAGCCCCTGCTCTGACGCGAAACTGGACAAAGGGAAAGGGGTGTAACCACCCCTCTGCCCTGACCCTCCCATAAGTGGGTCCCCAGAGTATGTCCAACCCCCTAACTTGGTATAAGTATGGGATCCCAGTCCTTAGGACTTTAGATTTACCTGGACGAAACTCTGACACAGAATCCTGGACCTTCGACGCTCTACTTTAAGATTAGAGGACTGAAGAATCTCCCTTGGGGTCAAGGAGTGACTCCCCTGCTTGGCAGGCACCAAAGAAGCAATTGTCCGGTCTGCATCGCTGAAGCTCCCGCCGGACGCTGAAGTCTTTGCATCACCAGAGGTAGATTTCCAGACTTCCACGAGGCTGCCCTGAGTCCCCAGCAAAGCTGAGGCCCGTAGCTGTCGTGGGTAACGTGGAACCGGGACCCCTGGACACCGAGCACATTGCAAGTGCATCCTCTTCCTGGGCTCCCACAAAGTTGTGCTTTGGGCTCCCAGTAGCCCCCGCCTCCAGCACTGACTGCACCGAAGATCACTGGCCCCCACTCCACGAGTGTCCCGTGAGCCAGCTCCAAGTGTGTCCACTCGAGGCTCCTTCGCGGTCGCTAGTCCGTTGGCTAGTGGGCTCTCCCAAAGGCAACTCTTATTCTAATTGGGCTTTCCTGGTTGCTCCAGGCTTGCCCTGACTTACCCTCGCTGGGTGAGTCCCTCAGACCTTGCTGGTCTGCACCACCGTCCTTCTTCTATTTCCACGAGACTTGCCGTTTCCAAGGCTTGTTGGGTTCAATCCGGTCGCCGATACCTCAGCAATCGACAAACATCGTGGATCAGCTCGAATCCAGCTCCTGGTTGTCATCGACACCTCCTGGACCTCGTGGCTGAAGAGTCAAGACGACCATCAACCTACCTGAAGCACCCAACATCGGTGGGCATCCGCTCATCGCCTTCCTGGTCACTGGCTAGTGACCCAGACTCTGTCCCCTCTGCTTTCAGGTTCTTCAGATCTTCGATCCACCTTTGGATCCACCCGAACACTTTCGACTTGGCCGCCAGCAGCACTTTGCAGCAGATCGCCATTGAAAACGACGATGAAACCCGACCCCGAAAGACACCTATACACCCGGCTTCCCTGGGTGAGGTATCTCGAGTACTCCGGTGCTCCCGTGGGTATAGACTCTAGAACGACCCAGTTCTAAAAGGGTTTGCTCCAAGTCCTCCTCTAAGTGTCCCTTTTCTTTAAAATTCCAACCGCGACTTTCCCCATAGAAGTCAACGGCGATTCGCGGCTGTGTTCTCACACTGCACGCGTCCCCCGTGGGTCCCCTGTGTCACTACCTTGGGTGGTTCCTTGTGGTCCAAGCACTTCTACAGGCTCTAGGCCTTGTGTCTAGCTCAGTCGTGGTTCTTATACCACTTTATTGGTATATGGTTTGGTACGCCCCTAGGGCTCAAACGTGTATTTGTGCTATTACTGTTGATAACTAACTTATAACTTATGTACTTCGAACTCTAGCCTCATAAAGAGACTAGAGGGGTGTGTTTAGCAATAAATACATATATTTTGAATACATACCTGGTGTGGTCCTCTTTCATTTGGTCACTCAAGAGATTATAGACTGGTAAAACAAGCTGCTTTACATTCCTTCAAGACTTAGCCTGAAGGCTGCTCTCCATAGCTACCACTAGGATAGCTTTCAATAAAGGTTGTCTTTAACCTATCTCCAATAAGGGGTTGTTTGGACTGGTGCAAGGTGCCCACTATAATTAGTGGACAGCATATACCAGGCCAACTTCTCACAGTGGGGTTAAACTAAAAGCTGGCCTCCAGAAATGTCTGCCAAGATACCAGCTCAATCTACTCCAACCTTTACATAATGCTTTAATTGTTACTCTGTTTTTTTTGCACCAGAGGTAGGGTGTGGGTGTCTATTGCTCAACACCAGGCCAGAGATTGACATGAGCCAAGTATTAACAATGTTTTAAAATACATGTTTTATGAATCACATCGAAATATTGGCTAAATATGCTAACTAATGATAGTGATACGAGAAAGAGACATAGCTTTGGGCTCTTCTTGTAAAGACGATGGTTATAATATAATACACTGTGCAGGATTCATCTCAGGATATCTTAAGTAAATAAACTGAAGCCAAGAACTACAGCATAACGTGATGGTGCCTGCGTTACAGGTAGGATTGTTTTTGTGCGGGAAGTGCCACCTTTGTTAAACAAGCATTTGCAATGCAATCGGTCTTGCCTTTGGGACCTTATAAGTATTTAGTGATGCTGCATATTCCCGCACAGTAGTGCAATGTAGATCTCTGTGGCTGGAAATGTATCACTGTGTAAGCGTTCTGACAAAGAATCAGATGCAGCCCCCTCTAAAATGTTATACCATGAGGTAGTTTAGTGGCTAATATAAAGTAAACTTGTACACCCATGGGGAGAGGAAATAAAGTGCAGAGGAGCTGTTACCTTCATTAAGAAGAGCCAGCTTTAAAGGGGCACATTTTGAATGTCAAAAAAGAAAGAAAACTGAAGCTGACATCATCAAACAAGAAGCATTATGCATGCCTGTTGTTGATGAACGCTAGAGAAGTAGGGCTGTACTAACTACGAGGTTTAACATGACTTCAATGGAGGTCGACCTGTCGTGAAATCCAGCATCCCAAATTGAATACTTCAACAGATTGTGTGTAGGCCACAGTGCTTGTGTGCCCCAGTACCGATCTGCATGCTTTTACTGAATGCATTGCAGAAAGTCTTCCCTCTCACAAAGAGAGCCGGGGCGGGGCCTCAACAACATTCTGCAGCCACCGAGAACACGTCAAAAACCTATCTTGTTAGCTCTGATTACAATGGTCTCTGTAATGCTTCGCACGCGCAGCTCCCCCGCCCCAACCCTCCCAAATTAAAGCAAAGTTTGGATTTAGTGAAGCTGACAATAAACAAGCAGCGAGCTCTGACGGCAGCTGCACCCTGATGGCAATTTAATTAAGCGTTTCGGCTGGTTAATATGTAGGGAAAAGCTATAAATGTATCACTGTGTAAGCGCTTCGTCATGATCACAAATGTCACTCTATGTCACATTTTCTTAATTTATTCCTGGCAACAACTTGATGAGTTTGACATATAAATGACAACACCATAAGAGTGCATAGCTTTTGAAAGCAATCACTCCCTCCATTTCTTAGTTGTAATTTGTTAAGGCATGGTAGATGGTACAGCTGTTCCCTATTCCAAGAAGCATCTCTTCCCATTCCACAGCAGGTTATGTAAGCAATGTTTCTGTAAATAGAGGCTCAAGTATTCCCTCAAACAGTCAACAATAAACTACATAACAGGAATAAGTGGATTATAAATGAACAGAGAGCCCGGCTGCCTTGAGGTTAGCTACAATCTCTCTAAATCCACATACATGGATACACACACTAATCAATGCACGGTATAATAGACAAAATGTAAAATATAAAAAACATTTAGGAAAATATATACCTACAATTGGATAATTTTCTAATGCGCCCCTCCAAGTTCCCTCTTCGGTCCAATGCATTCAAAAGGAAGTCGATGCAGAGCGCGCGCCTCCGTGTCAGTACACCTTTAAAAGGGGTGTTCATGGCTGTTCGTCAGTGTAAATGTCAGCGCTCTCAAGGCTTCTGATCTTTTAGTCCTGTACTTCTATTTCTGATTTTTATACACACACACACACGCACGCACACACACACACACACCCTTTAAGTGGGCCTGGTCTTGCCGGTGTTCAGCACCATCAGTTCTAAAAAGCAGGTGCTGAGACTGGTCCCTTCACTGTCTTTCATGTAAATTTCAAGGAGAATTGTTCTTTTATAGTGTCATCATTTCAAAACAGGAGCATTTTCAATATGCTATACTACGAAGCCATGGCTATTGCTTATTCATGTTATGCAACTAACACCCATTGACAAAGCCAATAGTACTGGCTTGTTGTAAGGGTAATGTTTCTTGCTGAATTATATACCTGGATGTAATGACAGAAGTACCAAATAGCCAGTCGGACGGCAACCTGAGAAGCTAAGCATAGATTTTCAGCTTAGCTGCTTTTAAGCCTGACCCTTAATTACACTGGTCACGCCCCTTTGGGAGACCCCCCAGTTTTTCCATCCCACTTAAAGCCCTGTATGTGTATATATATATATATATATATATTCACTGAAAAAACCATAGGTTTTAGGGACAGTTATAGTTAGTTGGACATTGCACTCGTACAAAACCCGTGAAATTCCCCCGTTATAGTTAGTCCAGCTAACTATAACTCGCGCCCCGCAATGCACTGCTGATGACGTCACATATTACATCACTCATGACATGGTCAGTGACATCACTGATGACATCACTGATGACATCTCAAATGACATCACTGATGACATCACTGATGACATCATCCAGTGACTGTGTGTTTCTGTAAAGTTTAAATATTTTTAATATATATAGGAAAAGACGTATTGAAGAATGAGTGGGTGTGTAAGTGTCTGTATGGATGATTTAGTAGGTGCGTGACTGACTCTATAAGTGAGTGATTTAACGTATCTTACTGAATGCATGGGTTAGTGACTAAACTGGGTGAATGTCTGTATCCGTCTGTCTGTTGCTGTGTAAGTGGCTGCATGTGTTTGTGAATAGCTACATGAGTGTCTATATGAGTTATTGAATGCTTGTCTGAGTATCTGTATGGGTGCCTGAGTGTTTGTGTGGGAGGGGTGTGTGCAACTCTGTGCATAGATGTGTGAGTGGGTGATTCACTGGGTGGATGGTTTCAAGAGTGCAACTGTGATAGACTGTATGGGTGGGTAAGTGTGTGTAAGAGTGTGTTAGTGAGTGAATGTATGTCCCAGTGGTACATGTGTGAGTAACTACATATGTGAAAGGCAGTATATATGTGTGTTGGAGTATATAAATAGCTATAAGCGAGAGTGAGTGATTGTGATAGTGGCTGTATGGATGAGTGTGTGCTTGTATCAGTGATTGTATAAGAGCGTAAGATTGTGCTACTATTTGTATGAGTAAGTGAGCTGGTGTGTGTATAACTGTATAGGTGAGTAAATGGTAGTGTGTTTAATTATTTGCATGACTGACTAGGTGTGTGAGTACCTCTATGGATGAGTGGCGGTGTTTGAGTGTCTATATAGGAGTATGAGTGCATATGATAGTCCTGTACTGAGTGACCGTAAGTATGAGTGACTGTACGGGTGAGTGAGTGGATGTGTGCGTAGACCTAAGAATCAGTGAGTGGGTATGTAGTTATTGGTGTTGGAGTGTCTATGGTTTTGCGAATGGCAGTCTGTAATTTAGAGTGGGTGTATCAAAGGTTATATTAGGGTGTGAGGAGGTGCATCAGATTATCACGTGGATGATGTCATCAGTGATGTCATTTGAGATGTCATCAGTGATGTCATCAGTGATGTCACTGACCATGTCATGAGTGATGTAATATGTGACGTCATCAGCAGTGCATTGCGGGCGCGAGTTATAGTTAGCTGGACTAACTATAACGGGGAATTTCACGGGTTTTGTACGAGTGCAATGTCCAACTAACTATAACTGTCCCTAAAACCTATTGTTTTTTCAGTGAATTTCAAAGGTTTTTTAAATGCTAATTTGTAACTATAACGTCCCTGAAACCTATGGTTTTTTCAGTGAATTTCAAAGGTTTTTTAAATGCTAATTTGTAACTATAACATGTCTGAAACCTACAGTTTTTTCAGTGAATTTCAAAGGTTTTGTAAATGACAATTTTTAAATGTATTAATTGTTATATAAATTTTTTTCATACTGATTTCCAAATTTTTTAGAAACAATTTTTTTTACATATTTTATTTTTTAAATTACATTGTAATTACATTATACATTACATTACAAAAAATACTTTCTCAGAATGAATTACTTTAGTTTAATTACTTTGCACATAGGCAATAGACTTTTAAGTACAGTAGTTACAGTTGTTGCAATGGGCAACACATTTTCAAACACAATGCAACATTCAGCTCAATGTGAATTTCTAGTTAAATGCAATTAGTTACTTTATGGATTACTTTTCTAACCACATTACTGGATCCTAGATTCAGTCCTGGGACATCTCCTGTAAACAGTTGAGTAAAAGCGTTTTGGTTACAGTCGTGATTTTTAAGGAATATTATTGTACTTTAAAAGTTCACACTTAGAAACTTTTCTCATAGAATCACCAATGTTATCCTATGGAAGGAAATTCACTTAGAAGTTAAATACTGTTATCGTTACTTTTTCTTACTCAGTGTTGGATCCTGGATCCAGCACTGGTGCATCTCCTGTAAACAGTTGAAAGAATGTGTTTAAGTCATACAGGCGATTTTTAGGAATATTTGTAGTTTGTGAAAATCAACACTTTGAAACTTTTCTGCTGAAAACCAGACAATGATATCCTATGGAAGGAAATTCAAGTTACTGGTAAGTACGGTTAAAATTACTTTTGAGGATCAGTACTGGGCTGAAAGATGCAGCACTGAGGTCTCTCCTGATAACAGGTGAGTAAATCGGAATTCGTATTTCGGCTGATTTTAGAGGAATATTTTAAAGTTCCAAAACTCCACACTTAGAAGAATTTCCATGTGAAACCAGTCAATGTTAGCCTATGAAGGAAATTCAAGTTACCGGTAAGTACGGTTAAAATTACTTTTGAGGATCAGTACTGGGCTGAAAGATGCAGCACTGAGGTCTCTCCTGATAACAGGTGAGTAAATCGGAATTCGTATTTCGGCTGATTTTAGAGGAATATTTTAAAGTTCCAAAACTCCACACTTAGAAGAATTTCCAAGTGAAACCAGTCAATGTTAGCCTATGAAGGAAATTCAAGTTACTGGTAAGTACGGTTAAAATTACTTTTCAGGACCAGTACTGGGCTGAAAGATGCAGCACTGAGGTCTCTCCTGATAACAGGTGAGTAAATCAGAATTCGGATTTCGGCTGATTTTAGAGGAATATTTGTATGTTTCAAAAATCAACACTTAGAAACTTTTTCAGCAAAAAGCAGGCAATGATATCCTATGGAAGGAAATTCAAGTTACTGGTAAGTACGGTTAAAATTACTTTTGAGGATCAGTACTGGGCTGAAAGATGCAGCACTGAGGTCTCTCCTGATAACAGGTGAGTAAATCGGAATTCGTATTTCGGCTGATTTTAGAGGAATATTTTAAAGTTCCAAAACTCCACACTTAGAAGAATTTCCAAGTGAAACCAGTCAATGTTAGCCTATGAAGGAAATTCAAGTTACCGGTAAGTACGGTTAAAATTACTTTTCAGGACCAGTACTGGGCTGAAAGATGCAGCACTGAGGTCTCTCCTGATAACAGGTGAGTAAATCAGAATTCGTATTTCGGCTGATTTTAGAGGAATATTTGCACAATGGTGAAGGGAGGGGCGGGGCCTGAGGTGACATGTGTGCAAACGCGCCCCGTGGCGCGTTTTAAGTTGGGGGATTAAGTCCCCTTGAATCATGAGGGTCCCTACGGGCCAACTAGCCCACCAGGAACCTCCAGTATGCGCCAGGGGGCTGCGTTGCAGAGACATGTACAGAGGCCACACCCTTTTTACACCTCTCTGCAATGCAGCTCTGTGGCGCTTTCTGGACGTACCTGTTGGGCTAGTTGGCCCCAGAGACCCTCAGGATTGAAGAGGATTTAATTCCCCATCTTAAAACGCGCCACGGGGCCTGTTTGCACACATGTCACCTGAAGCCCCGCCTCCCTTCACCACTGTGCAAACGCGCCCCGTGGCGCGTTTAAGTCGGGGATTAACTCCTTGAATCCTGAGGGTCCCTGGGGTGCATCTAGCCCACCATATACCTCCAAAAGCGCCAAGCTGCGTTGCAGAGAGGTGTAAAAAGGGGCGTGGCCTCTGTACACCTCTCTGCAAGGCAGCCCCTGGCGCATACTGGAGGTTCCTGGTGGGCTAGTTGGCCTCAGGGACCCCAGTATTCAAGGGGATCGTTCCCCTCTGCAAACGCGCCAGGGGCGCGTTTGCAGAGTGGTGAAGGAAGGGGCGGGGCCTGCGGGCCCGATCGTTTATTTATTTATTTATTTATTTTTCCCCTGAAGGGGGGCTTTGTGGCCCCCTTCCTTTTTCCTATTTTTAGGCCCTGGGGACCCCATCCCCCGGGGCATGGCCTCTTTTTTTTTATTTGGAGGGGGGCTGCGTGGCCCCCCTCCTCAGGCCATTTAAGGCCCCGGGGACCCCATCCCCCGGGGCCGGCCTTGCACTTTTTTTTAAAAAATTGTAAATTTTTTTACTTTGGGGAGGGGGGCTGCGTGGCCCCCCTCCCGGGCCACTTATGGCCCCGGGGACCCCATCCCCCGGGGCCTGGACTCTCGTTGGGGACTGTGGGGGGTCCCCAAACCCCCACAGTCCCGCCGGCTCCCCGTGTCCTACGGGAGCCGGCATTGCTTACACATGGGGAGCAGCTAACATGCTGCTCCCCATGTGTAAAGCAATCGGCTTGGATATTGGAAGAGAGAGCAGGTTTCCCTGCTCTCTCTTCCAATATCCAAACCAAGTTTGCAATGACAGGACGGGAGCCGCGAGGCTCCCGTTCTGCCATAGCAAACTACAGTGTCCCTGGGGTAGGCACCCCGGGACACTGCAGGAGCCGGCCCTGGGGGGTGGCGGTCCCCAGGGCCATCAAGGGCTCCAGGAGGGGGCCGCGCGGCCCCCCTCCCTACATTTTGAAAGCCCCGGGAGGTGGTGGTCCCCGGAGCTTGGGGGTCCAAAACGGACCCCCATTTTAATTTTTCTTAGTGCCCCGGGGAGGTGGTGGTCCCCGGGCGTGTGGGGGCTGGAGCCCCCCACACAGGTTTTCAATTTAAAAAAGAAGCCCCGGGAGGTGGTGGTCCCCGGGGGCTGCGGAGGGCTCAGAGCCCTCCCGCACCATTATACATAAGGCCCCGGGGGTGGTGGTCCCCGGGGCTTGGGGGCCCTTAGAGGCCCCCACACATAAAATTAACCCCCCTCAGCATGCCCCCGGGACTTGGCCCACCCGGGGCCATTAACATCGAAGCGCGGAGACCGCGCTTCGATTTTTTTTTCGGCAGGGTTCGCGCTCCCTGAGCGCATCCTGCCCGATTTTTTTTTTTTTAAATTTTTTTGCCCAGGGGTCCTTGTGGGACCCCTGAGCAGACCTAGGGGTCAGGGTGTTTCTACCCTGCCCCCTTTGTGCGCTTTGCGCACTTGTTTCTGTCCCTCGGTTCTACCGAGGGACAAAATGGCTGCCAACACTTCCTGGTTTGGAGTGTTGACAGCCAATTAACATAAAGCTCGTGCTCGGGAGGATCCGCGGCCCTAGATATCACTATCTTTTTTACTTTTCATTTTCTCAGCAACTACTGAACGGATTTACACCATTTAACAAAAAGGGTTCTTTCTGAACCAAGAACTACCTCTTTGCCAAATTTGGTGTAATTCCGTTCAGCAGTTCGAGCTGTAGCCGTGTCTAAAGTTTCCTATGGAAAATGCATGGGGAAAACGCGTTTTGGGACCCCCCTTTTTCTCGGCCCCCGCTTGACGAATCCCCCGAGACTTTCAGGGTAGGAGCGGACCGGAGCGGGCCACAAAGTTTGAAAATTTTGCGAAGATACGTCAACCGGCAAGAGAGTTATTTCAAATAGAATGTCGCGGATTTCCTATGGATAATAGGTTGTAACTATAACTATCTACTGGCGACCGCCAGTAGATAATATATACACACATTTGCTATGTTATCTATGTAAATGCGTGCCTATGGCAGGATCGCCAGCCTTAGCCCCCTGCCCTCCTCCCACTCTGTCTCCTCTGAGCATGCAGCCGGCCTCCTCCTGCGCTGCTTGAAAGAGGCAGATACATTATTTCCAACGTTAGACGCGCCTTTAATTACTCTGGAAACATGAGCACAACTTTCAACAGTGCTTTGGTGTGCAGGATGACTTGACCTTTGTTCTAAAAACCGAAACGTACGTAACATGAAGAAAAGCTTCGGGACAGTACTCTGAAATCCGTGACTGTCCCGGGAAATCCGGGACGTCTGGTCACCCTACCACAAACAACGTCCATACCACCACCACCACGTCCCTCTTCAAGCGCGTCCTTCCTTACCACTCATACCGAAGCCCTTTGTAATAGCAAATGTAATAAAAAAAATACGAACTTGCACTTGGTTTCCTCGCTACTTGGTTACATTTATAAAGCACCTCGTGCCTAAATGAAGCATCGGGACGCTTTAAAATGTAGGTCTGGTGCGATAGGGATAAGTACAAGGAAAGCAGGGAGCTCACCAGGTAAGAACCGAATGAATATTTGTGTAAGGAGACTTTCAGCAGCTTTCTTCATTAAGAGGCCTCATTACGAAATAATATAAACGCGGATAAACCTTCAGAGAGAATGTGTCCTTGTAAAGGTAACTGGTGGTGCCTGTGTAAAGCGCTCCAATATACAACTGCCCAGAATCACAGAATGTTGTTGAGCCAATGCCGAGACTCGATTGTGAGGATGTGGCATAATGGCCAGAGCCGCCGACTTTGGCGCTGGGGAACCAGGTTCAAGTTTCGGCATTGGCTCAACATTCTGTGATTCTGGGCAAATCCCTTAATCTCCCTGTGCCTACCACAAACGAATGCGTCCTCATGTAAAGCAGTCCATTACCTTCTGTCGAGTTCACGCTATGAAAAAAAAAAGGGTTAACAGATCTTTTCTCGCTCCCCCAGGTTGGTATTAACTCTGGCGGATATCACCCCCTGGCAGTGTCCCCACGACCCCCGAAGAATCTCGGCCCACAGACCATCCGCTCATGGGGCTATATGTATAACACCTTTTTTGAAAGGACAAATCAAAACAGCCAATTAGCCTATGCTTGGACCAGCGAGTAACTAAAAACACAGTACCTTTTGTGAATAATGTAGAAGTTATACAATAAACATGCCCTTCACCTATTGACTCACTTTTGGCCAGTAGAGACCTCCAAGATCCTGCTGTACCTCTCTCCGCCCCAGTACTTCCGGGTCGTATCATGGTCAATCCCATGGCTGAAAATATTCTGGGAGTGGGAGCGACTCAAAATGTAGACGATGACCTAGGATTGGAGCATTTTTGGCACCTCAACCAATCTTAATGCGCTGTGTGAAATTCCGATGTGCTTATTAGCTGTGGCATCCACGCGTGCCTCTGAGGTGCAGAGACAGTATCTGTCTGACCCGTCTTACTATATAGCTGACAGGTGGGCTTCTAAGTGGACATGAGCGTGACTCGGCAGGCTAGTGGCCTAAAACGGGTCAGTCACGGAACTCACGCCAAAATTTTAGCCGTGCGCTGAGAACTGGTTGCGGCCGGGAGAGGCCGTGCTGCCGCCACTTCCATAAGGAAGGTTGGGTGGGTAAAGTGGCGGTGCGGCGGAAATAGCAACATACTTGCCAACTTTCTTAGCATGCCCGGATCTTGTTCCCAGGTTGAAGTTAGCCTCTGTTTCTGCCAGCAGCCTAGTCGTAGGTTGACCGTAAAATCTTAATCGGCCAGCATCATTTTCGCAGTCAGCATATTAAACGAGTGGTGTGCGTGAGCGCTGGAAACCAAACACCCTCCTATCCAGATCACTTCCTGTTTTTCCTCGTGGGAGACTTTTGGCCCATGCGTACAATGTAAGACAGTGCGCGCATGTTAATGTGCACTACTTAAAAAACAAGCATTTGCAATGCAATAGAACTCGCATCAAGTCCTATTGCATTTGAAACGGGAGTGCGGGCGGGCTAAAAGGCACGAACGGGAGGTGGACGAGAGGGGGGTAGAGAAATCACAGACTGCGGGAGGGGGTGGGGGGACACAGGGAAGAGAATAGTGTTTCTAGTAAAGGGGCTAGTAGCCATCGAAGGATACAAATGACTGACATGGCTGTCATGGGGAGGGACTAAAAAGCTTAAAACCAATCGGAAGGCAGCATTTATAACCTTAGCCAATGAAGAAGATGGGCCGGAGAGTAGGCGGAGCTTCCACGAAGCTTCCACACTATAGTGTATACTGCATGCCTCGCAAAGCGATGGCAGCGCATTCGCGCTGCAACGCTAGGTGAGACCTAAAAAAGAATCCCCAGAGGTATTGTCCTCTTTCTATGTGTGTTGCAGAAAGGTATTTTCGCAAAGAATAACTCTGTTTACTGTGGCAGGTTAAGAAGTGGTTAGGAGGTATTAATGTCCACCTCATGCACACTAATTGGTAGACAAGTTCACATCAGCAGTAGCCCAATCAAATGTCATCCCTGCTTATGTCAAGGTACTTTATGCACCTCACTTCCTGGCCACTCCATTCTTGCTGCTAGTCTAGAGCCAGGTGGCTCATGGAGAGGTAAATCTCCATGCCGCAACTAATGTAGGACATGCAGGGCAGATTTACAAAATGTCCAGGCAATTCAGGCCAGCATCCAAAGTTACTGTCCTAAGCTGAGTGAGAGGGAGGAAGCAGGGCAGTGCCATACCAATTAAGATATGGCTCTGCCCTGCTCTCTTCCTAACGCAGGTACAGAGTCAGGCTGCACTGTGCCATGGACATACCATTAGCGCAAAGCAATCTCCATTCTGCCAAGCTTTCAGTCTGCTCTGCAGAAGTATCCATCCAGTACAAAATACTTTTCCAAACAAACTTTCAAAACTTCCCATTCTGGATGTCTGCTGTACAATATAGCAGACAAGCAAAGTCAGAGAAGTTTCTCCTTTTTTTACGCCTGCCTCAAAGTGGTATTATCTATTGATGCAAAACCCTGTCTAGTATTGCTAAAAGATTGGGTTTTGCGTCAAAAGGGAATGCCCATATCCGAACATGGAACACCGCCTTGGTGCAAAGTTATGCAATGCAAAGCAGCACAAAGCACTGTTTTGCCCTGGAAACTAAATTCAAAATCAACATTTTGCAACGGGTTGCCTCACTTTTATGATGCAAACCCAGGGGCTTATTTATGAAAACTGACACATTGCTGCATTACCGCAGCAATGCGGCCGAAACAATTGCACTGCGGTACAACCCTTTAAAGCAAAATGGATGCATACAGTGCACCATATCATAAGGTTCCAAGGTGTGTCAAAAATATTGACGGGTTCGTTGAATGGATGGCTAAGCTGCTTTGTGGGTCATAAAGCAATCAGTAAGTGCTCCAAATCAGCTTTTCACACAATGGAGTGTGCCATAAATGTTTCTTGCGATCTCTTTACCAGGAGGTTTCAGGCTCCCACCGCTGTCTTCAATGAGAAGCCATGCCCTGGGGGATGGCGTCCCCGGGCCAATATCAGCCCAGAGAGAGGGTCCGCGCAGGTCCCCTCCCCCTTTTTTGAAAAAAAAGACAAAGGCCTGGCCCCAGGGGATGGGGTCCCCTGGGCCGAAATTGGCCTTAGGAGGGGTTTACACAGCCCCCTTAACTAAAAAAAATAATTAATAAAAAAAAACTCTGGCAAGTTGCTTGAAGACGCACCCCCTTCACCACCACTCTGCAAACGCGCCTCCTGGCGCAATGGTGGTTGCGGAATGAAATCCACTTGAATGCTGGAGGTCTTTGTGGGCCAACAAGCCCTCTTGTTACCTCCTGTAAAGTCCCAGAGAGCTGGATTGCAGAGAGGACTTGAAGGCCACGCCCCCATTCTGCACCACTCTGCAAACGCGCCTCCTCTCATGCTTCTGGTTGGGGAATTAATTCCACTTTACTCCTGAGGGCCTCAGGACTAAAGTGGACTACTTCCCCCAACCAGTAGTGCATCAAGAGAGTGGTGGAGAAAGGGGGCGTGGCCTCTTAGCAATCTATCTGTGTGGGTTTTACTGGAGGTGGCAGGAGAGGTAGTTGGCCCTCAAGGCCCCCCAAGAGCCAAGGGGACTTCATCCCCCAACTAGTAGTGCGCCAGGAAGTGCATTTGCAGGGTGGTGGAAAAAGCGTGCGTGGCCACTGAATGACTCTCAGCAAATCCACTATGTGGGACTTACTGGAGTTAACAGGAGGATTAGTTGGCCCACAAGGATCCTCTGGAGCCAAAGAGACTTCATCCACCTACTCGTAGTGCGCCAGGAGCTGCGTTTGCACAGTGATGGAGAAAGGGGATGTGGCGTCTGACAACCTGTCAGCAATCCTGCTGTGTGGGACTTACTGGAGGTAACAGGAGGGGTAGTTGGCCCCCAAGGACGTTCTTGAGGGCCAACTAGCCCTCCTGTTACCTCCAAGAAGTCCCACACAGTAGGATAGCTAAGAGGTCTTTGGAGGCCACGTCCCCATTCTCCATCACTCTGTAAATGCAGCTCTGCTCGTGGTGCTCTACTGGTTGGGGGATGAAGTCCACTTTACTCCTGAGGGACCTTAGGGGCCAAGTAGCCCTCCTGCTACCTCCTCTAAGTCCTGTGAGCTTGAAGAGGGGAACACTTGTATGTTGCACTATAAGTCTTGTGAGCTTGAAGAGGGAACACTTGTATGTTGCCTTCCTAGATCCGAGGTCAGCATTTGACCTGGTCCTGAGGGATAATCTTGGAGTGTGTTGGATGCCTGCAGAGTCCTGGAATATCTTATTTGGATTTTAAGACCCATACGTATGCTCAGGTGAGATGGAATGTAGGAGGTGACTTGACTGATAGAATCCCTATTAACCAAGGCATGGAGCAGGGCTATGTACTTGCACCTACTCTTGACAAGTTTATATTAACCGCTTCGCTGCGATCGGAATTCCGCCCAGGTGCTGGACATTCCGATCGCGGGTGTGGTTGTGGTGTGGTCATGACGAGCTCAGCTCGTCATGCGCACAGCGCGACCGCGCAGCATGACGAGCTCAGCTCGTCATGCGCATCGAAGGGGTTAACGGGGCAGAATGCAAGCACAATGCACCTAAGCCTTCAGGAACAACAGTGCCAATTTTAATGTTTGCTGATGAGACCCTTCTTATTTCAAGAACCCCCTTGGATCTCCAGGTGGAATTGGATGCTTTTGTGACCTTTTAGTATATGGAAATTAATCCACATATGTCTTTTAGAGGAAGAAATACCATTGAGGGTGCCCCGATAGAACGGATCAAACACTTTGACTATCTCGGGGGATGGTTGTCTGAAACTCAGTCCTTGGGAGTGCAATTGGACATGTATAAATATGCCTTGAACTAGAGAATGTTCCCAATTATGAGGAAATGTAAGGCTTCCGCAGGAGGAGCAGTGTCACCAGTACTAAATATATATATATAGAGCTTTAGCGGGGAGTGAAGCTATAAGTGGGGCAGAATTATGGGGGTATGCAGATGCATCTGTCCTTAGCCTAGTTGAGAATAAATATATTAGGGGATTTTTTAACCTACCAGTGAGTACTCCACATATACCTCTGAGACTGGATTTAGCACTACACTGTATCGACACAGTTGCTTCCCTAAACCCATTGACATATTGGGTGCAACACTGGTCAACACCGGAGCTGTCTCCGTATAAGGAATCGCTAATTGAAGTGTTTGCATGTGACCAGCAAGTTCGCACCCCGTGGTAAAAATATGTTAAAAAACATGTTGAGGTGGTGAAGATGGAAGCTTTATGGAATACCCCAGCAGATATCTTGAACGCTGCTAAACAAGCATTTGAAAAAACTTATTGGGAAAATGGCATTCAAGCGATCTGGCTTAAGTGTGATGCTAGCACATTAACAGGGCAGTTTCTGAGTCATAAATGTTTGCCTACTTTTGAACCATATGTGAATAGAAGTGTTCCCTCTCAACGCTAGATGGTTATATGTTCAGTTTAGATGTGGTGCCCTACCTTTAGAATTGTTTACCTCCAAATGTGATGAGTCAGATGGTTCCTTGACACACTGCCCATTCTGTCAGGATCTAAAACAAACCGAAGGTAACTTCATCTTTTTCTGCCCTAGATATGTAACCCCACATAAGGATGGGATTATTGCAGTGTCTATAAGCTGTTGGGTGTGAGGCATTATTGGGAGACCCTGAGATTACTGAAAAGTGATTCAAGGGAAACAATAGTTTTTGCAGTGGCCAGATTCTTACACGCAAATTAGAGGAAAGGGATATAATTGTCATAATTATATGGTACATAATGATTGTTATAAGGATACATAGAGTGTGTTGTATCGTGACCTTGAGCGATTTTTTAACTGTGATGATGGAGTTTTATATATTGTCATTGTATCTGAATTATTTTATTATTTATGTTTTAAAAGATGTATCCTATGTATTTTAAGTTACTTTTGGTCAGCTGTATACCTCTTTTGTATACCTCTTTTGTATGATAAGTCTGATTAATTGTTGTATTTTTATGATGTTTGTATTGCTTTTAAGGCTTTTGGAGCCGAAATAAAGTCTGTCTATCTATCTATCTATCTATCTATCTATCTATCTATATATCTATATATATAGATATATTTATATCTATATATATACATATATATATAAAACGCCAACTCCTGGCCCGTCAGTGACTCAACAGGACCTCCAGGTACGGACCTCTTATACGCTTCAAGAAATGTACATCTCCAATGTTCCTTCTTCGCAGTGCCGTGATTTATTCACACATAAATTATAAACTCCAAAGCTGTTCAGGCATAGTGCCTGCCATGACGCGTTTTGATCGCATCATGCGATCTTGATCACATGACACGCCACCTGACAGGGAACAAATTAAATAGAAAGGGCGGACTTTTTACTTTAGAAAATTATTACCAAGTTTGTGAAAAGGAAAACAGACTGTTATCACTCATTAATATCGTCATTGCATCAATATTCATCTGTATAATCGAATACAATAAACATATCAGATTTATAAACAATATTATAAAAACATGGATAAAAGACCATAATCAGGTCACAGTTATAAGAACTCAAACTATTTGTGCAAAATACGCTAATAATTGTAAACAAACCAATACATGAATGCTACTGCTGTGCTTGCTGTGATACATCTTAACTATTATCAACAGCAAAGTTAAAGTGCTAATGCCGGTAAAAATGCCGCAATGGCACCAATGTATTAAAGAAAATCAATCATATTCTTTTAGTGTTCAGTATTGATATTAAAATGCTAGTGCTTACACATACCTCGTTTGCTTTGTCTCTTTAGACATTAATTGTTGTATATAGATGAGGTACTCACAATTCATAATATCTGAACCAGATCAACATAAGAATAAAAGTGCAAGTGCTAGATACTTTATCTGATTGATCTCTACATTGTCATAGGTAATACTACCACGATATTCAATGTCAATTGGCATATAGCAGCCAATACGTGATGTTATAATTGCAAATATGTAGTTCTTTAGTTTGACCATATGTTGTTATCCTCTGTGTAAAACAGTCTGTACTATGATTAAAGTGCTGTGCAAAAAAATTAATAACCAGTGCAAAAATGCTGTGCAACTTACATATAAATCATAAAGCAGCATAGGCATTGACTATTATTCAAACCTGAATAGTAATAAAGTGCAAGTGCCAATGACATAAATGTGCAAGAAATATATATATATATAAAAAATATATAAAAAGATGTATAGAGAAACAGAGAGAACCTAATCCTTTGCAAACACAGGACATAATTCCAATAGTCATGTATAGATACATTTTAAAGACTAAAAACCATGTAATTGCGATGCTAGGCTCCTAACAGAGCATAATTTGCTTTGTTGAATACTGACTAAAATGCTAGTGTGTATAGAACACCTAAAGGAAGTTGTGCATATCCTCACTTGTATTCAAGCCATTAGGTATCTTTGTATCAAGGGCCAGAATAAATTGGGTTTCAAGCTGGCGCAGGCTCTTTTCTCGATTGCCAGCCCGGCCGGGTGTGGGTACAGTCCCTAACACAGAATATTCCAAATCTTTGAGTTTATTCTGGTGCACCAACTTGAAATGTCTGGTGACAGGGTAATTAGGGTCTGAATTTACAATTGTCCTGATGTGCTGTAAGATCCGTTTATGTACAGGGAGCTTGGTGCTCCCTATGTATTCAAGACCACAGGTGCAACGTAGCTTATAAATTGCAAACTCAGTGCGACATGTCAAATGATCCTTTATTGGGATCGGTTTGTTGCTAAATGCTGTCACAGAGTGTGTTAGATCTGTGGCAAATGTACTGGCGTGACACGAGTTGCATTTAAAAAAACCTGATTTGGTCAGCCATGTGCTCTTAGGTGTTATTTCAGGACTTGTTTTAACTAGGGCATCCCTCATCGAGGGTGCCCTCCTGAATGTGATGGCAGGCAAGGATGGTAATATTGGTTTCAACGTCACATCAGTTAAAATTATGGGCCATTGGGAATAGATTATTTTACGGATTTTACGTTCTTGCTGGCTAAATGTAGTGATAAGTCTGATACTACGTTTTTCACTATCATCCCCTTCAGGTGGCAAGACCTGAGCTGCAAGACGTTCTCTTTTGGGTATTAATAATTAATCTCTGGAATGTTCATTTGCTTGGTTCAAGGCATGAACTAACATAGACCTTTTATAACCCCGACTTAAAAAACGGTCAAAAGCATCTTCCCGGCACTCCTGTAAGTCAGTATTCAAACTGCAAATACGGCGAATTCGCACAAACTCCCTGTACGGTATACTCTGGATCAGGTGGCGGGGATGCGAACTTTCTGCATGCAGAATTGAGTTGCCCGCAGTATGTTTGCGGTGCAACTTCCTATAAATCTGGCCCTCACTGATATATATACGAGAACGTCTAGAAATTCAACACTTGAATCGCTGATGGTAGCAGTGAATCTGAGATTCTGCGTGTTATTATTAACAGCTGTCACAAAATTGAGTGCTGTTTCTCTACTTCCATCCCATATCATACATATGTCATCTATATACCGCCAATAGTGTTTTACATGGGATTCCACTCCACCTTGTACTGTGTCATGAGGACATGCTCCTCCCACCAGCCAACATGGAGACATGAATAGCTGGGGGAGAAACATGCCCCATGGCGACACCTCTTAGCTGTTGAAAAGTTTCCTTATTGAACAAAAAGTAATTGTTAAACAGGCAAAGCTCTATCGTAATCAACATGCAGTTATGTTCTCTTAAATGGATAGCCCTATTGTCCAAATAGTGCCTAACTGCAGCTAGTCCATCAGAATGATGAATGCTTGTGTATAGAGATTCTATGTCCATAACTACAAGCAAGAAGTTGGGTTGCCATACAACACTCTTGATTTTTCTCAGGAAGTCAGAGGTGTCTTTTACAAAGGATGGTAAGGTGATGACATGGGGCTGTAAAAAGTAGTCCACATATTTAGATATCATTTCCATCATGCTTTTCCGGGCCGAAATAATGGGCCTTCCTTGAATTGGGACCACTTTTTTATGTACTTTTGGAATGAAATAGAGAACAGGGGTAACAGGATGATCCACTTTCAAAAATGTCAGTTCTTCCTTAGTCAATAGACCCTGCCTCTTCCATTGTGATAAATGCTGTGCCACTTTTTCTTGAACTAGGCGTATTTCTTGTTTAGAAGTTTATCTGTAACAAAATATCTGACAAGTGTCGGTTGGCTTCTGTCAAGTATTGATCCTTTGGCCATAAAACGACGTTCCCGCCCTTGTCAGATTTATTCACAATGATATCATGATTATTGTTTAGTTTCTTGATTAAGGCATGGTGCTGAGCATGTTTGAATTTTTTATATTGTTGTTGTTGCATCATAGTGCTGTTAAGACGCTTTAGTTCCTCCACTACTCTGTCGCTAAAAGTATCTACAGCATCCTTTGGCATGAGTGGTAAGAATGTGGATGGAGGGCGGAAAGGGCTTGATGCTGGTTTACTTATATTGATGCCTAATTCTGTCATCACTTGCTGTGTGGACTCACAGGGGGTACTATTATCACTAGACAAGGATTGTAATATCTGCAAAGTTTGAATGTCCTTGACCTGTAAATTAATATCAGGATTGCAAGTAGTTGATGTTGTGTTGGAGGGAGTTGAAAATGTATTGAGTTGAAAATACTTGATCAACTTCACTTTACGAATGAATTTAAAAACATCAATTCTCGTTTGGTTGCATGAAAAATTGCTAGCAGGACAGTACGTTAGCCCCAAAGATAAGAGTTGCATTTCTGCTGTAGTAAGTGCTGTCTCGGAGAGATTGATGACTGTGTTGTTGATAGTATGTACTACCTTCTCCATTTCTTGATTGCATTCCCTCTGTTGGTATTTCTATATATCTATCTATATCTATATTCACTGAAAAAACCACAGGTTTCAGGGACGTTATAGTTAGTTGGACATTTCACTTGTACAAAGTGATGTCACTGACCATGTCATGAATGATGTAATATGTGACGTCATCAGCAGTGCATTACGGGGGCGCGAGTTATAGTTAGCTGAACTAACTATAACGCCGGAATTTCTATGGTTTTGTACGCGTGAAATGTCCAACTAACTATAACGTTCCTGAAACCTATGGTTTTTTCAGTGAATTTCTATGGTTTTTTAAATGCTAATTTCTAACTATAACGTGCCTGAAACCTATGGTTTTTTCAGTGAATTTCTATGGTTTTTAAATGCTAATTTCTAACTATAACGTGCCTGAAATCTATGGTTTTTTCAGTGAATTTCAAAGGTTTTTTAAATGAAAATTTGTAAGTCTAATGTACCTCAATCCTATGTTTTTTTTATTTTCTATATATTTATACATATATATATATATTTAAAAAAAATTGTGAATAATTTTTAGTTAGGAAAACTATATTCATTCTTTTTTTTTTTTTTTATATTATACAGAAGTCGCGCACCCTACACGATGGCTGCGCGCATTCCGGTAGCCATTTTGAAAAGTCGCGCTGGGGTCGCGACTTCGGCGTAATTTGTAAAGTATGAAATATCTTTAAATTAATTATAAATAAAAGTTTTCCTTTAAGTGTTTGTCTAAATTTATTAATAAAAGTATTTTTAAAGTATTATTTTCAATATAATTTCGACGAAAAATTATTCGATTATTATTGGATTCGGAGGTTAGGAGGGATGGCCATTTTGCTCAATCTGTTTTGCAAGATTTTTTGGTCTATTCAGGTGGACACCCTCATCCGGGTAAGGTACGGCTTGGGGATTCTATTCAAATGGTGAGGAATCCACAGGCAGAAGTATCCATCAGAAGAACAAGTTACTTACCTTCGGTAATGCTTTTTCTGGTGGATACAGTATCTGCCTGTGGATTCCTCACTGTCCCTCCCGCCTCCCCGTTGTCCACCTGTTTCTACCAAAAAGATGCTTTTACTGTTTGGCATGAATGTTTTTAATATGCCTTAATCATGCTTATGTTTTAAGAGTGAGAAATGCTTGATCTGTTGCTATTTCTTTATGCCTTTATTGGTTATGCATTTGTATATATATATATATATATCAAGGCTCGTAGGGGTGTCCACACTTCAAGCAGCACTCGAACACGTTTAAGCTTTCCCCCTTTAAAAGCTTTATTGGTATGCAGACAGCTTTCCTGTATCTTCTCAGGCACACGACCAAAGCCTTACGCGTTTCGTTACAACTTCCTCAGAGGCACATCGGTCGAAAGAAGCATGACGAGCCACACCTCCTATTTAACCAAATCATACGCTGATATGCAGCTGCTCTGGATGAGCCTGTACGTGCAGGTTTTCTGGGAGGTGTAGTCCACATTGGTCGTGTGCCTGAGAAGATACAGGAAAGCTGTCTGCATACCAATAAAGCTTTTAAAGGGGGAAAGCTTAAACGCGTTCGAGTGCTGCTTGAAGTGTGGACACCCCTACGAGCCTTGATCTAATACGCGGCAGTCCAGCCGTGAAGCAAGCACCACCCCAGGATTGCAGGGGGCCACGGAGTCTTTATATGGACTTCAAAGTGGAGCGCGCTTTCTGGATTTAACAGTGCACCTTTCCTGGGGGCTCCTGTTGAGCTTTTAATTTGGCATTTATTACAAGAGGCATCCATTTGAGGAATTTTAAACATGGACTACACCTCCCAGAAAACCTGCACGTACAGGCTCATCCAGAGCAGCTGCATATCAGCGTATGATTTGGTTAAATAGGAGGTGTGGCTCGTCATGCTTCTTTCGACCGATGTGCCTCTGAGGAAGTTGTAACGAAACGCGTAAGGCTTTGGTCGTGTGCCTGAGAAGATACAGGAAAGCTGTCTGCATACCAATAAAGCTTTTAAAGGGGGAAAGCTTAAACGCGTTCGAGTGCTGCTTGAAGTGTGGACACCCCTACGAGCCTTGATCTAATACGCGGCAGTCCAGCCGTGAAGCAAGCACCACCCCAGGATTGCAGGGGGCCACGGAGTCTTTATATGGACTTCAAAGTGGAGCGCGCTTTCTGGATTTAGCAGCGCACCTTTCCTGGGGGCTCCTGTTGAGCTTTTAATTTGGCATTTATTACAAGAGGCATCCATTTGAGGAATTTTAAACATGGACTACACCTCCCAGAAAACCTGCACGTACAGGCTCATCCAGAGCAGCTGCATATCAGCGTATGATTTGGTTAAATAGGAGGTGTGGCTCGTCATGCTTCTTTCGACCGATGTGCCTCTGAGGAAGTTGTAACGAAACGCGTAAGGCTTTGGTCGTGTGCCTGAGAAGATACAGGAAAGCTGTCTGCATACCAATAAAGCTTTTAAAGGGGAAAGCTTAAACGCGTTCGAGTGCTGCTTGAAGTGTGGACACCCCTACGAGCCTTGATATATATATATATATATATATATATATATATATATATATATATATTTAGTATACTATGTATACAAGTGAAAATGTGTCGGTCCGCCTGTTTGCCTCGGTGGCACGGAAAAAATGGGTGGAACTGACGTCAGCTCACCGACGAGGTCCTCTTATGGCTCCGATGACGTCATACGGTGTCGCGAGCGGAGCCGTGCTATTATGACGCCCTCGTCGACGTGGGAGAGCTAGGAAAGAATTTCCGCGGAATGCTGGCCAGGGGATATTCACCTAAGTGTTCAGGCTAGTCCTTTGGGAGCAACTGTTTATGTTGCCACTCCAGAAACCGAAACCAGTGATCCGAGGGCAGAGGCCCTGCAGATGGCACACGAGGTAGGGAGCCCAGTCGTGTGCACCGGCGGGGCAGCGAAGTGACAAGCACCACTACTCACAAAAAAGGTAACAAGGGCACTGAATAACACAGGATCTTCTCTTTGTATCTGGCAGGAACAACGAGGTTAAAATGCCCTATATACAAAATGTAGAATTAGTGCTACAACGGTCTTCAAGAGGACCTGCGATGGATGCAGCTTCTGCTTCCCATACCCTGGAGGCGGCACATGGGTCACGTGGTACGGTCATACTGCGGTGGGACGCACACTCGTTGACCTCTCATGGCACTGCTCCACATTTCGGGGAGGACGCTTTCCATTAGCTGTGTTTTCTGATTACGTGTCTCTCTGTCCCCGTCCAACAACAGAACTCATTTAGATCCAAACAGACTCTTCCACTCTCTCACCGGAAGTGAAACCAGGCCACGCAGACACTTTCACAATACAACAGCCGGGAATGCACTTTTCGGTAAAAAAAACACATTCCTTCCTCCTAATTTATCAAATAAACGACTCACTGAAGAACAGGGGCCAGCTTCGATCGGTAAACAGCCGTTACAACGACTTTTTTACTTTGCGATACCATTACAACGCATGCATTACCACGCATGCTTTGTACATCGCAAAGTCATTACTACGCATTTTTTAGAACGCATGGTCATTTACCACGCATGCCTTTACAACGAATTTTGTTGTAAAGGTATGTATAGTAAATGACCATGCGTTCTAAAAAAATGTAGACTTTCCACGTCGTTGTAAGGAAACAGAGGCTGGTCCGTTTCCTCACAATGACATGCACCGCCCCTCAGAGATGACGTGAAGCAGGAACCATGAGGAGAGAGGAACCACGAGGAGTGAGAGGTAAGGGGGATTTAGCATGGGGTGGGGGTTACTCTTCTAGGGTTTAGGGTAGTGCAGTGGTGTTTGTGTAGTGTAGGGGGTCGTGCTGGGGGTAGTGTTTTAGGGTTTAGGGTAGTGCAGTGGTGTTTGTGTAGTGTAGGGGGTCATGCTGGAGGTAGTGTTTTAGGGTTTAGGGTAGTGCAGTGGTGTTTGGGTAGTGTAGGGGTCGTGCTGGGGGTAGTGTTTTAGGGTTAAGGGTAGCGCAGTGGTGTTTGTGTAGTGTAGGGGGTCGTGCTGGGGGTAGTGGTTTAGGGTTTAGGGTAGCGCAGTAGTGTTTGGGAGTGTAGTGGGTCATGCTGGGGGTAGTGTGTTTTAGGGTTTAGGGAAGCGAAGTGGTGTTTGGGTAGTGTAGGGGGTCATGCTGGGGGTAGTGTTTTAGGGTTTCGGGTAGTGCAGTGGTGTTTGGGTAGTGTAGGGGGTCGTCCTGGGGGTAGATTTAGTGTTTAGGGTAGTGCAGTGGTATTTGGGTAGTGTAGGGGGTAATTCTGGGGGTAGATTTAGGGTTTAGGGTAGTGCAGTGGTGTTTGTGTAGTGTAGGGGGTTGTGCTGGGGTAGTGCTTTATGGTTTAGGGTAGTGCAGTGGTATTTGGGTAGTGTAGGGGGTCGTGTTTTAGGGTTTAGGGTAGTGCAGTGGTGTTTGTGTAGTATAGGGGGTCATGCTGGGGTAGTGTTTTAGGGTAGTGCAGTGGTGTTTGTGTAGTGTAGGTGGTAGTGTTTTAGGGTTTAGGGTAGTGCAGTGGTGTTTGTGTAGAATAGGGGGTCGTGATGGGGTAGTGCTTTATGGTTTAGGGTAGTGCAGTGGTATTTGGGTAGTGTAGGGGGTCGTGTTTTAGGGTAGTGCAGTGGTGTTTGGGTAGTGTAGGGGGTCATGCTAGGATAGTGTTTTAGGGTTTAGGGTAGTGCAGCGGTGTTTGGGTAGTGTAGGGGGTCATGCTGGGGGTAGATTTAGAGTTTAGCGTAGTGCAGTGGTGTCTGTGTAGTGTAGGGGGTCGTGCTGGGGGTATTGTTTTAGGGTATAGGGTAGTGTAGTGGTGTTTGTGTAGTGTAGGGGGTCGTGTTTTAGGGTAGTGCAGTGGTGTTTGGGTAGTGTAGGGGGTCGTGCTAGGATAGTGTTTTAGGGTTTAGGGTAGTGCAGTGGTGTTTGGGTAGTGTAGGGGGTTGTGCTGGGGGTAGATTTAGGGTTTAGGGTAGAGCAGTGGTGTTTCGTTAGTGTAGGGGGTCGTGCTGGGGGTAGATTTAGGGTTTGTGGTAGTGCAGTCGTGTTTGTGTAGTGTGGGGGGTCGTGCTGGAGGTAGTGTTTTAGGTTTTAGGGTAGTGCAGTGGTGTTTGTGCAGTGTAGGATGTCATGCTGGAGGTAGTGTTTTAGGGTTTAGGGTAGTGCAGTGGTGTTTGTGTAGTATAGGGGGTCATGCTGGGGGTAGTGTTTTAGGGTTTAGGGTAGTGCAGTAGTGTTTGTGTAGTGTAGGGGGTCATGCTGGGGGTAGTGTTTTAGGAGAGGTAGGAGAGGTGTGGTGCATCGGCCAGGGCAGCTGACTTCGGAGCACAGGGTTCACGGTTCAATCCCCGGCTCCGGCGGCAGCTCAGCTCAGCACCATGTGACTCTGGGCAATAGCTCACTTAATTTCCACGACGGCCCCCAGCGCCTTGAGACCCGTAAGGGTGAGTAGCTGCGCTATATAAAAATGGACTTACTTACATTTTTTTAGGGTTTAGGGTAGTGCAGTGGTGTTTGGGTAGTGTAGGGGTCGTGCTGGGGGTAGTGTTTTAGGGTTTAGGGTAATGCAGTGGTGTTTGGGTAGTGTAGGGGTCGTGCTGGGGGTAGTGTTTTAGGGTTTAGGGTAGTGCAGTGGTGTTTGGGTAGTGTAGGAAGTCGTGCTGGGGGTAGTGTTTTAGGGTTTAGGGTAGTGCAGTGGTGTTTGGGTAGT
The DNA here is from genome assembly GCA_963921515.1 of Calotriton arnoldi. Taxonomy (NCBI): domain Eukaryota; kingdom Metazoa; phylum Chordata; class Amphibia; order Caudata; family Salamandridae; genus Calotriton; species Calotriton arnoldi. The sequence continues at coordinate 304,237 of CAWUFW010015491.1, read as the reverse complement.
GTAGGGAGTCGTGCTGGGGGTAGTGTTTTAGGGTTTAGGGTAGTGCAGTGGTGTTTGGGTAGAGTAGGGGGTCGTGTTGGGGATAGATTTAGGGTTTAGGGTAGTGCAGTGGTGTTTTCGGTAGTGTAGGGAGTCGTGCTGGGGGTAGTGTTTTAGGGTAGAGCAGTGGTGTTTGGGTAGTGTAGGGGGTAGTGCTGGGGTTAGTGTTTTAGGGTTTAGGGTAGTGCAGTGGTGTTTGGGTAGTGTAGGGGGTCGTGCTGGGGGTAGATTTAGGGTTTAGGGTAGTGCAATGGTGTTTGGGTAGTGTAGGGAGTCATGCTGGGAGTAGTGTTTTAGGGTTTAGGGTAGTGCAGTGGTGTTTGGGTAGTGTAGGGGGTCATGCTGGGGGTAGTGTTTTAGGGTTTAGGGTAGTGCAGTGGTGTTTGGGTAGTGTAGGGGTTGTGATGGGGGTAGTGTTTTTGGGTTTAGGGTAGTGCAGTGGTGTTTGTGTAGTGTAGGGGGTAGTGCTGGGGGTAGTGTTTTAGGGTTTAGGGTAGTGCAGTGGTGTTTGGGTAGTGTAGGGGTCATGCTTGGGGTAGTGTTTTAGGGTTTAGGGTAGTGCAGTGGTGTTTGTGTAGTGTAGTGGGTCATGCTGGGGGTAGATTTAGGGTTTAGGGTAGTGCAGTGGTGTTTGGGCAGTGTAGGGGGTCATGCTGGGGTAGTGTTTTAGGGTTTAGGGTAGTGCAGTGGTGTTTGGGTAGTGTAGGGGGTCGTGCTGGGGGCAGTGTTTTAGGGTTTAGGGTAGTGCAGTGGTGTTTGTGTAGTGTAGAGGGTTGTACTGGGGGAAGTGTTTTAGGGTTTAGGGTAGTGCAGTGGTATTTGACTAGTGTAGGGGTTCATGCTGGAGGTAGTGTTTTAGGGTTTAGGGTAGTGCAGTGGTGTTTGGGTAGTGTAGGGGGTCGTGCTGGGGTAGTGTTTTAGGGTTTAGGGTAGTGCAGTGGTGTTTGGGTAGTATAGGGGGTTGTGCTGGGGGTAGTGTTTTAGGGTTTAGGGGAGTGCAGTGGTGTTTGGGTAGTGTAGGGGTTGTGCTGGGGTAGTGTTTTAGGGTTTAGGGTAGTGCAGTGGTGTTTGGGTATGTCGTGCTGGGGGTAGTGTTTTAGGGTTTAGGGTAGTGCAGTGGTGTTTGTGTAGTGTAGGGGTCATGCTGGGGTAGATTTAGGGTTTAGGGTATTGCAGTGGTGTTTGTGTAGTGTAGGGGGTTGTGCTGTAGGTAGTGTTTTAGGGTTTAGGGTAGTGCAGTGGTGTTTGGGTAGTGTAGGGGGTCTTACTGGGGGTAGTGTTTTAGGGTTTCGGGTAGTGCAGTGGTGTTTGGGTAGTGTAGGGGGTCGTGCTTGGGGTAGATTTAGGGTTTAGGGTAGTGCAGTGGTGTTTGGGTAGTGTAGGGGGTAATTCTGGGGGTAGATGTAGGGTTTAGGGTAGTGCAGTGGTGTTTGTGTAGTGTAGGGGGTCGTGCTGGGGGTAGTGTTTTAGGGTTTAGGGTAGTGCAGTGGTGTTTGTGTAATGTAGGGGGTCATGCTGTGGGTAGTGTTTTTGGGTTTAGGGTAGTGCAGTGCTGTTTGTGTAGTGTAGGTGGTAGTGTTTTAGGGTTTAGGGTAGTGCAGTGGTGTTTCTGTAGTATAGGGAGTCATGCTGGGGTAGTGTTTTAGGGTTTAGGGTAGTGCAGTGGTGTTTGGGTAGTGCAGGGGGTCGTGCTGGGGGTAGAGTTTTAGGGTTTAGGGTAGCGCAGTGGTGTTTGGGTAGTGTAGGGGGTCATGCTGGGGGTAGTGTTTTAGGGTTTAGGGTAGCGCAGTGGTGTTTGGGTAGTGTAGGGAGTTGTGCTGGGGGTAGTGTTTTAGGGTTTTGGGTAGTGCAGTGGTGTTTGTGTAGTGTAGGAGGTTGTGCTGGGGTAGATTTAGGGTTTAGGGTAGGGCAGTGGTGTTTGGGTAGTGTAGGGGGTTGTGCTGGGGGTAGTGTTTTAGGGTTTAGGGTAGCGCAGTGGTGTTTGGGTAGTGTAGGGGGTTGTGCTGGGGGTAGTGTTTTAGGGTTAAGGGTAGCGCAGTGGTGTTTGTGTAGTGTAGGGGGTCGTGCTGGGGGTAGTGGTTTAGGGTTTAGGGTAGCGTAGTAGTGTTTGGGAGTGTAGTGGGTCATGCTGTGGGTAGTGTGTTTTAGGGTTTAGGGTAGCGCAGTGGTGTTTGGGTAGTGTAGGGGGTCATGCTGGGGGTCGTGTTTTAGGGTTTCGGGTAGTGCAGTGGTGTTTGGGTAGTGTAGGGGGTCATGCTAGGATAGTGTTTTAGGGTTTAGGGTAGTGCAGTGGTATTTGGGTAGTGTAGGGGGTTGTGCTGGGGGTAGATTTAGGGTTTAGGGTAGAGCAGTGGTGTTTCGTTAGTGTAGGGGGTTGTGCTGGGGTAGATTTAGGGTTTATGGTAGTGCAGTCGTGTTTGTGTAGTGTGGGGGGTCGTGCTGGAGGTAGTGTTTTAGGGTTTAGGGTAGTGCAGTGGTGTTTGTGCAGTGTAGGATGTCATGCTGGAGGTAGTGTTTTAGGGTTTAGGGTAGTGCAGTGGTGTTTGTGTAGTATAGGGGGTCATGCTGGGGGTAGTGTTTTAGGGTTTAGGGTAGTGCAGTAGTGTTTGTGTAGTGTAGGGGGTCATGCTGGGGGTAGTGTTTTAGGAGAGGTAGGAGAGGTGTGGGGCATCGGCCAGGGCAGCTGACTTCGGAGCACAGGGTTCACGGTTCAATCCCCGGCTCCGGCGGCAGCTCAGCTCAGCACCATGTGACTCTGGGCAATAGCTCACTTAATTTCCACGACGGCCCCCAGCGCCTTGAGACCCGTAAGGGTAAGTAGCTGCGCTATATAAAAATGGACTTACTTACATTTTTTTAGGGTTTAGGGTAGTGCAGTGGTGTTTGGGTAGTGTAGGGGTCGTGCTTGGGGTAGTGTTTTAGGGTTTAGGGTAGTGCAGTGGTGTTTGGGTAGTGTAGAGGGTCATGCTGGGATAGTGTTTTAGGGTTTAGGGTAGTGCAGTGGTGTTTGGGTTGTGTAGGGGGTCATGCTGGGGGTAGATTTAGGGTTTAGGGTAGAGCAGTGGTGTTTGGTTAGTATAGGGGGACATGCTGGTGGTAGATTTAGGGTTTATGGTAGTGCAGTGGTCTTTGTGTAGTGTAGGGGGTCGTGCTGGGGGTAGTGTTTTAGGGTTTAGGGTAGTGCAGTGGTGCTTGTGTAGTGTAGGGGGTCGTGCTGGGGATAGTGTTTTAGGGTTTAGGGTAGTGCAGTGGTGTTTGTGTAGTGTAGGGGGTCATGTTTTAGGGTAGTGCAGTGGTGTTTGGGTAGTGTAGGGGTCATGCTGGGGGTAGTGTTTTAGGATTTAGGGTAGTGCAGTGGTGTTTGGGTAGTGTAGGGGTCGTGCTGGAGGGAGTGTTTTAGGGTTTAAGGTAGTGCAGTGGTGTTTGTGTAGTGTAGGGGGTCATGCTTGGGGTAGTGGTTTAGGGTTTAGGGGAGTTCAGTGGTGTTTGGGTAGTGTAGGGGTTCATGCTGGGGGTAGTTTTTTAGGGTTTAGGATAGCGCAGTGGTGTTTGGGTAGTGTAGGGGGTCGTGCTGGGGGTAGATTTAGGGATTAGGGTAGTGCAGTGGTGTTTGTGTAGTGTAGGGGGTCGTGTTTTAGGGTAGTGCAGTGGTGTTTGGGCAGTGAAGGGGGTCGTGCTGGGGGTATTGTTTTAGGTTTTAGGGTAGTATAGTGGTGTTTGTGTAGTGTAGGGGGTCGTGTTTTAGCGTAGTGCAGTGGTGTTTGGGTAGTGTAGGGGGTTGTGCTGGGATAGTGTTTTAGGGTTTAGGGTAGTGCAGTGGTGTTTGGGTAGTGTAGGGGGTTGTGCTGGGGGTAGATTTAGGGTTTAGGGTAGAGCAGTGGTGTTTCGTTAGTGTAGGGGGTCATGCTGGTGGTAGTGTTTTAGGGTTTAGGGTAGTGCAGTAGTGTTTTTGTAGTGTAGGGGTCATGCTGGGGGTAGTGTTTTAGGGTTTAGGGTAGTGCAGTGGTGTTTGGGTAGTGTAGGGGTCGTGCTGGGGGTAGTGTTTTAGGGTTTAGGGTAGTGCAGTGGTGTTTGGGTAGTGTAGAGGGTCGTGCTGGGATAGTGTTTTAGGGTTTAGGGTAGTGCAGTGGTGTTTGGGTAGTGTAGGGGGTCATGCTGGGGGTAGAGTTAGGGTTTAGGGTAGAGTAGTGGTGTTTGGTTAGTGTAGGGGGTCATGCTGGGGATAGATTTAGGGTTTATGGTAGTGCAGTGGTGTTTGTGTAGTGTAGGGGGTCGTGCTGGGGGTAGTGTTTTAGAGTTTAGGGTAGTGCAGTGGTGCTTGTGTAGTGTAGGGGGTCGTGCTTGGGGTAGTGTTTTAGGGTTTAGGGTAGTGCAGTGGTGTTTATGTAGTGTAGGTGGTCATGTTTTAGGGTAGTGCAGTGGTGTTTGTGTAGTGTAGGGGGTCATGCTGGGGGTAGTGTTTTAGGGTTTAGGGTAGTGCAGTGGTGTTTGGGTAGTGTAGGGGGTCATGCTGGGGTAGTGTTTTAGGGTTTAGGGTAGCACAGTGGTGTTTGGGTAGTATAGGGGTTCGTGCTGGGGGTAGTGTTTTAGGGTTTAGGGTAGTGCAGTGGTGTTTGGGTAGTGTAGGGGTCATGCTGGGGGTAGTGTTTTAGGATTTAGGGTAGTGCAGTGGTGTTTGGGTAGTGTAGGGGGTCGTGCTGGAGGGAGTGTTTTAGGGTTTAAGGTAGTGCAGTGGTGTTTGTGTAGTGTAGGGGGTCATGCTTGGGGTAGTGTTTTAGGGTTTAAGGGAGTTCAGTGGTGTTTGGGTAGTGTAGGGGGTCATGCTGGGGGTAGTTTTTAGGGTTTAGGATAGCGCATTGGTGTTTGGGTAGTGTAGGGGGTCGTTCTGGGGGTAGATTTAGGGATTAGGGTAGTGCAGTGGTGTTTGTGTAGTGTAGGGGGTCGTGTGTTTAGGGTAGTGCAGTGGTGTTTGGGCAGTGAAGGGGGTCGTGCTGGGGGTATTGTTTTAGGTTTTAGGGTAGTATAGTGGTGTTTGTGTAGTGTAGGGGGTCGTGTTTTAGCGTAGTGCAGTGGTGTTTGGGTAGTGTAGGGGGTTGTGCTGGGATAGTGTTTTAGGGTTTAGGGTAGTGCAGTGGTGTTTGGGTAGTGTAGGGGGTTGTGCTGGGGTAGATTTAGGGTTTAGGGTAGAGCAGTGGTGTTTCGTTAGTGTAGGGGGTCATGCTGGTGGTAGTGTTTTAGGGTTTAGGGTAGTGCAGTAGTGTTTTTGTAGTGTAGGGGTCATGCTGGGGGTAGTGTTTTAGGGTTTAGGGTAGTGCAGTGGTGTTTGGGTAGTGTAGGGGTCGTGCTGGGGGTAGTGTTTTAGGGTTTAGGGTAGTGCAGTGGTGTTTGGGTAGTGTAGAGGGTCGTGCTGGGATAGTGTTTTAGGGTTTAGGGTAGTGCAGTGGTGTTTGGGTAGTGTAGGGGGTCATGCTGGGGGTAGAGTTAGGGTTTAGGGTAGAGCAGTGGTGTTTGGTTAGTGTAGGGGGTCATGCTGGGGGTAGATTTAGGGTTTATGGTAGTGCAGTGGTGTTTGTGTAGTGTAGGGGGTCGTGCTGGGGGTAGTGTTTTAGGGTTTAGGGTAGTGCAGTGGTGCTTGTGTAGTGTAGGGGGTCGTGCTTGGGGTAGTGTTTTAGGGTTTAGGGTAGTGCAGTGGTGTTTGTGTAGTGTAGGGGGTCATGTTTTAGGGTAGTGCAGTGGTGTTTGTGTAGTGTAGGGGGTCATGCTGGGGGTAGTGTTTTAGGGTTTAGGGTAGCGCAGTGGTGTTTGGGTAGTGTAGGGGGTCATGCTGGGGTAGTGTTTTAGGGTTTAGGGTAGCACAGTGGTGTTTGGGTAGTATAGGGGGTCGTGCTGGGGGTAGTGTTTTAGGGTTTAGGGTAGTGCAGTGGTGTTTGTGTAGTGTAGGGGTCATGCTGGGGGTAGTGTTTTAGGATTTAGGGTAGCACAGTGGTCTTTGGGTAGTGTAGGGGGTCGTGCTGGAGGGAGTGTTTTAGGGTTTAAGGTAGTGCAGTGGTGTTTGTGTAGTGTAGGGGGTCATGCTTGGGGTAGTGTTTTAGGGTTTAAGGGAGTTCAGTGGTGTTTGGGTAGTGTAGGGGGTCATGCTGGGGGTAGTTTTTTAGGGTTTAGGATAGCGCATTGGTGTTTGGGTAGTGTAGGGGGTCGTTCTGGGGGTAGATTTAGGGATTAGGGTAGTGCAGTGGTGTTTGTGTAGTGTAGGGGGTCGTGTTTTAGGGTAGTGCAGTGGTGTTTGGGCAGTGAAGGGGGTCGTGCTGGGGGTATTGTTTTAGGTTTTAGGGTAGTATAGTGGTGTTTGTGTAGTGTAGGGGGTCGTGTTTTAGCGTAGTGCAGTGGTGTTTGGGTAGTGTAGGGGGTTGTGCTGGGATAGTGTTTTAAGGTTTAGGGTAGTGCAGTGGTGTTTGGGTAGTGTAGGGGGTTGTGCTGGGGTAGATTTAGGGTTTAGGGTAGAGCAGTGGTGTTTCGTTAGTGTAGGGGGTCATGCTGGTGGTAGTGTTTTAGGGTTTAGGGTAGTGCAGTAGTGTTTTTGTAGTGTAGGGGTCATGCTGGGGGTAGTGTTTTAGGGTTTAGGGTAGTGCAGTGGTGTTTGGGTAGTGTAGGGGTCGTGCTGGGGGTAGTGTTTTAGGGTTTAGGGTAGTGCAGTGGTGTTTGGGTAGTGTAGAGGGTCGTGCTGGGATAGTGTTTTAGGGTTTAGGGTAGTGCAGTGGTGTTTGGGTAGTGTAGGGGGTCATGCTGGGGGTAGAGTTAGGGTTTAGGGTAGAGCAGTGGTGTTTGGTTAGTGTAGGGGGTCATGCTGGGGATAGATTTAGGGTTTATGGTAGTGCAGTGGTGCTTGTGTAGTGTAGGGGGTCGTGCTTGGGGTAGTGTTTTAGGGTTTAGGGTAGTGCAGTGGTGTTTGTGTAGTGTAGGGGGTCATGTTTTAGGGTAGTGCAGTGGTGTTTGTGTAGTGTAGGGGGTCATGCTGGGGGTAGTGTTTTAGGGTTTAGGGTAGTGCAGTGGTGTTTGTGTAGTGTAGGGGGTCATGCTCGGGTAGTGTTTTAGGGTTTAGGGTAGCACAGTGGTGTTTGGGTAATATAGGGGGTCGTGCTGGGGGTAGTGTTTTAGGGTTTAGGGTAGTGCAGTGGTGTTTGGGTAGTGTAGGGGGTCATGCTGGGGTAGTGTTTTAGGGTTTAGGGTAGCACAGTGGTGTTTGGGTAGTTTAGGGGTTGTGCTGGGGGTAGATTTAGGGTTTAGGGTAGTGCAGTGGTGTTTGGGTAGTGTAGGGGGTCATGCTGGGGGTAGTGTTTTAGGGTTTATGGTAGTGCAGTGGTGTTTGGGTAGTGTAGGGGGCCATGCTGGGGGTAGTGTTTTAAGGTTTAAGGTAGTGCAGTGGTGTTTGTGTAGTGTAGGGGTTCGTGCTGGGGGTCGATTTAGGGTTTAGGGTAGTGCAGTGGTGTTTGTGTAGTGTAGGGGGTCGTGCTGGGGGTAGTGTTTTAGGGTTTAGGGTAGTGCAGTGGTGTTTGTGTAGTGTAGGGGGTCGTGCTGGGGTAGTGTTTTAGGGTTTACGGTAGTGCAGTGGTGTTTGGGTAGTGTAGGGGGTCATGCTGGGGGTAGTGTTTTAGGCTTTAGGGTAGTGCAGTGGTGTTTGTGTAGTGTAGGGGGTCATGTTTTAGGGTAATGCAGTGGTGTTTGGGTAGTGAAGGGGGTCGTGCTGGGGTAGTGTTTTAGGGTTTAGGGTAGTGCAGTGGTGTTTGTGTAGTGTAGGGGTCATTCTGGGGGTACTGTTTTAGGGTTTAGGGTAGTGCGGTGGTGTTTGGGTAGTGTACGGTGTCATGCTGGGGGTAGTGTTTTAGGGTTTTGGGTAGCGCAGTAGTGTTTGGGTAGTGTAGGGGTCGTGCTGGGGGTAGATTTAGGGTTTAGGGTAGTGCAGTGGTGTTTGTGTAGTGTAGGGGGTCGTGCTGGGGGTAGTGTTTTAGGGTTTAGGGTAGTGCAGTGGTCTTTGTGTAGTGTAGGGGGTCGTGCTGGGGGTAGTGTTTTAGGGTTTAGGGTAGTGCAGTGGTGTTTGGGTAGTGTAGGGGGTCATGCTGGGGGTAGTGTTTTAGGCTTTAGTGTAGTGCAGTGGTGTTTGTGTAGTGTAGGGGGTCATGTTTTAGGGTAGTGCAGTAGTGTTTGGGTAGTGAAGGGGGTCGTGCTGGGGGTAGTGTTTTAGGGTTTGGGGTAGTGCAGTTGTGTTTGTGTAGTGTAGGGGGTCATGCTGGGGGTAGATTTAGGGTTTAGGGTAGTGCAGTGGTGTCTGTGTAGTGTAGGGGGTCGTGTTTTAGGGTAGTGCAGTGGTGTTTGGGTAGTGTAGGGGGTCATGCTGGGGTAGTGTTTTAGGATTTAGGGTAGTGCAGTGGTGTTTGGGTAGTGTAGAGGGTCGTGCTGGGGGTATAGTTTTAGGGTTTAGGGTAGTGCAGTGGTGTGTGGGTAGTGTAGGAGGTCATGCTGGGGTCGTGTTTTATGGTTTAGGGTAGTGCAGTGGTGTTTGTGTAATATAGGGGGTCGTGTTTTAGGGTTTAGGGTAGTGCAGTGGTTGTTGGGTAGTGTAGGGGGTCATGCTGGGGGTAGTGTTTTAGGGTTTAGGGTAGTGCAGTGGTGCTTGGGTAGTGTAGGGGGTCGTGCTGGGTGTAGATTTAGGGTTTAGGGTAGAGGAGTTGTGTTTGGGTAGTGTAGGGGGTCGTGCTGGGGGTAGTGTTTTAGGGTTTAGGGCAGTGCAGTGGTGTTTGTGTAGTGTAGGGGTTCGTGCTGGGGGTAGTGCTTTAGGGTTTAGGGTAGTGCAGTGGTGTTTGTGTAGTGTAGGGGGTCGTGATTTAGGGTAGTGCAGTGGTATTTGGGTACTATAGGGGGTCATGCTGGGGTAGTGTTTTAGGGTTTAGGGTAGTGCAGTGGTGTTTGGGTAGTGTAGGGGGTCGTGCTGGGGTAGGTGTTTAGGGGTTAGGGTAGTGCAGTGGTGTTTGGGTAGTGTAGGGGGTCGTGCTGGGAGTAGTGTTTTAGAGTTTAGGGTAGTGCAGTCGTGTTTGGGTAGTGTAGGGGGTCGTGCTGGGGATAGATTTAGGGTTTAGGGTAGTGCAGTGGTGTTTGTGTTGTGTAGAGGGTCGTGCTGGGGGTAGTGTTTTAGGGTTATGGTAGTGCAGTAGTGTTTGTGTAGTGTAGGGGGTAGTGTTTTAGGGTTTAGGGTAGTGCAGTGGTGTTTGTGTAGTGTAGGGGGTTGTGTTGGGGGTAGTGTTTTAGGGTAGTGCAGTGGTGTTTGTGTAGTGTAGGGGGTCGTGTTTTAGGGTTTAGGGTAGTGCAGTGGTGTTTGGGTAGTGTAGGGGGTCATACTGGGGGTAGTGTTTTAGGGTTTAGGGTAGTGCAGTGGTGTTTGTGTAGTGTAGGGGGTCATGCTGGGGTAGTGTTTTAGGGTTTAGGGTAGTGCCGTGGCGTTTGTGTAGTGTAGGGGGTCGTGCTGGGGATAGTGTTTTAGGGTTAAGGGTAGTGCATTGGTGTTTGTGTAGTGTAGGGGGTCATGCTGGGTGTCGTGTTTTAGGGTTTAAGGTAGTGCAGTGTTGTTTGGGTAGTGTACGGGGTCGTGCTGCGGGTCGTGTTTTAGGGTTTAGGGTAGTGCAGTGGTGTTTGGGTAGTGTAGGGGGTTGTGCTGGGGGTAGTGTTCTAGGGTTTAGGGTAGTGCAGTGGTGTTTGGGTAGCTTAGGGGGTCATGCTGGGGGTAGTGTTTTAGGGTTTAGGGTAGTGCTGTGGTGTTTGTGTAGTGTAGGAGTTCATGCTGGGGTCGTGTTTTATGGTTTAGGGTAATGCAGTGGTGTTTGTGTAATTTAGGGGGTCGTGCTGGAAGTAGTGTTTTAGGGTTTAGGGAAGTGCAGGGGTGTTTGGGTAGTGTAGGGGGTCATGCTGGGGGTAGTGTTTTAGGGTTTAGGGTAGTGCAGTGGTGTTTGTGTAGTGTAGGGGGTCGTGCTGGGGTAGATTTAGGGTTTAGGGTAGTGCAGTGGTGTTTGTGTAGTGTAGGGGGTCATGCTGGGGGTAGTGTTTTAGGGTAGTGCAGTGGTGTTTGTGTAGTGTAGGGGGTCGTGCTGGGGGTAGTGTTTTAGGGTTTAGGGTAGTGCAGTGGTGTTTGTGTAGTGTAGGGGGTCGTGTTTTAGGGTAGTGCAGTGGTGTTTGGGTAGTGTAGGGGGTCATGCTGGGGGTAGTGTTTTAGGGTTTAGGGTAGTGCAGTGGTGTTTGAGTAGTGTAGGGGTTCGTGCTGGAGGTAGTGTTTTGAAATTAAATGAAATTCGTACTTGTAAAGCGCACTTATACCCCCAAAGAGGTGTCCTGGCGCTGTACGCATACCGCTGTGGAACCCTTCCTGGCTTTTCCCTGTGAAATGTCCACTCCTGGGCACCCCCAGGGTGAAGCCAGGCATCCCAGCGCTGTTGGGGCCGTTGTGGAGATTAAGCAAGCTATTGCCCAGAGTTGCAGAGTGGGACCCATGATTAGAATAGGCACCAAGGCGAGAATTATCAGGTCCGAGGAAATTGAGCCCAAGACCCGCCGAGGCGGGAATTGAACCCTGGTCCCGGGCCAGATCTCTGCATCAGGGTCTGCCGCTCTAACCATTGAGCCACACTTCTCCACAGGGTTTAGGGTAGTGCAGTGGTGTTTGTGTAGTGTAGGGGGTAGTGTTTTAGGATTTAGGGTAGTGCAGTGGTGTTTGTGTAGTGTAGGGGGTCGTGCTGGGCTAGTGTTTTAGGGTTTAGAGTAGTGCAGTGGTGTTTGTGTAGTGTAGGGGTCGTGTTTTAGGGTTTAGGGTAGTGCAGTTGTGTTTGGGTAGTGTAGGGGGTCGGGCTGGGGGTAGTGTTTTAGGGTTTAGGGTAGTACAGTGGTGTTTGGGTAGTGTAGGGGGTCTTGCTGGGGTAGTGTTTTAGGGTTTAGGGTAGTGCAGTGGTGTTTGGGTAGTGTAAGGGGTCGTGCTGGGGGTAGTGTTTTAGTATTTAGGGTAGTGCAGTAGTGTTTGGGTAGTGTAGTGGGTCGTGCTGGGGGTAGTGTTTTAGGGTTTAGGGTAGTGCAGTGGTGTTTGGGTAGTGTAGGGGGTCGTGCTGGGATAGTGTTTTAGGGTAGTGCAGTGGTGTTTGTATAGTGAAGGGGGTAGTGCGGGGGTAGTGTTTTAGGGTAGTGCACTGGTGTTTGGGTAGTGTTCTTTTTCAGAAGAAAAATCGAGCTGACTGGAGCGGGCCGTAAGTTTTGAAAATTTCGTGAAGATTCGTCAACCGGCACCAAGGTTATTGGGAAAAGAAAAAACGCTTTTCCTATGGAAACTAGGTCCTAACTATAACTATCTACTGGCGACCGCCAGTAGATAATATATATATACATATGTGTGTATATATAAAGGGTTTTGTTTTGACTTATACTGGGTGCTCCCTTGTGTCTGGACAAAGCTATACCTCTCTGAAGAGCTCTAACGAGAGCGAAACACGTGTCAGGGGTTGCTTTTATTCATTTCAGGTTGGCTTGGATGGTATTTTATCAATCCAGAGCTGTAATACTGTGCCTGGAGTGGTAAAAGGCTTTGGCCATTTTACAGCTCGGCAGGGATAGCACTGTGCTAATCCTATGCTTAAAGACTTTGCTGTAAAAATGGCAAAAGACTTTGTCCCTTTCTATCTCGGCGTGGATAGCACTGCGCTAATCCTATGCTTAAAAACTTTGATAGAAAAGGAGACATTTGAGGTGAGCAAATTTAGAGTGTCGCTGGTGTTGAGAGTGCTCTTACTGGAGCGGCTTTCCACCTAAACTTGAGAACTACCCAGAGTTCTCTGCTTCTGTTTTTACATATATATATATGTATATGTATATGTATATATATATATATATTCCACAGCAGGATCCCAGGGGTACCACCATCCAAAGAAAAATCGAGCTGACCGGAGCGGGCCGTAAGTTTTGAAAATTTTGCGAAGATTCATCAACCGGCACCAAAGTTATTGGGAAAAGAAAAAACGCTTTTCCTATGGAAACTAGGTCCTAACTATAACTATCTACTGGCGACCGCCCATAGATAATTTATATATACATATGTGTGTATATATATATATATACATATATATATATATATTCACTGAAAAAATCATAGGTTTTAGGGACAGTTATAGTTAGATGGACATTGCACTCGTACAAAACCCGTGAAATTCCCCCATTATAGTTAGTTCAGCTAACTATAACTCGCGCCCCGCAATGCACTGCTGATGACGTCACATATTACATCACTCATGACATGGTCAGTGACATCACTGATGACATCACTGATGACATCTCAAATGACATCACTGATGACATCATCCAGTGACTGTGTGTTTCTGTAAAGTTTAAATATTTTTAATATATATAGGGAAAGGTGTATTGAAGAATGAGTGGGTGTATAAGTGTCTGTATGGATGATTTAGTAGGTGCGTGACTAACTCGATAAGTGAGTGATTAAACGTATCTTACTGAATGCATGGGTTAGTGACTAAACTGGGTGAATGTCTGTATCCGTCTGTCTATTGCTGTGTAAGTGGCTGCATGGGTTTGTGAATAGCTACATGAGTGTCTATATGAGTTATTGATTGGTTGTCTGAGTATCTGTATGGGTGCCTGAGTGTTTGTGTGGGTGGGATGTGTGCGACTCTGTGCATAGATGTGTGAGTGAATGATTCACTGGGTGGATGGTTTCAAGAGTGCATCTGTGATAGACTGTATGGGTGGGTAAGTGTGTGTAAGAAGTGTGTTAGTGAGTGAATGTATGTCCCAGTGGTACATGTGTGAGTAACTACATATGTGAAAGGCAGTATATATGTGTGTTGGAGTATATAAATAGCTATAAGCGAGAGTGTGTGATTGTGAGAGTGACTGTATGGATGAGTGTGTGCTTGTATCAGTGATTGTATAAGAGCGTAAGAATGTGCTAGTATTTGTATGAGTAAGTGAGCTGGTGTGTGTATAACTGTATAGGTGAGTAAATGGCAGTGTGTTTAATTATTTGCATGACTGACTAGGTGTGTGAGTTCCTCTATGGATGAGTGGCGGTGTTTGAGTGTCTATATAGGAGTATGAGTGCATATGATAGTCCTGTACTGAGTGACCGTAAGTATGAGTGACTGTACGGGTGAGTGAGTGGATGTGTGTGCAGACCTAAGAATCAGTGAGTGGGTATGTAGTTATTGGTGTTGGAGTGTCTATGGTTTTGCGAATGGCAGTCTGTAATTTAGAGTGGGTGTATCAAAGGTTATATTAGGGTGTGAGGAGGTGCATCAGATTATCACGTGGATGATGTCATCAGTGATGTCATCAGTGAAGTCATTTGAGATGTCATCAGTGATGTCATCAGTGATGTCACTGACCATGTCATGAGTGATGTAATATGTGACGTCATCAGCAGTGCATTGCGGGGGCGCGAGTTATAGTTACCTGAACTAACAATAACGGGGGAATTTCACGGGTTTTGTACGAGTGCAATGTCCAACTAACTATAACTGTCCCTAAAACCTATGGTTTTTTCAGTGAATTTGTAAGGTTTTTTAAATGCTAATTTCTAACTATAACGTGCCTGAAACCTATGGTTTTTCAGTGAATTTCAAAGGTTTTTTAAATGCTAATTCCTAACTATAACATGTCTGAAACCTATGGTTTTTTGCAGTGAATTTCAAAGGTTTTGTAAATGACAATTTTTAAATGTATTAATTGTTATATATTTTTTTTTATACTGATTTACTACATTTTTTTAAACTATTTATTTTTACATATTTTATTTTTTAAATTACATTGTAATTACATTATACATTACAAAATATACTTTCTCAGAATGAATTACTTTAGTTTAAATACTTTGCAAATAGGCCTTAGACTTTTAAGTACAGAAGTTACAGTTGTTGCAATGGGCAACACAATTTCAAACACAATGCAACATTGAGCTCAATGTGAATTTCTAGTTAAATGCAATTAGTTACTTTATGGATTACTTTTATAACCACAGGACTGGATCCTAGATTCAGTCCTGGGACATCTCCTGTAAACAGTTGAGTAAAAGCGTTTTGGTTAAGGTAGTGATTTTTAAGGAATATTATTGTATTTTAAAAGTTGACACTTAGAAACTTTTTCACATAGAATCACCAATGTTATCCTATGGGAGGAAATTCACTTAGCAGGTAAGTAGTGTTATCGTTACTTTTTCTTACTCAGTGGTGGATCCTGGATCCAGCACTGGTGCATCTCCTGTAAACAGTTGAAAGAATGCGTTTAAGTCATACAGGCGATTTTTAAGGAATATTTGTAGTTTGTGAAAATTGACACTTTGAAACTTTTCTGCTGAAAACCAGTCAATGTTAGCCTATGGAAGGGAATTCAAGTTACTGGTAAGTACGGTTAAAATTACTTTTCAGGATCAGTACTGGGCTCAAAGATGCAGCACTGAGGTCTCTCCTGATAACAGGTGAGTAAATCGGAATTCGTAGTTCGGCTGATTTTAGAGGAATATTATAAAGTTCCAAAACTCCACACTTAGAAGAATTTCCAAGTGAAACCAGTCAATGTTAGCCTATGGAAGGAAATTCAAGTTACTGGTAAGTACGGTTAAAATTACTTTTCAGGATCAGTACTGGGCTAAAAGATGCAGCACTGAGGTCTCTCCTGATAACCGGTGAGTAAATCGGAATTCGTAGTTCGGCTGATTTTAGAGGAATATTTGTATGTTTCAAAAATCGACACTTAGAAACTTTTTCAGCAAAAAGCAGGCAATGATATCCTATGGAAGGAAATTCAAGTTACTGGTAAGTACGGTTAAAATTACTTTTCAGGATCAGTACTGGGCTCAAAGATGCAGCACTGAGGTCTCTCCTGATAACAGGTGAGTAAATCGGAATTCGTAGTTCGGCTGATTTTAGAGGAATATTATAAAGTTCCAAAACTCCACACTTAGAAGAATTTCCAAGTGAAACCAGTCAATGTTAGCCTATGGAAGGAAATTCAAGTTACTGGTAAGTATGGTTAGAATTACTTTTCAGGATCAGTACTGGGCTCAAAGATGCAGCACTGAGGTCTCTACTGATAACAGGTGAGTAAATCGGAATTCGTAGTTCAGCTGATTTTAGAGGAATATTTGCACAATGGTGAAGGAAGGGGGTGGGGCCTGAGGTGACATGTCTGCAAACACGCCCTGTGGCGTGTTTTAAGTTGGAGAATTAATTCCTCCTCAATCCTGAGGGTCCCTAGGGGCCAACTAGCCCACCAGGAACCTCCAGTATGCGCCAGGGGCTGCGTTGCAGAGAGGTGTACAGAGGCCACGCCCCTTTTACAACACTCTGCAACTCAGCTCCGTGGCGCTTACTGGAGGTACCTGGTGGGCTAGTTGGCCCCAGGGACCCTCAGGATTGAAGAGGATGTAATTCCCCATCTTAAAATGCGCCACGGGGCCTGTTTGCACACATGTCACCTGAAGCCCCGCCCCCTCCCTTCACCACTGTGCAAACGCGCCCCGTGGCGCATTTTAAGTTGGGGGATTAAGTCCCCTTGAATACTGAGGGTCCCTGGAGTCCAACTAGCCCACCATGTACCTCCAAAAAGTGCCACAGAGCTGCATTGCAGAGAGGTGTAAAAAGGGGCATGGCCTCTGTACACCTCTCTGCAACGCAGCCCCCTGGCGCATACTGGAGGTTCCTGGTGGGCTAGTTGGCCCCAGGGACCCCCAGTATTCAAGGGGAATTTGTTCCCCATCTGCAAACGCGCCAGTGGACGCGTTTGCAGACTGCTGCAGGGTGGGGGCGGGGCCTCCGGCACGATGCCGGTCTTTTTTATTTATTTTGTATTTTTTTTTTTGTATGGGAGGGGGGCTGCGTGGCCCCCCTTCCCTTGGCCTCTTTTGGCCCCAGGGACCCCATCCCCCGGGGCATGAGTATTTTCATTTAAAAAAAAATTAAAAATAAAACGGGAAGGGGGCCGAGTGGCCCCCCTTCCCTGGGCCTAGTTTGGCCCCGGGGACCCCATCCCCCGGGGCATGCCCTCTTTTTTAAAAATTTTAAATATTTGGAGGGGGGCTGCGTGGCCCCCCTCCTCAGGCCATTTAAGGCCCCGGGGAACCCATCCCCCGGGGCCGGCCCTCTCCATTGGGGACTGTGGGGGGGTCCCCAATCCCCCCACAGTCACAGCGCGGCCCCCCTCCCTTGAATTGCACAGCCCCGGGGAGGTGGTGGTCCCCGGGGCGTGTGGGGGGGCTGGAGCCCCCCCACACGTTATTAAAAATGAAAAAAAGAAGCCCCGGGGGGTGGCGGTCCCCGGGGCTGCGGGAGGGCAGGAGAGCCCTCCCGCACCATTTTTTTCATAAAGCCCCGGGGGGTGGCGGTCCCCGGGGCTTGGGGGGCCTTAGAGGCCCCCCATATAAAACATAAACCAACCCCCGCATGCCCCCGGGACCTGGGCCACCCGGGGGAAAAATACAATCGAACCGCGGGAGACCGCGCTTCGATTTTTTTTTTTATCCTTGTGGGACCCCCTGAGCAGACCTAGGGGGTCAGGGTGTTTCTACCCTGCCCCCTTTGTGCGTTTTGCGCACTTGTTTCTGTCCCTCGGTTCTACCGAGGGACAAAATGGCTGCCAACACTTCCTGATTTGGAGTGTTGACAGCCAATTAGCATGCAGCTTGTGATCGGGAGGGTGCGCGAATCCGACGCGGCCATAGATATATATGTGATTTTCCTTTTGATTTTCACAGGAACTACTGAACGGATTTACACCATTTAACAAAAGGGGTTCTTTCTGAACCAAGAACTACCTCTTTGCCAAATTTGGTGTAATTCCGTTCAGCAGTTCGGGCTGTAGCCATGGCTAAAGTTTCCTATGGGAAAATGAATGGGGAAAACGAATGGGGAAAACACATTTTGGGACCCCCCTTTTTTCTCGGCCCTTGCTTGACGAATCACCCCGAAACTTTCAGGGTAGGAGCGAACCAGAGCGGGCCATAAAGTTTGAAAATTTCGCGAAGATTCGTCAACCGACGCAAGAGTTATTTCAAATAGAATGTTGCGGATTTCCTATGGAAAATAGGTCCTAACTATAACTATCTACTAGCGACCGCCAGTAGATAATATGTATATGTATATGTATATGTATATATATATATATATATATATATTCCACAGCAGGATCCCAGGGGTACCACCATCCAAAGAAAGGCGCAGCACCAGGAAACAGACTCCAAAGGCAAAGTTAGAAAGTCAATGATGGTTTATTTGAGCATCAAATGTCCAAATGATGCGTTTCGGCCACCAGACATGCTGCCTTGATCACATAGCGCTCTACTGGTGAAAGGGTGATATTTATACAAATGTGTAAGTGGCAGTGTTTCTACTATGTTCATGGTGGTGACTGAGGAGTTTTGCAGTGTATGACTGTGGGCAAAATGCAGTAAAGCACATGTGACATCATGTTTTACTACAGTGAGTACCGCAAGTGTAAGCAGACTATAAAATAGCTACCTGTCTGCTGAAGCCAGTGATTGCCCCAGTCCTCCTGCATATGTGTCCTGGATGCTGAAATCGGTGCCAGTGGCGACCACAGATGCAGTCATCCGAGCATGTAAGTACACAAAGTAGCGGAAAGAATGCCATATGGTGAGCAGTATGAAAAGAAATTACTGTGTGCTAATACATCTTAAACACGAGTTGAAATCCCCACATTAAGCGAGTCAGTAAATCACTGCTCTCGGCGCGTTTCTAAAAACAAATAAAAACGCCTGTGGAACAACTAACGTGTCTAGACGCTGTGCACATTGAGATGGAAAGCATGTCTCTATTAAGAGAACATGATGAAGTTTCCCAACAACTCGTAGTACGAGGTTAAGTCATGCCGCAAACAATGTGTTTGTTAGAGGAATTATGTTCATGGTGCGCCACAAGCAGCATAAAACCAAGGCTCATGTGGAAATGTCCAAATAAAGCTTTGGTGCAAATAAAGATACATATGAAATAACTGCAAAATGCAATGTATCTCGAAACTGCCACTAAATATAACTGAAAGTTAAAAAATGTTAGTGAGGGTGAACTGTGCTCATGAGCGTGTATATACATATTGAGGAAAGCGCGAGTGCAAAAATAAGTAAAGTTACTAAAGTGTGGTGTTCGTGCCTCCTCAAGAGCATTAAAGTTACATAAAAATGCATAGAATGTACTGAGGAAAAGATGTGTGCGCTAGCGCTAGAAATATTCCAATGCCTGTCCGTGCTTGAACAAAATATGACTAAAGCAGCAATGGGTGTATAACACAGCGTATTGAGAAACAGTAACAATCTAATTCATGTTCATACGCAGTCATGCTATATGTACGTTAGTTGTTGATCAGCATAGGTTACAAGCCTGCAGTGCCTATGTTTAAAAAAACAAAATTAAGACAAATGACATGACAGTATGAATACTGGGAAATGTCTTTGTGGTTGCACATAGCAAAAAATAACGGGAAACCCAGCTACATGTAAATACAATGGGTGCACGGGCAGAGCCTAATATATACAGTGGAATATAAACAGTAGATGTAAAAAGTGAAATATATACAGGTAATAACATGTAAAGCGATGGTATGCTCACTAAGGATGTGAAAGCCATGTTACGCTAAAGGAAGAGGTGCAGATCCTCCGTGGTGTTGAGCCCGGCGGGCGACTTGGTATTGAATTGCAGAATGTATCTACTTTCCAACTGCCTCAATAGCTTCTCCCTGTTGCCACCCCGTCTAAGTGGTGGAACACAATCAATGACTGCATAACGGAGGTGCTCTAGATTGTTATTATGCACGTCCTTGAAATGCCTGGCTACGGGGTAGGCTGGGTCATTGTTAACTATTGCTCTGATGTGCTGGAGAATGCGCAGGTGCACTTGCAGTTTAGTGCTCCCGATGTAGCGCAGCCCGCAGTTACATTCTAACATGTAAACCGCAAAGTCAGTTCTGCAAGTGAGTCTGTGCCTGATAGTAAGTGGCGCGTGTCTAAAGGCTGAGTCTACCTTTGTAATGTTCTTACCAAATTTACATGCCCTGCAACTCTGGCATTTGACAAAACCCTTTCTGTCCGCTAGCCAATTCTGAGATGTTGCGATCTCTGGGCTGTTTCTGACTAGTGCATCCCTCATGGAAAAAGCTCTTCTGTAAGTGATGTCAGGTTTGTGGGCTACTACAGGTCCTAATGTGGGGTCTGATCTAATAATCCCCCAGTTCTTGTTAATTACAGCCCTGATAGCTTTTTCCTCAGTGTTGTGCGTTATGATCAACCTCGGGTGACTGGGCTGTTAGGTTCACTGAGTATGTTGGCTGCACTAGTAACCTCCGGTGTGGATGGGACCACTAGCAGTTCCTCCCTAGGGATGGCATTGGCTCTGTCAATGGCTTTCCGTATGACAGCCGCTGAATAACCCCTTGCCCTAAATCTCTTGGCTGTTTCCCCCTGGCACTCAAAGCGATCTTCATGGGTGCTGCAAATTCTGGCTAAGCGTAACATTTCCCCATATGGAATGCTGGTTATGAGGTGCCTAGGGTGAAAGCTCGAGGCGTGCAGTGTAGAGTTTCCTGCGGTAAGCTTGCGATGGAGCTTAGAATGCAAAGAGCCATTGGCGATGTACAGTTTGACATCTAAGAATTCAGTAGAGGTGGCACTAATGTTAGCATTGAATTCCAAATTGAGATCATTGTCATTGATCTCATTGATGAAAATTCCAGCACTGTTAACATCACCTCGCCAAATCAAAAAGACATTGTCTATGTAGCGTAGCCAAGACACAATGTTGTTGTTGAAGGCTGTCAGGTGTTTGACCATGAGAACCCGCTCCTCCCACCAGCCAACATGTAAACATGCGTAGCTGGGCGAGAAGCAGGCTCCCATGGCCACACCCCTGAGTTGCTGGTATACCTTCTTGTTGAACATGAAAAAATTGTGTGTGAGACACCAATCAATTAGAAACAAAATGAGTTTGTTAAGTAAGTGACAATTGATGGGTCTTTTACCCAGGAAGTATTTACATGCAGCTAGCCCATCGTGGTGGCGTATGCTGGTATACAGCGATGTAATGTCCATGGAGATTAGCAAATAGTCCTCCTGCCATGGAATGTCTTTTACTTTGAGCAGGAAATCACTGGTGTCCCTGAGGTAGGTTGTTTGGCTGGTAACCAGATCTTGCAGGATATATATATATATATATATTATCTACTGGCGGTCGCCAGTAGATAGTTATAGTTAGGACCTATTTTCCATAGGAAATCCACAACATTCTATTTGAAATAACTTTGGCGCCGGTTGACGAATCTTTGTGAAATTTTCAAAACTTATGGCCCGCTCCGGTCCGCTCCTATCCTGAAAGTTTCGGGGTGATTCGGCTAGCGGGGGCCGAGAAAAAAGGGGGGTCCCAAAATGTGTTTTCCCCATGCAATTTTCCATAGGAACCTTTCATCGCAGCTACAGCCCGAACTGCTGAACGGAATTACACCAAATTTGGCAAAAAAGGTAGCCCTTGGTTCAGAGTCGTGCCTTTTGCTTAAATGGTGTAAATCCGTTCAGTAGTTCCTGAGAAAATCAAAAGTAAAATCACATATATATCTATGGCCGCGTAGGGTCCGCGCACCCTCCCGATCACGAGCTGCATGCTAATTGGCTGTCAAGTGGCTGTCAACACTCCAAATCAGGAAGTGTTGGCAGCCATTTTGTATATAACAATAGGAGAGGAAGGGAAAGTAAAGGACACTCCTACTCCCCTCAAACTAAGTCAAATAAACAACAAAGGAGTGTGACACTAAAGAGAAGAGCACTCATGTATCCTTCTTCACTGTAGCGTTTAGCTAATAGAAAAAACCTCTTTAGGTTTTTCAGAAAGCCCTCACTCACCAACCTGGTTGGTGACATGCTTCATCATCGGGCCCCACCAGGAGTGGCCGAATGCCACCCTAGTGTGCTACAACGCCAGTGTTACTGCGGAGCTGGTTAAGTGATTGGTGAAAAGTGAAATAAGTGAATATTAAAAAGTCCAAATTGTGTCAAAAAAATCTTTTATTTATTTTGCCAATTAGACTTAGTTAAAAGCAAGTGTAGGATAAAGGACCAGATTAAAAGTCCAAGTTTATCCACAGGTGTAGGTCAACATGTTTCTGCCTTTGAGTGACAAATCGTCAGGCATTCGTCAGGACCAGTATTTGTAGTGAGTGAACCCGGCGGTATGGGCGCACTAAGGCCCACCCTAACCAAGGGTTACTAGTGTAAAAAAATTATTCTAAACACTAGAGAGATTCCCTCAATTTAGAGAGGAACCGAGTTTATTAAAAAGTGCTGACTCTCAGTGCACCATAGGTCTCGGGAGGTGGGTGATGGCGCTTTGGCACACCGCCCTATCCGCCAGGCACCCGTTTGGAACCTGAGTGAAGCCTCTCTAACCGGACCCCCTGACCCCCTAGGTCTGCTCAGGGGGTCCCACAAGGACCCCCTGGGCAGAAAAAAGCATTTTTTTAAAAAAATAATCGTTTGGATGCGCTTAGGGTGCGCGGATCCCGCCGTGATTAAAAAAAAATCGAAGCGCGGTCTCCCGCGCTTCGAGGGTATTTTGCCCCCGGGTGGGCCAAGTCCCGGGGCCATGCGGGGGGTGGGTTTATATTTTAGGGGGGCCTCTGAGGCCCCCCAAGCCCCGGGGACCGCCACCCCCCAGGGCTTCAAATAAATAATGCTGGCGGGGGGGCACACGGCGCCCCCGCAGCCCCGGGGACCGCCACCCCCCGGGGCTATTTTTTAATAAATAAAAAATTACCTGTGTGTGGGGGCTCCAGCCCCCCCACACGCCCCGGGGAACGCCACTTCCCCGAGACACTAATTAAAGAAATGTGGGGGTCCGTTTCAGACCCCCGAAGCCCCAGGGACCACCACCTCCCCGGGGCTTGGTAGATGTTGGGAGGGGAGCTGCGCGGCCCCCCTCCTGGAGCCTGTGGTGGCCCTGGGGACCGCCACCCCCCAGGGCCACCTCCTGCAGTGTCCCGGGGTGCCCACCCCCGGGACACTGCTGTTTGCAATCACAGGACGGGAGCCTCGCGGCTCCCGTCCTGTGATTGCAAACTTGCTTTGCTTCATTGAAGCGAGAGCAGGGAAAACTGCTCTCGCTTCAATGAAGCAAAGCAGAATGCTTTACCATAAGGGGAGCTGCATGTCAGCAGCTCCCCTTATGGAAAAGCAATGCCGGCTCCCGCAGGACGCGGAGAGCCGAAGGGACCGTGCGGGGATTGGGGACCCCCACGGTCCCCAACGAGTGGCCAGGCCCCAGGGGATGGGGTCCCCGGGGCCATTAGTGGCCTGGGAGGGGGCCACACAGCCCCCCTCCCCAAAATGAAAATGTAAAAAAAAACTAAAAAAAAAAGTAAAGGCCGGCCCCGGGGGATGGGGTCCCCGGGGCCTTAAATGGCCTGAGGAGGGGGCCACGCAGCCACCTCCAAATATTTTTGTTTAAAAAAAAAAGAGGGCATGCCCCGGGGGATGGGGTCCCCGGGGCCAATAGAGGCCCAGGGAAGGGGGGCCACGCGGCCCCCTTCCCGTTTAAAAAAAAAAGATAATCCTCAGGCCCCGGGGGATGGGTTCCCCGGGGCCAAAAGTGGCCGAGGGAAGGGGGGCCACACAGACCCCTCCCATAAAAAACAAAAAAGGAAAGATTAAAAAAAAAGATCGGCATTGTGCCGGAGGCCCCGCCCCCTCCCTGCAGCAATCTGCAAACGTGCCCCCTGGCGCGTTGTAAGAAGGGGAAGTAATTCCCCTTGAATACTGGGGGTCCCTGGGGGCCAACTAGCCCACCAGGAACCTCCAGTATGCGCCAGGGAGCTGCGTTGCAGAGAGGTGTACAGAGGCCACGCCCCTTTTTACACCTCTCTGCAATGCAGCTCTGTGGTGCTTTTTGGAGGTACATGGTGGGCTAGTTGGACTCCAGGGACCCTCAGGATTCAAGGGGACTTAATCCCCCAACTTAAAGCGCGCCACGGGGCGCGTTTGCACAGTGGTGAAGGGAGGGGGCGGGGATTCAGGTGACATGTGTGCAAACAGGCCCCGTGCGCGTTTTAAGATGGGGAATTAAATCCCCTTCAATCCTGAGGGTCCCTGGGGGCCAACTAGCCCACCAGGTACGTCCTGAAAGTGCCACAGAGCTGCGTTGCAGAGAGGTGTAAAAAGGGGCTTGGCCTCTGAACACCTCTCTGCAACGCAGCTCCCTGGCGCATACTGGAGGTACAGGGTGGGCTAGTTGGACCCAAGGGACCCTCATGATTCAAGGGGACTTAATCCTCCAACTTAAAACGCGCCACGGGGTGCGTTTGCACAGTGGTGAAGGGAGGGGCGGGGCTTGAGGTGACATGTGTGCAAACAGGCCCCGTGGCGTGTTTTAAGTTGGGGATTAAGTCCCCTTCAATCCTGAGGGTCCCTGGAGTCCAACTAGCCCACCAGGTACCTTCAGTAAGCACAACAGAGTTGCGTTGCAGAGAGGTGAAAAAGGTGCGTGGCCTCGGAATGCCTCTCTGCAACTCAGCTCTGTGGTCCTAACTGTAGGTACCTGGGGGGCTAGTTGGGCCCCAGGGACACTCAGGATTCAAGGGGACTTAATCCCGCAACTTAAAACGCGCCACGGGGCGCGTTTGCACACATGTCACCTCAGCCCCCCCCTCCCTTCACCACTGTGTAAACGCGCCCTGTAGCGCATTTTAAGAGGTAGTTTTAATCCCCCTGCCCTATTATGTACTAGGGACTTACAGAGGAGGTCATGCTAATCACAGGGGTACCCCAACGCATAGTGTTCCCTAGTGTATGTAGGTGTTTTCACTGTATTCTAAGTATCTTTTAGCATAGCACTGGCTCGGGTTAGTCAGAGTCAGTTACCACCAGTACACAGCGGAAAAAGTTGTGTGCACAGGATGATTTTGGAACAAGGCCTCTTTCTGCTCCTCTGTTGGTTCTTTCTGCACATCTTTTGCTTCTTCCTGCACTTTTCTTCGTCTTTGTGGACTTCTGTTGCTTCTTTCTGCATTTCTTTAGCTTCTTTCTGTGCGTTTTTTCTTCTTTCTTCACATGTCCTACCTCTGTAGGCATAGTTAGAAATTAGCATTTAAAAACCTTTGAAATTCACTGAAAAAACCATAGGTTTCAGGCACGTTATAGTTAGAAATTAGCATTTAAAAAACCTTTGAAATTCACTGAAAAAACCATAGGTTTCAGGCACGTTATAGTTAGAAATTAGCATTTAAAAAACCTTAGAAATTCACTGAAAAAAACCATAGGTTTTAGGGAAAGTTATAGTTAGTTGGACATTGCACTCGTACAAAACCCGTGAAATTCCCCCGTTATAGTTAGTTCAGCTAACTATAACTCGCGCCCCCACAATGCACTGCTGATGACGTCACATATTACATCACTCATGACATGGTCAGTGACATCACTGATGACATCACTGATGACATCTCAAATGACATCACTGATGACATCATCCAGTGAATGTGTGTTTCTGTAAAGTTTAAATATGTTTAATATATATAGGGAAAGGCGTATTGAAGAATGAGTGGGTGTATAAGTGTCTGAATGGATGACTTAGTACGTGCGTGAGTGACTCTACAAGTGAGTGATTAAACGTATCTTACTGAATGCATGTGTTAGTGACTAAACTGTGTGAATGTCTGTATCCGTCTGTCTGTTGGTGTGTAAGTGGATGCATGGATGTGCGAATAGCTACATGAGTGTCTATATGGGTTATTGATTGGTTCTCTGAGTATGTGTATGGGTGCCTGAGTGTTTGTGTGGGTGGGGTGTGTGTGACTCTGTACATAGATGTGTGAGTGGGTGATTCACTGGGTGCATGATTTCAAGAGTGCATCTGTGATGGAATGCTTGGGTGGGTGAGTGTGTGTATGGGTGTGTTAGTGAGTGTATGTATATCTCAGTGGTACATGTGCGAGTAACTACATATGTAAAAGGCAGTATATATGTGTGTTAGAGTATTTAAATGGCTATAAGTGAGAGTGTGTGATTGTGAGAGTGGCTGTATGGATGCGTGTGTGCTTGTATCAGTTATTGTATAAAAGCGTAAGAATGTGCTAGTATTTGTATGAGTAAGTGAGCTGGTGTGTGTATAACTGTATAGGTGAGTAAATGCAGTGTGAATAATTATTTGTATGACTGACTAAGTGTGTGAGTACCTCTATGGATGAGTAGCGGTGTGTGAGTGTTTATATAGGTGTATGAGTGCATATGATAGTCCTGTACTGAGTGACTGTAAGTATGAGTGACTGTACGGGTGAGTGACTAGATGTGTGTGTGTGTAGACCTAAGAATTAGTGAGTGGGTTTGTAGTTATTGGTATTGGAGTGTGTATGGTTTTGAGAATGGCAGTCTGTAATTTAGAGTAGGTGTATCAAAAGTTATATTAGGGTGTGAGAAGATGCATGAAATTATCACATGGATGATGTCATCAGTGATGTCATCAGTGATGTCATTTGAGATGTCATCAGTGATGTCATCAGTGATGTCACTGACCATGTCATGAGTAATGTAATATGTGACGTCATCAGCAGTGCATTGCGGGGGCGCGAGTTATAGTTAGCTGAACTAACTATAACGGGGGAATTTCACGGGTTTTGTACGAGTGCAATGTCCAACTAACTATAACTTTCCCTAAAACCTATGGTTTTTTCAGTGAATTTCTAAGGTTTTTTAAATGCTAATTTCTAACTATAACGTGCCTGAAATGTTTTTTTCTGTGAATATATATATATATATATATATATATCCTGCACTACCACAATTCAATTATAGAAGAAAAAGTGCCCTGTGTGTGCAAAAGCAGGCACAGATGCCTGTTGTGCCCCTGGTATTGTATAATGATCTCATTCTCAGTTTTGTTTGGACATAGAACAAGCCAGTGTGCTGACTATAGTGCACACATTGACTTTGAAATCAACTGTGTTCATGAAATACCTTCAAACAGCACAATTTGGAAATATGGAGAGGTAACTACTGCTCTGTGTTTTCGAGCTTCCATCTCTGCAACCCACGCACTAACTCAGAAATGCTCGGAGTTAATTTATGTATTTTGCGGTATCATGATCGGAGACCAAGTATGAGCTGGTGATGAAAAGGACCACAAAAAATACGAAGAAAACAAAAGAAAATAAGATATCAGCTGCAATATAAGCACAACAATGTTTGATCCTGTAATTATCGTAATCAGCTGGTAACACTCCTGAGATCCTGACACGAACTGACACTGGGGGATTTTACAACTGATTTAGCACCAGATGATTGCAGTTTACTGCAATAGTTTGATGCAGAGTGCACGTGCCAAAGCCAGTGATTGAGAAGACAATAGGGCCTCATATATGTGTTTTTGCCATAGGGCAGCGCAGCAGCCCTTCCTGCTGCGCTGCCCTACGGCAAAAGAAAAGGGCAGGAATGCGCTGTATCTATGAG
Organism: Calotriton arnoldi; assembly: GCA_963921515.1. NCBI lineage: Eukaryota > Metazoa > Chordata > Amphibia > Caudata > Salamandridae > Calotriton > Calotriton arnoldi. Next base: position 277,680 of record CAWUFW010015491.1, on the reverse strand, counting down.
ATACGGTGCATTCCTGTCCTTTTCCCCTGCGCTGGTGCACAATAGGCTGCCGTGCGCCAACGCCGGCACCTTTGCACCATGGTGCAAAGGTGTCTGCTTCGAGGGGTTGATTGTTTTTGTGCAGGAAAGCAAACTTTTCTTTACAAAAACAATCACAAGAGGCTTTTGCTTATGCAGCACACATAGAAAAAGGAAAACGAGGAGAAATATAGATATTTCTCCTCGTTGTGCCTCCTTTATGCCTCCCCTGGGGAGGCGTACGTTTTTTATGCTGCTTCAGATTTACGATTTCTTGTAAATCTGGGGCAGTGTCATAATGCCATTGATGTTGCTATGAACGCTCCCAACAACACCCATTGCACACACCTTTAACGCAGAAAACTGCAAGAATATGTACTGGGAGAATATGTATGAGGCAGCATTAAACCAAAATAAGTGGCTTAGTGCTGCCACGTAAATATGGAGCAGGCTCCTGAGCCATGGAACGCCACAAAAAGTGATGTTCCGATGGCACAAGGGGCCTTCTAAATGAGGCCAAATAGTATTTCCTGTCCAGCATGAGGACAGAAGACAGTCCATTTCAGCCCTGTCCCATTGCAGTAATTCTCAGAGCCCCCAAGTGCATCGCTTGAGATAGAGTCCCTCTTCTCCCCTTGATTCAAAGAGTTGTTTTAGATATGTTTCTCTACACTTAAGATTCATGCCTGTGGGTTCCACGAATACTCTTTGTTAATCCACATCTCTGGAATCATCCTATTAATGTAGAGTGCTGCCCTAATTGTATTATGACATCTGTCCTGATAAATGTACAGAAATGCATATGGGTTGCAATGTCAATGTAAGTAGTGTTTTGAGATGTAGCAGTGTCTGATAAAACCATGAGTGAAAGTATGTATTATTGCACTCTTCCATTTAATGACAGCCACAACAATGTTTTTCTTTCCTCTTTGTTTTTTTGTGTCTCATTCTTTTTGTCCCCACTTACGCACTTCTTGCCAGTCAGCACTGTGCTGTTTTTCACGCAGTGCTGTTTAAACTTGTGTGTGGTAATTGTTGTGATTGTATCTCCAGTTAGGATGTCTCCTGTGAAGGTGTCTCTCATTCTACTGTTATTCTCCATTTTGTAAGAACCTGTGCCTCGTGGCGGTCTCATTGATTGACACCGAAAGATTTTGATTCTTTCTGTGTGTAAATTATTCTGAAGGAGCCATTGTGCTTGTATGCATCATTGCTTTACCCTGGTTCCTAGGGATGCCAGTGGGTCCCACTATTGACTGTCCTGGTGTGCAAGCAGCATCTCCCTACCTGCACGTCACAGACCTGGGATGTGGAGCTGTCTGTTGAGGGACCAGTAAGGGCTGGCCCTGTGCCACGGCTGTAACTGCTTTAGATGTATGCTGCTGGCCTTGGATGCAAGACCCCTAGAGGGGGGAGGGGCAGTCTAAGGTGAGGTGATGGTAATATTCGTAAATAATGTCATGTTATGTATTGTTATGTTATGTTATGTTATGTTATGTTAAGTTTACACAAAGTTTTGGTAAGTCTACCCTCCTTGGAATACTCCAGGCAAGCTCGGCTCAAAAGGCTGTTGTTCTAATGGGGCGCGTCACAGGTATACTAGGGCCCTTATTTCCTGGCCCTGCTGAGCGGGATGGGGTGTACTGATGCTAACATGATACCTCTTACCCATAACAAGGGTCATCTCCAATCACCAAGCAAACCTACTGCAAAGTTTTACTTTGAGACATAACCATAGATTATTTTCTCTAGTTATGTAGGACTCCTATTAATTTCACCTCACTTGTCCTTCCAGGGCCATCATTCTTCCATTCTCTCTGATAAAAAAACCTCCAGTTCAGTACATATGAGCTGTAGAGTGTTCATTTCCCTTGTGGTTTCCATATTTTCCTACTTTTCAGATGTTGGTAAGCGTACCTTACCATGTGAGAGTTAATGCACATCTGTCAACGCAGAGAAATGAAATATGTAATCTAGTGTGTCTGCCTGATTAGTATACAAAGGCCTTTAGTCAGGGTGGGTCTCTTGTCCTGTTGGGGCCTGCATCAGTGGTGCATCAGTGCCTTTGTTTGTCGATGTTTCGCAAATGCACTTAGGGACAGAGGTATAAAGGGTTTTAGCATTCACAAATCCTCCGATCTGGTACATCAAGAGGATTTTCAAATGCTAAAACCCTTTACGTGTGTAATAAATGAATTGAGAGATTTAGAAATGGATACAAATTTGGTATTTGGAAAAAGTGGGCTGTAGGCCTCTGTTTAAAGGAGGTGGTAACCCATTCTCAAAAAGAAAAGGGGTCACCCTGGGAGGCCTTCCCCTCTGTTAATGTAAAACAAAATAGTTTCTTTAAGACGAGGCAACTACTACCTCCTCTTACAGAAACAAAAATGAAACTCTTCACTTGAAACACTGCAAGGTGTCCTTAAGGATAATGGGCTGGATTTTAAAAATAAGTTTGCTTTATTTAAAGGCAATCAAAGACATGATGATCTGCTTAGTAAATATGGGTTTAATTTTTATTTTTGTAAACCGACCTAGTAGTACACAGGTGGGTAGGCAAAATACCACAATGGCTCCAAAAATACTGGTCTCGAATTGCAACCAGTATTTCGCGATCAGTGTTCACTGCATCTAGCCCTTATTTCTTATTCACCAGAATATATCCTTAGTTCTTGCCATGGGTTCATATTTATGACAGTTCACCACATGGTGGCGCTTCCTATCTATTTTTAAACAGCGCATATCTGTAGTCTTTTTAACAAATCATTAAACAGAAAATATAATAATGCTCAGGAAATTCTTAAGTTTTAAGAGAACCTGTCACATTTGTGTGCATGCTAACAGACCCAAGGCATGAGACTCCTGATTTATTAAGCTAAAAATGTCTTCATTTTAGCTGTTTCACACCTCTTCTTCAATAGTAGTCAATAGGAAAATATATACTCCCGACCTTATTTTTCTCCAAAATCTCCTACATTTCTGATCTAAAATGTTGACATGTATGCATTTATTGCACACAATAGGGAGGTGGAGGAGAAACTACTCCTACTTCAACCTCCTCAACAACAATCTCCGCACACAAAAGGAAGTAGGAGTGGAAAGAATAAACGCTTAAAGAGTTACAATAGACAAAGTCAACATTTTTGAAAAACTGCCCTCACCCACACCAATGTGGCATGCTTCATCAAAGGGCTGCTAACACACCCCTGCGCAGACCAACGCCTGGGGTGGAGCAATAGGGTGGGGGAAACAAAACAAACATAAAGAATAATAGGGATCAAGAATATGAAAAGGGCAGAAATATATGTTAAAACTAGTTCAGGGATATCCCAAAACCTATTTTATTCCTGGACTCCTCGGCCAGGGTTAAGAAGGTCCAACGACCTAGAGGATAGTGGTTTATTATGCCCCATTCGGCCCTCCTCACTGCCAAATGGTCAACATGTTTCAGCCGGCTATTTGTGTCTTCCCCGGCTTTCTTCAGGACTGAGACGATCCCTACTGTCCTGACCTCTATTCTGTATTAGAGGGTCTAAGACTAAACCCGTACTTACGTATGGGTCTTGTATACACACTCTGGATTATGATCTGTAAGAGAAAAAAATAATAAAGTGAAAGAAGTGTGTTTGTTTTTGCATTAAAAACATGTGTCTTTGTCAATCTAAACTGAATCAGTGCGTGCGGTACATTACGTATATATTTTAAATACTGCATATTAGGATCAAATCTCCAAATATTTATACAAAGGACTTCATCATTTATAAGCTCAGTACACACCACCACACACATTTCCTACTCATGGTGCCTCAATATTGAGGAAAAACAAGTGAAACCAGTTGATCTTAACGAGTTTCACTGCAGTATTTGCTCGAAAGGGCGTTGGAGTGAGGGCGGCCCCCTGTAGTCGCACACTGAGGCACGTGATCAACTGTGTCAGAGTTATCCCCTCGAACTTAATCACTACAGTTATGCGCATGGTCTAATACACCAAGACATTTGACCCAATCTTATCTTCACACTGTCTCACGCATTCGCACATACTGCTATTAGCCCCTTGTGTGCGTTGAGACAGCCAGACTCTGACCATGTCTCAAAACCCCCTTCCGCATCTAATCGGTTGTCTGATCTGTGGGTAAACAATGAGTGGTTGCCTCTGTCTCCGTCCTGGCCCCCCCACTGTTGATCCCTGCTTACTTCATCAAGGTGAGCCTGCCACCAGCACTGCATCCCTCCGTACGCCGTGAAGATGTCAATCGGCTGTTCAGAGTATTCTCTTTCTCGATTTCCGCTTACACCACAGGACCCTGAGGAGGTCACGTGGTCTAGATTGCTGTTCAAACGCTAGAGTGCTATCGCGCGTTGCCCATGAGTTACGGGTTCTCCCTCAACTTCCCATCCCATGATCGTGATGTCGATCACGTAATGCATGTCTTCTGGTCTCCCCTGGTGGGATGTGACTCGATCTTTCTGGAGAGGATGCGTCATACAATTCGCCAATATTACGGGAATCGAATTATATAAAAATAATTATATATATATCTCTGAGTTTGCTGGCAGGTATGTGTCACTTCCATACTGCAAACAGTATGTACCTTGCCCCATCGTGAGATAATCAATAGTGTTATACAATTTGCCATGATTACGCAAGGCTAATTATATTAAAAAGAGTCGTTTAAAAAAAAATGTTTTGTATATATCTCTAAGTGTGCTGGCAGGGGTGTGTCACTTCCCTACTGTAATCAATTTTGCCCCGTCGTGAGGAAATCAGTGGTGTAACCAGTAAATCAATTTGATTCAAGGTACCACTGTACCCACCCAGAGAGGGGATGTCAAAGATACTCCTAGTGGTTGGCTGTATGCTGACTTCGCATTGTGTGTTCTGCGGGGAAAAGAGGCATATAGATGTTGATGCCCGTGTCTTACTTAGAAGCTTAGGCCCACTTTCATACTCTCGATGGATGTATGTCAGCAGGGGATAGATGTATCCATTATAACTGTTTGAGGAGTTATTATATATATATATATATACACACTCTATATATATATTTGTTTATAAGGCATTATTTTACAGTCTGCTAAGGGCGCACCAGGGAATGTCGTCATTTAGTCCAACTTCATGGCTTCGTACCCTATTCACCCATTTTTGTTCCCTCAGGAATGGGATTTTTTTAGGGTCTTGTGTTTCCCTTGGAATGTATGGTTTGTCCAATACAGTCCAGAATATGTCATCTACTGAGTGTTTCTTCTCTGCGTAGGGTGTAGTGAATCGCGTCATGGTCTTCTGGCACCTGATATTGCTACTGTGCTCCATGATTCTTATTTTGACTTTGCGTGTTGTCATGCCCATGTATAACAGATTACAAGGGCATTTGACCATGTAAATAACAGTTTCTGAATTACAGTTTGTGTGTATGCGCTGTTCCCAAGGGTAACTCAGTCCCACATCCACACTCTTCGTATTCTCTGTGAGTTTACAGACATCACATGCTCCACAGTTAGTGTGACCTACTACTGGTGGTAGGTCCTATAGTCTTTGTTTGCCACTCCCTGTCTCTGGTCTAGGTCTGGTGGGAACTAGGTGGTCCCTAATGGTTGAGCTCCTCTTGAAGGAGAAGAGTGGTTTATCCAGGTGTAATCCGTTTGAATTCAAAATGCGCCAGTTTTTCAGTATGATGCGCTTGATATTGTTGGACGCAGTGTTGAAAGTTGTAATGCAGATGGTATGGTGGCCTGTGTTTTCTCCACCTTTTCCAGTAGGGCTCCCCTATTGCAGTTTAGCGCCCTCTTTTGTGCTCTCTTGATGATTCTATTAGGGTACTTCCTCTTTTGTAGCTTACCCGCCAGCGAGTTTGACTCTGTTTTAAAGTAGCCCATGTCAGAACAGTTCCTCCGTAGATGGAGGAACTGTCCCACTGGTAGGTTTTCCCTCAGTGATTTAGGGTGAAAGCTCTCGAAGAGGAGAAGTCCATTCTTGTCTGTTGGTTTGTGAAACACTCGAATAGAGAGTTTGCCCTCTCTTGGGACAATTACCAAATCCAAAAAGGGTAAACTTTCCTTTGTTATAGTGGATGTGAAATGCAGAAGGGGGTCCTGGTTATTCAACCAGAGTAAGAATTCTGTGATTGATGATTCATCACCCTCCCAGATGAGGAGCACGTCATCAATAAACTGTTTCCACAGTTTGATGTTGCCATTCCACTGTCTCCCTGTATCAAAAATGAAACACTGTTCAAAGGAGGACACAAAGAGACCTGCTAAACATGTGTGCATTCATAGCAGTGAGGCTGTTGGCAGGGGCCGCTGGAGCCGCTGTTTGACCTCACTAGCAGGGACAGTGAGTGATGAAAGCTACAGTGGCCTCCTGAGCAATTTCTTCAGCCCTGGCACCTATTTGTTTGCAAAGTAAACACATGTCCATATAACACATGCTTTGGTGCCAGAGCATGCTCTGGGAAATGTTTGTTGAAAGTTTGCTCAGGATCCAGCACATGAAGGGTGAAACTGTGGTGTGCAAAACAAAATGAAAACTTATTTTTATAAGGCTGCTCCGCCTTCCTTTCCTTTCTCTATTAAGAGGGGTCACCTTGTCATGCCTCACTCTAAGTTCACCCTGTACCTTCCATGCCCACATTTTAAATTTTTTTTGTAACCTGCATAGAACTTTACCCCCTTTCTCCCCTTTTTAGGTCGAGCCTAGCGGCAGTGCGCATACGCTGCTTGCTCTGCGAGACTGCTGTAGTAGAGTATGGGAGAGAAGTTGCGCCCACTCTCTGCCCATATTTTTCATTGGCTGGTGTCATTGTCTTTCAGTAATGCTGTCTTCGGATTCGTTAATAGGCTTGTTAGTCCCTCCTTAGTACGACCTTGTTTTCATTTGTAACCTCCCATGGCTACTGGTCCCTTTACTTCGGTTGTTACACAGGACCTGTTATTTAGTCTTTAAGCACTATTTACTTTATTGAGTTTCTCTTACTGCAGGCCAGACATGCACAGCTTCAGCTGAACCAGCTTGTGTTTTTTTAAGCAGCACAGCCGCCCCGTAACAGGGCACCTGCTTTCAATAACTTTACCCTGGCATTATCTCGTGTCTGTTTCAACCCCCTAAGTAAAATGGATTTAGAAATGATTAGCAAATTTAGTCATGTGAATTCCAGATGCATAATCATGTGCTAATGGGCTGAAGCTGACAACAGCACATCTGTGTTACATGTCATCTGCACTAAGCCACCTGACTTTAGTTTTCAAAAGCCTGTTTTATTAATAACAACAACAACACCACCACCACCACCAATACCACCTTCACCACCACCAATACCACCACTAATACCACCACCACCAATACCACCACCTCCACCAATACCACCACTACCATCAATACCTCCACCACCACAAATACAACCAAGACCAATACCACCACCACAAATACCACCACCACCACCAATAACCCCACCAATACCACCACCACCAATATCACCACCATCAACACCACCACCTCCACCACCACAAATACCACCACAACTAATACCACCTCCGCCACCAACAATCCACCACCACCAATACCACTACCACCATATCCACCACCAATACCACCACCACCACCAATACCAACACCAACACCACCACCACCAATACCACCACCACCACTAATACCACCACCACCAATACCACCACCACCACATCCAATACCACCACCACCAATACCACCACCACCAATACCACCACCACCACCACCAATACCACCACCAATACCACTGCCACCACCAATACCTCCAACACCACCACCAATATCACCACCACCAATACCACCACCATCAATACCACCACCACCAATACCACCACCAATTCCACCATCAGCAATACCACCACAACCAATACCACCACCACCAATACTATCACCACCAACAACAATACCACTACCACCACCACCACTACCACCAGCACGACCAACACCACCAATACCACCACCACCACCACCAATACTAACACCACCACCAATACCACCACCACCACCTATACCACCAACACCACCACCACCACCAATACCACCATCACCACGATCAATACCACCACCACCAATTACAGCAATACCACCACCAGCAATACCACCACCACTAATACTACCACCACCTATACCACCACCACCAATACTACCACCACAACCAACACCACAACCACCAACAGAACCAACACCCCCAATAATACCACCACCACCAATACCACCACCACCACCAATACCACCACCAATACCAACACCACCAATATCATCACCACCAATAACACCACAACCACCAATACCACCACCAATAGCAACACCAATACAAATACCACCACCACCAATACCACCACCACCAATACCGTCACCACCACCACCATATCCAATACCACCAGCACTACCACCACCACCAATTCCACCACCACCACCAAAACCACCACCACCATCAATACCACCACCTCCACCACCACCAACACCACCACCACTACCAATAAAACCACCACCAATACCATCAAAATACCACCACCACCAAAGTCCCCACCACCACCAACACCAGCACCACCACCAATACCACCACCACAAATACCACTACCACCACATCCAATACCACCACCAATACCACCACCACCATCAATACCACCACCTCCAATACCACCACCAATGCCACCACAACCACCAATACCACCACCACCAATACCACCACCACCACCAATACCACCTCCGTCACCAATACCAACTCCACCAATACCACCACCACCAATTCCACCAATAACACCACCAGCAATACTACCACCAGCAATACCACCAATACCACCACCACCAATACCACCACCAATGCCACCACAACCACCAATAACACCACCACCACCAATACCACCACTACCACCAATACCACCACCACTAAAACCACCTCCATCACCAATACCACCTCCACCACCAATACCAACTCCACCACCAATACCAACTCCACCCATACCACCACCACCACCAATTCCACCACCAGCAATACGACCACCACCAATACCACCACAATCAATACCACCAATACTACAACCACCACCAACAATACCACCACCACTAAAACCACCACCACCAACATGACCAACAACACCAATACCACCACCACCAATACCACCTCCATCACCAATACCACCTCAATCACCAATACCAATCCACCAATACCACCACAAGCAATCCAATACCACCACCACCAATACCACCACCAATACCACCACCACCAGTACAACCAAAACCAATACCACCACCGCCAAAAACACTACCACCAATACCAATACCACCACCACCAATACCAGTACAACCACCACAATTACCACCAATACCACCACCAATACCACAACCACCACCAATACCACCACCTCCACCACCAACAATACCACCACCAATACCAATGCCACCACCACCAACACCACCAATACCACCACCACCAATACCACTACCACCAATACCAGCACCAATACCACCACCACCAATACCACCACCACCAGCAGCACCACCACCAATACCCCCACCACCACCAACACCACCACCACCACCAATACCACTACCACCACCAATACCACCACAACCACCAATACCAACACCAATACCACAACCACCAATGCCACCACCACAACCAAGACCACCACCACCAATACCACCACCACCAATACCACCTCCATCACCACCACCAATACCACCACCAACACCACCACCACCACCAATACCACCACAACGACCAATACCACCACCAGCAATACTAACACCAATACCACCACCACCACCAAGACTACCACCACCAATACCACCATCACCTATACCACCTCCATCACCAATACCACCTCAATCACCAATACCAATCCACCAATACCACCACCAGCAATCCAATATCACCACCACCAATACCACCACAAATACCGCTACCACCAATACCAATACCACCACCACCAATACCAGTACCACCACCACCATTACCACCAATACCACCACCAATACAACAACCACCACCAATACCACCACCTCCACCACCACCAATACCACCATCAATACCAACACCACCAATGCCACCACCACCAATACCACCACCACCAATACCACTACCCCCAATACCAGCACCAATACCACCACCACCAATACCACCACCACCAATACCACCACCACTACCAATACCACCACCAACACAAATACCACCACCACCGCCAATACCATTACCACCAATACCACCAAAACCACCAACGCCACCAATACCACTACCAATACCACCACCAATACCACCACCTATACCACCACCACCTATACCACCACCAATACCAGCACCACCAGCAATAACACCACCACCAACAGCACCACCGCCAATCCCACAAATACCACCACCAACACCACCAATACCATCACCTATACCACCACCACCAATACCACCACCACCAATACCACCATCACCACCAATACAACCACTACCACCAATACCACCACCATTACCAACATTACCACCACCACCAACAATACCACCACCAACAATACCACCACCACCACCAATACCACCAACAATATTTCCACCAACACCAATACCACCAACAATACCACCACCACCAATACCACCACCAATACCAATATCACCACTACCAATACCAATACCACCACCAATACCAATAACACCACCAATAAAACCACCACCATATACCACCACCACCAATACCACCACCACCACCAATACCACCACCAATGCCACTACCACCACCAATACCCCACCACTAATAGAACCACCTCCACCAATACCACCACCACCAATGCCGCCACCACCACCAACACCACTACTACCACCACCACCAATACCACCACCACCACCACCAATACCACTACCAATACCACCACCAATACCACCACCACTACTACCACCACCAGCAATAGCACCACCACCAATACCACCACCACCAATACCACAAATACCACCACCAACACCACCAATACCAGAACCAGCAATAGCACCACCAATACAACCACTCCCAATACCACCACCACCACCAATACCAACACCACCAATACCACCACCACCAATACCACCTCCATCACCAATACCACCTCCACCACCAATACCAACTCCATCAATACCACCACCACCACCGATTCCACCAATACCAGCACCAGCAATACCACCACTGCCAATACCACCACCACCAATACTACCATCAACACTACCACCAACACCACCACCACCAATACAACCAACACCACCAATACCACCACCAGCAATACAACCACCACCACCACATCCAATACCACCACCATTACCACCACCATCAATACCACCACCACCATCAATGCCACCACCTCCACCAACACCACCACCACTACCAATACCACCACCACCAATACCACCACCACCAATACCACCACCACAAATACCACCACCACCAATACCACCACCACCACCAATACCACCACCACCATCAATACCACCACCTCCACCACCACCAATACCACCACCACCAATACCACCACCACCAATACCACCACCACCACCAATACCACCACCACCATCAATACCACCACCTCCACCTCCACCACCACCAACACCACCACTACTACCAATACCACCACCACCACCACCAATACCACCACCACCACCAATACCACCAATACCACCACCACCAATACCACCACCACCAATACCACCACAACCACCAATACCACCACCAATCCCACCACCACCAATACCACCACTAATACCACCACCACCACCACCAAGACCACCACCACCAATACCACTTCCATCACCAATACCACCACCACCAATCCAATACCACAACCACCAATTCCATCACCACCAGTACCACCAATACCACCACCGCCAATACCACCACCACCACCAATACCACCAACAATATTACCACCACCAATACCACCAACAATACCACCACTACCAATACCACCACCACCAATACCAATACCACCACCAAACAATACCACCAATACCAATAACACCAATACCAATACCACCACCACCAATACCAATAACACCACCAATACCACCACCACCACATACCACCACCACCAATACCACCACCAATGCCACGACCACCACCAATACCACAAACCAATACCCTACCACTAACAAAACCACCTCCAGCAATACCACCACCACCACCAATATCACCAACACCACCAACACCACTACCACCACCAATACCACTACCACTAATACCACCAATACCACCACCACCAATACCAATACCACCACCAATACCACCACCACCTATACCACCACTGCCACCAATACCACCACCACCAGCAATAGCACCACCACCAATACCACAAATACCACCACCAACACCACCAATACCATCACCAAACCACAACCACCAATAGCACCACCAATACAACCACTCCCAATACCACCATCACCACCAATACCAACACCACCAATACCACCTCCATCACCAATACCACCTCCACCACCAATACCAACTCCACCAATACCAATACCACCACCACCACCGATTCCACCAATACCAGCACCAGCAACACCACCACTGCCAATACCACCACCACCAATACTACCACCAAAACTACCACCACCACCAACACCACCACCACCAATACGACCAACACCACCAATAGCACCACCACCAATACCACCACCACCACCACCAATACCACCACCACCAATACAACCACCAATACCACCACCACCAATATCACCACCATCAATACCACCACAACCACCAATACCACCACCAATACCACTACCAATACAAATACCACCACCACCAATACCACCAACACCACCACCACCACCACCATATCCAATACCACCACCATTACCACCCCCATCAATACCACCACCACCATCAATGCCACAACCTCCACCACCACCACTGCCAATAACACCACCACCAATGCCCCCACCACCACCAACACCACCACCACCACCAATACCACCACCACAAATACCACCACCACCACCAATACCACCACCAACATCAATACCCCGACCTCCACCACCACCAACACCACCACTACTACCAATACCACCACCACCAATACCACCACCACCAATACCACCACAACCACCAATCCCACCACCACCACCAAGACCACCACCACCAATACCACCACCACCAATACCACCTCCATCACCAATACCACCACCACCAATCCAATACCACGACCATCAATACCACCACCACCAGTACAACCATACCACCACCGCCAATACCACCACCACCACCAATACCACCAACAATATTACCACCACCACCACCAATACCACCACCACCAATACCACCAATACCAATACCACCACCAATACCAATACCACCAATACCAATACCACCACCAATACCAATAACACCACCAATACCACCACCACCACATACCACCACCACCAATACCACCACCACCAATGCCACTACCACCACCAATACCACAAACCAATACCCCACCACTAATAAAACCACCTCCACGAATACCACCACCACCACCAATACCACCACTACCACCAATACCACCACCAGCACCACCAACACCACTTCCACCACCACCACCAATACCACTACCACCAATACCACCAATACCACCACCACCACCAATACCAATACCACCACCAATACCACCACCACCTATACCGCCACTACCACCAATACCACCACCAGCAATAGCACCACCACCAATACCACAAATACCACCACCAACACCACCAATACCATCACCAATACCACAACCACCAATACAACCACTCCCAATACCACCACCACCACCAATACCAACACCACCAATACCACCACTACCAATACCACCACCACCACCAATACCACCACCACCAATACCACCAATACCACCTCCATCACCAATACCAATCCACCAATACCACCACCACCAATCCAATACCACCACCACCAATACCACCACCACCAGTACCACCAATACCACCACCGCCAATACCACCACCACCACCAATACCACCACCAATACCTCTACCACCAATACCACCAGTACCACCTCCACCATTACCACCAATACCACCACCAATACCACAACCACCACCAATACCACCACCTCCACCTCCAATACCACCACCAATACCAACACCACCAATCCCACCACCAACACCACCAATACCACCACCACCAATACCACTACCACCAATACCAACAGCAATACCACCACCACCACCAATACCACCACCAATGCCACTACCACCACCAATACCCCACCACTAATAACACCACCTCCACCAATACCACCACCAATACCACCACCACCAACACCACTACCACCACCACCACCAATACCACTACCACCACTACCACCAATACCACCAACAATAGCACCACCCCCAATACCACCACCACCAATACCACAAATACCTCCACCAACACCACCAATACTATCAACAATACCACCACCACCAATACCACCACCACCAATACCACCTCCATCACCAATACCACCACCACCAATACCACCACCACCACCAATACAACCACCACCACCAATACCACCACCAATACCACCACCAACAACAACACCACCACCACCAATACCACCACCAATACCACCAACAATACCACCACTACCACCACCAATACCACCAACAATACCACCACCAATACCACCACCACCAATACCAATACCACCACCAAAACCAATACCACCACCACCAATACCAATACCATTACCAATACCAATAACACCACCAATACCACCACCACCATATACCACCACCACCAATACCACCAATACCACCACCACCACCAATGCCACCACCACTACCAATAACACCACCAAAACCCCACTGCCAATAACACCACCTCCACCAATACCACCACCACCACCACCAATACCAGTACTACCACCACCAATACCACGACCAATACCAATACCACCAGAAGCAAGACCGTCACCAATACCACCACCACCTATACCACCACCAATACCACCATTGCCACCACCACAAATACCACCAATGCCATCACCACCAATGCCACCACCACCAATACCACCACCACCAATACCACTAATACCAGCACCACCAATACCACCACCAACAATACTACCAAACCCAATACCACCCCCACCAATACCACTACAAATACCACCACCACCAATACCAATACCACCACCACCAAAACCAATACCACCACCTCGGTGCCTCTCGCTCACTAGAAATAGCAGAGGCACTGTACGAGGCTGGAGTGGCAGCCAAGATCATCCCTCCCTCCCTCCATGCCTGCCATAAAGCACAGCCCACACTACACCAGGAGGTTAAGCCAGGGCCCTACTACAGCTGGAGTGTTTTTTATTAGGCCAAAGATAGCAATGACATTACACATTGCCACACTGCACACTCAAATCAGGGAGAGGGCAGGAAAAAGCCCCCCCTCCCGCTCTTCCTCCTGAGCCATGACAGTGTAATCACAGAGCGAAATGTGTTGGAGCGCTTTGTTAGTATTTATTGCTCGGATCATATGTAACTCTCACTTCACACTTTGTGTCTGTGTAATTTACAACACTTACACATCTTCTTCACTGCACTATTTATCACTACTTTTAAGACGTCGCAGGCCGGTCTCCTTTCCTCTAATATTTACAATCTAATAAGCGGTCGAGAAGGCCCTTTTTTGCAATGCAATAGGTCTCACATTTGCGTGAGTTTAAGCTATTAGTATTGTAAATGACAATGCCTTTTATTTATGTTTTAAAACCCAAAATATCAATAAAAGGCATTGTCATTTACAATGCCAATAGCTCAAACTCGCATGAATGTGAGACCTAATGCATTGCAAATGCTTGTTTTCTATCTCCTGCTGCACCTGCCACAGTGGACATTCCCACAGAATGACGTCTGTAGGGAGAACATTCAGGAATGAAGTCTGCATCCCCTGAAGATGGGCTTTTCTCACTTCTTGTCAAGTTAAATTTCACAGCCAGTACCTCACACATTTGTAGGAAAGCTACTGCTTGGGACACATTTTTAAACTTTTTTTGGACAAAGCCCATTCGGGCCCTCTCCCTTATCTTACTTTGATATGAAACCCATTCTCTGACTTTTAATAAATACAGTGTTATGTTTCCATTTGCATGCTGATGACACATACATTTATTTGCATATAAATAGCCTGATTTAGCTCCTGGGACACCACCAGAAAAAAGGAGCCTGTGTTGGCTTGTGTGGCCTGTACCTGGGCTTTCTCCCTCCTCCCGTCTGCCCTGCAGACCACTTATACGCACGGGCTGGAGCGGAGATGGGTGACTACGGTGGATGGTGTGCTATACTACGACTCCCCATCACCTGCCCCAGTGAGTACAGCCGAATGGGAGGGGAGAAGATTGCCGGTTTCCTCCCCCATCACTAGCTCTCACCTCGCTGCTAGAAGCTCCCCCCCGGGCGCATGTCAAGCATGTTCTCGAAGCACTGGTGATGGGGCCCCCGAGCCGGGGAGAGGTAACGCAGATGGCAGTATAAACACGTGTGCAGCTTTGTGAGCCCCTACACACATTCTAGTGACCTGATGGTGGATCCTGGGTATGTGGTTGAGAGAGGGCACCCTGCTTCTGCTGCCTAGTCTCCTGTGCTGCACTGGACATGTGAGACTGCAACTGCAGAACAGTTGCTCACAATCGTATTCCCTGCAGTGTGTTCTTGTGTGGGTTCTCTGGCCTCGTGGGGCCTGGTACACTAAACTAGCTGCAACGAGGGGACCTGATAGTATTTAGACACCCCTGATGGAAACTGCACTTGTTTGCATGAGTGGAGGGGGAGAAGGAGAGGAAGAGTGGATCCTGCCCCCCTTCCTTTTAGGACCCCCCGCTGCACCTGTCACTGGACATTTGCCAGTTTGGGTTGCGTTACTCTTTGCTCTTCCCTGCCAGACTCTAAGTGATGGTCAAGAATATGAGCTACTTCTTCACGGAACCAGGAGATGCTTGGTATTGGGTGGAGCAGCGCCGCTATGAGGCCTCCACCTTGCCTCACCAGTATGAAACTGACCACCGCACTGACCCTCACGACATCAAAGCGGGAAGTCTTGTGGCGCCGGTGCCACCGAATTCCATGGGGCTCCCACCCCAGAGCAAGCCAAGGAAGAATTGGGCCAGGCATTGTCGGCAGCGGTTGCCTTGTTGGCAGACTGTAGATTACTATCTTCCCAGCCTTCTGAAGATTGAGTCTCGGACGTTGACTCTGTCAGTAGTGTTAACTCGATTGCTCTCCCAGATGCAACACCACAAACAGCAGAAAAGATCCTGTGAGGTTGCTTGGAGGGCAATGATGCGGCTTCCCTCAGAGGAACTGCTCCGCAATATCTTTCTGTATTCTCCTACACAATAACAGAGAAGTAATGGGTCTCTCCAATGAACTTGGTTCATGTGGACCCAGCAGTCAGAATATGGTAAGGTCTGGAGACGCACTGGCTACTCCCCTTGTCTGGCTCCTGGATGTCAGTGTGCGCTAACACACACTCAAGAGCACCCCTCTCATGGGTCGGTTTTTTCATTGTTTGGGCAATCATGTTTTCTGGGGTTGCCCTGGGAAGGGAGGTATGGGTTCTATTGTTATTGTTTGTTGAGTCATGCATCACGCTCTAATACTCCTTTTCATGCGACATTACTCATGTACTTCAATGTGCAGTCACAGTGCTGCAATCTGATGTTTTTGGTGGGAATTTAATTCTACTATTGTAATACCTAGATGACTGAGATTAATATAATCATGTGGAATGTCCGTGGTATGGTTACATGGTTACTTCCTGGAAAAAGCACGCAATTCAACAATATCTTAGAAGAAAGGGAGCGCAGACCACTTTTCTACAGGAGACTCACGTGGCAGGAATGGGACGATATCCACCTGCAAAAGTTCTGGCAAGTGCAATGTTTTTGTACAATGTATTCCGGATTTTCTAGAGGTACATTAGTCGGGGTCCACCCAGAGGTCCCCTTTATTCATCTGGGAACGGAGATTGACCCGGAAGGATGGTATGTGCTGGTTGAGGGACAATTGGATGGCAGGAGAGTTCTTTTAGGAAGCATATACCCCCATTGTTGCACAACCACACTTTTTCTCCTGTCTTTCCACAGTACTTGGGGTCACATTCTGTGAATCCTTGGTGGAGACTTTAGTTGTGTCCTTGACCCGTAGCATGACCACTCAGATCGGCTACCTCCAAATTCCCCGGTAGTTATATCTGCAACTCAGCTCACTCAATGGCTACAACACTGGTCCTTGCTGAACTGTTGGAGATCGCTCCATCCTGACATTAGGGACTTCTCCTATTATTACCCTATGCATGATTTACATGTCCCTCTTGATCGGATTCTCTGTGGCACCGCCACAAGGCTACTAGCAACATGCTCAGAGTACTTAGGTAAGACCTTCTCTGACCATAACCCCTTTCAACTACAATTGGAGTGGGGGGCTGTGCAACCAACAGTCACCAACTGGAGACTGCAGCCTGCTATGCTGGAAGACCATGTCTTCCTTGATGCAACCGAAGAGTCTCTCTCCCGCTATTTGTACGAAAACTGGGGCAATTCTACTCTCCAACTAATATATTGGGAGGCAATGAAGGCTGTTCTACAAGGTCATTGTATCTACGTGGTTGTGGCGGTCCTCCTTGTATAGATTGGAGGCAGATGCCCGGGATGATCGAGTGAAGCAGGTTGCGTTAACAGAGTCTGTAACCAAAATGCATGCGGATGGTGACAAATCAGGCCACCTATTGGCCTGGCTGCTACGCAGTGGCACTCCCACTTTACCGATCTTCATGGTCCGATCTTCCCAGGGACATCTAGCCATGAATCAGGTAGACATATATAAGGTATTCACTGTGAATTACCAAGCCCTCTATGATCCACCACTTGTGGACCGCCAATATGCCATACAATTCTTCCTCGCTTCTGTGGACACAGAGGTGTCTCCATTAGACAGGGACAAATTCAACGCCCCCCTCACCTTGCAGGAAATCAAAGGGGCCATTAGAGGAATGGCAACCAACAAACCCCCAGAACTCAGTGGGTTCCCTATTGAATTTTATGAAGCATAAGAACACCAACTGGCTCCCAAACTGCTTGAATTACACCAAGACGCCCAGATAAGAGCTCCGTTCCTGCCTACGCTGCGTGAATCCTTGTTAGTATCACTCCCAAAAATGGACATGGACCTGCTAGAACTTACCTCGTTTCAACCATTATCGATGCTGGGATGTGACAACAAGATCCTGAGCAAGGTCATAGCGGGCCTGCTATATGAACATAGTCCGCGATTGGTACAACCAGTCCAGGACTTCTTTGTACCTGGGCAAACCACTACCTTAAACAACTGCCACCTGCATAGTGTGGTGGAGCCCTCTACTGTCCTGTGGTCATATGCTGCGTTCATGGTGCTGAACTTAGAGAAAGCTTTTGCCATTGTAGACTGGGGTATCTGTTTTCAACACTAACCACCTTTGGCATACAGGGTCGAATGAAAGATCTAATCAGACTATTATACACCGAGCCCACGGCGCATTTCCCTTTTCTTCCCAGTAAGCAGAAGGATGCGGCAAGGGTGTCTGTTCTCCCCATTGCTTTTCATCTTGGCAATGGAGCCTCTGAGGCAGAGTCTTCGGTGCGAACGCCAGACCTGGGGTATTCCACTTCATAAGGAAATGCATATATATATATATATATATATATCAAATTACGCTCCCTTGTGCCCTAGACGCACGAAAACAGGTACGGACAACTTCTTGAGCTGGTGCCAGATTTTCTTTTATTAAAATATTAAAGTTGCGTGCAAAGCTCCTTCATGACGCGTTTCGGGCCACTTAGCCCTTGGTCACATGATATATATATGCGATATTCGGGACGGTATAGCTGGCATTCACGCCATATTGCAGGAGTACAGTGCTGCTTCTGGGCAAGGGGTAAATTGGGCGAAGACTTGTCTATTTCCCTCACACCCAGACTGTCCCCAGTAGTACTTGCTAGCGGATTCTCAACCCTTGCGCTTGTGAGCGGAGGCTGATCCAACAGACCATCTTACCCAAGGCAAAACCCCTCCCCCGATGCTAATGGGCTTTAAAGGATAGCGTATAGTAACCTTCATCATAGTCTGCGACTTATGCCACACGTACCTTGATACTCACCTGCAATTCCCCTGAGTTCCATGGCTCCTTTTGGTGATATGCTGGCCAGGGCGAGGGTAGAGACTTGGGAGGCAGCTGGCGTAAACACGCTTGGTACATTATTTCAAGATGGAGTACTCATGCCATATGATCATTTACAAGAAGGGTATGCGCTTTTTGCAAGCCATCTGGCTTATGGCAGTTTTCTGGCTGCACTGGAGAACTTGTGGGGCATCACAGACAAAGAACTTGACCACCACCCTTTGATACAAACACTATACATAATGGGCAGTGGGCGCAAGCTCATCCCCTGGTTTGTTCCTGTTCTAGCATATACCACACATGATCCACTTTCAGCGACCCACAGATGCTGGGAGAGGGATGTGGGAACGCTAGGTTCCAATATATGCAGCGTAATATTCTCCAGAGGGCTTACCTCACCCCAGCGACAGTTCATCGTATTTTTGGGTCCCCCTGAAATGCCTCTGTTGTCAGCAGCTAGGTACTGATATGGGGCATATGTTTTGGAGCTGCCCTGCTGCCGTGGCACTGTGGGAAGTGGTTTCTGCAGCACAAACAGAAGTGACTGGTCATACTGGGGTGTGTACCTTAGATGGCTCCTTGCTAGGACTATTCATACGTCTGAAAACATCTAAGGCTACAAATAGATTAATTGATTTGGCATTATTGATCACACGTAAACTCATAGCCATGTATTGGAAAACCCAGACATTACCCAATGAAGCTCACTTGTGTAGGGCAACACTTAAGTGGGGACAAGCGGAGGCGCGTCTCTCAGGCAAGAAAAAGCTCATGGGCTATGGAAGTACCCCATAGCAGCAGACTGGGAAGTTCTCTTAGTGAACTTACAAACCAATAGCAAGGGTTAGTCAGATTAATGCTATTACTCACCTTAACAATAAATGCATTTCCGTAAGTGCCTGGGAGACCATGGCCCATTACTCGCCAGCATAATGCCGCTGCTGGGCCTGTGCTTGTGTTACCCTATGGTGTACATTGACTGGCACCTCCTCACAAGTTGATCTCTTTTTGCACTATGCCTACGTGATACTGTGAAATAGTCTGATGATGTTTGCTGACATTGTGGATACAATGATTAAAACCATAACAGAATTGTTGTAGATTTGGACTGGAAAGGGCTCCAGCTAATGTTTATACATGTCCTGAACACAAGAAGTATTGCTGCTTGTTCTCACATGTTTGGTTAGTTATGTAAGTTCATGATAAGAACCAAGGCTTCCTCTGACTTTGTACAATGTCATAACAACCCTGTTTACATGATGTGTATTCTCATACTGTAAATGTACTATGGCAATGTGTTGGTTCGAATGATGTTACTGTGTAAATGCAATAAAAATGTTAAAAAAACAGCATGTGGGGGTATTCTGAACATGTTGATGCTGTAAAAATTAAGGGCAAAGTCTTTAAGAATGTTCAACATACTACTGATACTTTTTGTTTCAGGTGCAAACTAAATCCCATCCAAGCAATTATATGCAATTTCCAGCAGTAGGCACATGATGCAATATGTGCAAGAATTTAGGCCACTTTCACAGTGTTTGAAGGCCTGGTAAACATCAAGATAAAGGTTACAGTTTTGACTTAAATGAAGGGGACTGTCCAGTGGATCTATCAAATATGGTCCTTAATTTGGAGACTGATTCCATGTCGACTAACAAAATGAAGGAACATTTTTGTAAGGTAACTCTGGGATCCAAAATAACTCTCAACATGATGTGTGACTCAGGTGCACTTTTTACTATCATATCTGATCCTTTATTTTAAAAAACAATGGGGCTCTAATGTTATCCTGATTACACTGGACATACATCCTAAATCTTATGGGGATCAGGATATCGATATGGTTACATTCTTCATAGACATGTGGGGCCCGATTGGTAAACTTAGACCAAAAGTCTAATTTTAGACCTGAAGTCTAAACTTAGACCTAAAGTTTAACTTTACTATGAGTAAAGTTAGACTTTTGGTCTAAGTTTGGACCAAAATTCTAACTTAGATCAAAAGTCTAACTTTAGTAGTAGTAAAGTTAGACTTTTGGTCTAAGATAGACTTTTGGTCTAAACCTAGACCAAAAGTCTAACTTTACTAGTAGTAAAGTTAGACTTTAGGTCTAAACTTAGACTTCAGGTCTAAACTTGGACTGTTGGTCTAAGTTTACCTTTGTAAGTCAGGCCCTGTGTCTTAGGGGTGGCGTGGCCACACCAGTGACTAAGATGGCCGCCCGGCTGTGAAGCTCCGGCTTAATGGTCTCACAATTTGTTGCAATTCGGCAAACATTCACAACTGTGGCCAGTGGACTAACACTGTTAGGCATCTTACCGAAACTGGAATGTAGTGTTGTTTTTGATGGGCGCTGGAACGCAAATAATGCAACAGACTTTGGTGGTGGTGTGGGTGTGCAGCGGCTTGGCCTATACCTTGTAGGCCCCACAGCACCAGGGGCTATAGGTGAGCCTAAAGTTTGAGGCTATCGAGCCTCGGTGACCATTCGGCGCCACTCACCGCAGCACACAGACAATGCTACTCACAATGCCAGGTGCAGAGGCCAGCTGTGGAGAAGATGCTGCTGGAGATTACCTATACCCAGGGAAAGGGCCCGCATGGCTGAGATTAAAGGCCTCGAGCCACGCAGCTGCCCACAAGTGGCCTGCTCCTGGCAGCACCATTTTGCCAGGGGTTCCCACCATCTGTTAGCTTCTGGCTCCTACTAAGACGTCCATAGAAGGGCGAAAAGGCGGGCCCAGCCCATTAACCCGTGCATAAGTGGGTGCCTTGCAATCGGTGGGCTGTGCTACTTCCATTACTTCAGTGGGGTAGTGTATGCCCACACCCCCCCACCTGAACCCACCTATTCAGATAGCAGTGCCCTGCAGGGGTGCCTGGTCACACAGCATACCTGGGGTCCACACATCTCATGGCATTACCGAGGAGGAAATAGACTGCAGCTGTTGCTAACCATAAAGGTTAATCAGCAGTGGAATCAACTGCATGTTAGCCGTGACTCCCTGGGGCTGGAGGTTGGCTAATACTGATCTTTGCTCTTATCTATGTTTCCCACAAGATGAGACGGTGAACAGGACTCTGTGCTGTGCACACACTGCTCGGTCATTGTAGGATCTGTGCCCTTGAAGTCGCTTTCACACGGGCACCATGCGGGATTGTTTGAACATAGTGCGGGGAGATCCCAAACAGATAAAACACCCTTTTGAATGTCCCAATGAGATGAGATAACAGGACACCCCATCAGGAATGGAGGGAGAAACATTGGGCTCTACAGACTTTGAACAATTGACTGGGATAGCTGCCATCATGGCAGAGCTTCGCGTGGGCTTCTGCATCAAAGATGCCTGGTTCGACTCGCTCATCAGCAGGATCAACCACATGAGAGAACGCTTGGATCGACAGCCTGCTAGATTGGACAATGCAGAGGAATGTATATCGGGCCTAGAAGATGGCACTGCCACTGCCACCAAGCAACTGGAAAAAGTGGAAAGTCTCCTCAAACCCGTGGCAGTCCCTCCACAATACTATTTGCATTCTTGGCATAGTTGAATCCACTGACATGGGCAGACCAGACCAGTATGCGCAACGACTTCTTACTGAACGTTTTAACCACCAGAACTTTACCACTACGGTCATAGAAATATCCCATCGATCGTTTGGCCCACACCCACCACTGAGCCCGCCACCATGTCCTATCATCATGCACAAACTAAAGTTGTAACGTGGATACGGTCATTCACCTGGCATTTGAAAAAGGCCTTCTACAATATCAGGGATCTGCCATATCCTTTTTCCTGGCCCGCACAATAGCAGTAAAAGATGCACAGGACAAATTTGCAGGCGCCAACATCCAATTATGCAAGCACAGATTAAAATATGGAATGCTTAACCCAGGTTGCCTCCGTGTCAACATCAACGAGAAACCCCGCTTATTCAACTATCCCGCTGATGCCATGGCCTTCTACATGCAAAATTGTAAGGGACACTCCCACCACAGCACCCCAGACTGCAAAATGCTGGACCTACATGCATTGCCTAGCACAGACCATTTCCCGAATGACTGATCTACTAGCCATGCTGAGAGACCTAGAAGTAGCCCTCCCTGGTTGCCTGAGTGTCTAAGCCCTGGCTACATACTAGAAAATTATCTGTACCCTTTTGCTGGCACTGACTACAATTATACTACTTTCATGCCCAGTTCATATGTTACGCCTATTGAATTTACCTTTCCACTTGGGCTTGATTGCCAAACGTTCTATACCGAATTGGAAATGGTTGGGGTATTTCCGTTTATATTTGTTTTTGTTATGGTTACCTGTGGGATTCAGTTGGTGGTGAACTAGATAATGTGGGTGGGGGTAGAGGGATGGTGGATGTTGCGGAGTCTATTTATGTTCTCTGACCTTGCTTGGCCAACATAACTGACATGCATGTATACCCATATAAACCCACTGTTAGATGACAGCCTCACAAGTGGGACGGGACCTCACTGCTAAACTCACATTCCTGTCTTGGAATGTTAGCGGCCTCAATAACCCCCGCGAAGGTAAGCATGTGCTCTCCTAACTAGCCAAGCGATACAAAAGGGGATGATGGACGGAACGTTTGAGCCAATCAAACACTCACCCCCAGTCAACTGATCTGGGTTTAATCCATCATCATTCTTTAGCTCACTCCACCACCCCAGTTCAGACATGGCCATATGCAAATCAGTCTGACCCTGTGCCTCATGGGAACAGTCCAGCCCGAACTGCCAAGCCATGTCTTCCCTGGACCGGAAACAAGCATCCTAGGACCGGTTTCTGGCATTTCAGCCGTCATCAGCCAGGCTTGCTTGAATCCAGTGGCAAAGTGAGCAAGGGACCCACGTCTGGGCATACCCCCGCCAACTTAGGGCGAACAAAGCGATACAAAAGGGGATGATGGACGGAACGTTTGAGCCAATCAAACACTCACCCCCAGTCAACTGGTCTGGGTTTAATCCATCATCATTCTTTAGCTCACTCCACCACCCCAGTTCAGACATGGCCATATGCAAATCAGTCTGACCCTGTGCCTCATGGGAACAGTCCAGCCCGAACTGCCAAGCCATGTCTTCCCTGGACCGGAAACAAGCATCCTAGGACCGGTTTCTGGCATTTCAGCCGTCATCAGCCAGGCTTGCTTGAATCCAGTGGCAAAGTGAGCAAGGGACCCACGTCTGGGCATACCCCCGCCAACTTAGGGCGAACAAAGCGATACAAAAGGGGATGATGGACGGAACGTTTGAGCCAATCAAACACTCACCCCCAGTCAACTGATCTGGGTTTAATCCATCATCATTCTTTAGCTCACTCCACCACCCCAGTTCAGACATGGCCATATGCAAATCAGTCTGACCCTGTGCCTCATGGGAACAGTCCAGCCCGAACTGCCAAGCCATGTCTTCCCTGGACCGGAAACAAGCATCCTAGGACCGGTTTCTGGCATTTCAGCCGTCATCAGCCAGGCTTGCTTGAATCCAGTGGCAAAGTGAGCAAGGGACCCACGTCTGGGCATACCCCCGCCAACTTAGGGCGAACAAAGCGATACAAAAGGGGATGATGGACGGAACGTTTGAGCCAATAAAACACTCACCCCCAGTCAACTGATCTGGGTTTAATCCATCATCATTCTTTAGCTCACTCCACCACCCCAGTTCAGACATGGCCATATGCAAATCAGTCTGACCCTGTGCCTCATGGGAACAGTCCAGCCCGAACTGCCAAGCCATGTCTTCCCTGGACCGGAAACAAGCATCCTAGGACCGGTTTCTGGCATTTCAGCCGTCATCAGCCAGGCTTGCTTGAATCCAGTGGCAAAGTGAGCAAGGGACCCACGTCTGGGCATACCCCCGCCAACTTAGGGCGAACAAAGCGTCCATCATCCCCTTTTGTATCGCTCCTAACTAGCCAGGCATGAACTTAAGATTTCATTTCTTCAACGAACTTCCCCCACATTTGCATCCTCATGGTTCCTAACAGATACTTTTCCAGTTACCTATTATTGTGGGGTATGCATGCTTATACATAAAAGTATCCCTTTCCATCACACTGCTAGCATTATGGATGAGGACGGATGATTTGTCAGAGTGGCAGGACACTGTGAGCTCCTGGTTAATGTGTATGCCCCCAACATTCCCCTGGCCTTTTTCCAGGCTCTGCCATCCACACTGGGATGCATAAATGCTGACATTATTCTACTGGAATAGGACCTCAACAAGACGACTCACCCCACGCTGGACTCCACTGGCATGGTGGCAAGCCACTCTTTCTATGGGTCCTTCGGGATATTGCTGACTCTTATCTCCTGAAGGACGCTGAACCCCCTGGTACACCTTCTATTCTACACCCAATAATGTATGGTTGCGCATTGATTACTGGTTCGTATTAGACAATGCCACTCCATGGGTGGTAGATGTGAAACATCTTCCAGAAACACTGTCGGACGACGCACCAGTGCACTTGGTCCTGAGGGTACCATTCCAAATGGGCCTGGAACACTACTGGCGATTCCCGGTAACCACCTTACATGATGAGGTGTTTTGCTCTGAGAAATGGGCAGCGATAGTGGAGTACTTTGGGCTCAACAAAGGTACAGTAGTGTTAGACCTGGTACCATTGGCGTGAGTCTCCCTCCCATTTTTTGCTGTTGTCTCCTCTGTTTTAGATATGTTTTGCTGGTTTTAGATGCTTTGGGCACTGTGCCACTACTATCCAGTGCCACAGTGCAAGTGCTCCCTATTGTAAAGTATTGTAATGGATTAGAGACTCCCTGATTGGCTTGTTTGATTTACTTGTCAGACCCTAGTATAGTGCACCATGTGTACCCAGGGCCTGTAAATCAACTGCTGGTGGTGGGCTTGCAGCACTGGTTGTGCCACCCACAGAAGCAGCTTGTAAAGTGTGTCTCAGGCCTGCCATTTCAGAGCCTGTGTGCCGACTAGTACTGCCATGTTGACCTGGTAAGTGCACCCACTTACCAGTCCCTAAACCTTCCCTTTTCTACATATCAGACACCCCTAAGGTAGGCCTACGGCAGGGTGCATTGTAAGTAAGAGGTAGGACATACCCTGATGTGTGTGGCATGTCCTGATAGTGAATTACAGCCAATTTTGTTTTTCACTATTGCAAGGCTACCTGTCCCCATAGGCCAGAAAGGGCAGTTTGATTATAACATCTTATAATCCTAACTGACCCAGGGAACATGGTAGAAAAACGAATTTAGTATGCCTGAACTCAGAATGATAAAATACAACTTTTAGTGAAGTTGGTTTTAACATTCTGTGTTTGAAAATACCACTTTTAGAAAGTGGGTATTTTCTTGCCTAACCATCCAGCCTGCCTCTGCTAGGTTGTGTATTGCATGTCTGGTTTGTCAGTGACAGGAGGGCTGGGGCTCCAGCAGTCTGAAGAGTCAGGGCTGGGCTGAATAGGACCTTGGCTGAATAGAGAGTAGGGGGCAGAGTTTCCTTTCACTCCCCTGAGCCCTCATAGAATAGAGAGTAGGGGGAGGAGATTTCCTTTCAGCTATCTGGGCCAGGTCTGCTTTCAACAATGCGGTCTCCACCTCCTGCCAGGAAGCTGCACAGAACTGGTTTTGGCAAGGTACAGGCACCCTCTGGTCTTCAGAGGACAAAGGATTTACTTGTATAAATATTGGGGCCCAGACCCCAAGACTTTAGTTCACTTCTGAGAATCAAGACGGACCGTTGCTAAGGAGAAGGAACCAAGGAAGCTGAAGGATATGACTGCCCCTGTGCCAGTGTGCTATTTTCTGGGGTTGGCCTGCAGTGGTTACTTAATTGCCAAGGAAAGGGGAAAGAACTTTTATTGAACTTTCATCATCTTGAGGAAGAATCTCCAAGGGCTTGAACTGTGCTTGCCTCCTGCTGAGGTCTCAGGGACACAAGACTTCACTACCAGCTCCCCCCTGAATTTCCTTGCTGGGAATTCTGTCTGCAGAAGCCTGCGTATCGTTGGGAGCTGGAAGCGCGACTCAACGAGAAGAAGCGTGACGCCGTCGCAGCTGTTGCCGTTGCATCATCGGAGAAGCGTGTCGCCACCGCAAGGGTCGCCGTCACATCACCGAAGAAGCGTGTCTCCGTCGCAGCTGTTTGTCGTCGCATCACCGGAGAAGCGTGTCGCAGGGCCTGTCGCGGCTCAGAAGTTACAGCGTTCGCCGCACGGCCGTCTGGCGTGAACGCATCGCCTTCACGTCGTCGCAACACATCGAAGCGCCATCTTGTCGCATCGTAACCGGAACGCCGTTAGGGGTCAACGCATCACCTCCTCTCCGGTAAGGAACAGACGCATCGCCTACTTTGCGCAAGCACTGAGGAACAGAAGCATTGCCTCCCCCGAAGCAAGGAACCGACGCATCACCCTTCCTGCGACCCTTTTGTTTGTTTTGCGTTACGCATTCAAGGAACTTTTGTGAGAAACGTGTCGCATTTACCATCAACTTGAACTAAGCTATTTCTACCATCTTTAAGTCTATTTTTGATTACAGTATTGTGGATTTTTGTCGTTTGGGTCTTGTGTTAAGTCTATATAAAGAATACTTATTTTTGATAAAACCTGTGTGGTGTCCATCTGTAGTGTTTTCACTTAATTACTGTATGTGTTCACAACTGCTTTACACACTGCCTCTGAGATAAGCCTGCCTGCTCGTGCCAAGCTACCAAGGGGGTGATCAGGGGTTATTTAGGAGTGTAGCCCCCTTGCCCTGACTAGAAGCAAGGGTCCCTACTTGGCCAAAGGTACCTACCTCTGCAAACTAGAGACCCCCAGTTCTAACAAGTAGCACACAGGCTATGCTATGGGACTCATTTAAGGTTCATAAACATGGAGTTTGCATTTCCAAACATACTGGGGTTCTACATGCCATTTGTAATAACCTAGCCCATATTGACTCTGAATTGCATGATATAGACCACCCAGACACACAGTACCTGCATAGGCCACAATTACATCGCCGCACGACACTACTGGGCAAAATTCAAGACCTAGCTGAATGGGAAACAGCTTATGTAGGGGAATGGGGTCCTGCCGCTGCGGGGAGTGCGAGTGCGAGTGCCCAGGCCAGGCGCTGGTGAGACTACTGCGCCCGCATCGCAGCGTTGCTTGCATACCAGAGCTGTGGGTATCAGATGGGAGTTGAGTGACAAACAACCACGATGTGACCACTGTACTTCTCCGATACTACACGCAGCTACATACATCGTGGGCAGACAGGGATGGCACTAATTGAGCAAAGTACCTCTCTAAAGTGGCAAAGGCCTGAGTCACAGATGCCCAGAGACAATGCCTCAGTGAACCTACCTCTAGTGAAGAGATAATCCAAACGATCAACTCCTTTAATGGGTCCACCACCTGGATAGACTCACAGGGGTCTTCTACAAAGCATGTAAACATCTCCTTGAGCTGCATCTATTTGAAATGTATGCAGAAGGCTTGCAATCTGGTATGCTTCCCCCTTCCCGGTTATCAACCTGTTACTGAAACCAGGAAAGGACCCACAACTCTGCACATCATACTGCCCACTGTCATTACTCAATTTCAATAATAAAATACAGTCTAAGCTCCTTGCCACCCGGTTGTTTGTTCCCCACCACTTCAAATTCTTGAACTTATGCACAGTGTTCTTGTACTGAACAGGTTCTCTCCCAGTGTCCCTGCAGCTGTTGCCTTTGTTAGACGCTGAGAAGGCATTTGATTAATTGGAATGGCCCTTCCTACATGCAACACTGCCTAAATTGGGTTTACCAAGGGAGTCATTGCACTTATTATGCTCTTATACTCACATCTGTTTGCCAGGCTGCGTGACACCTGCTCCCTTTCAGATGCATTTGCCATAAGGTTTGGAGGTACCAGGCAAAGGTGCCTCTAATCGCCTCTTCTATTTATGATAGCCACTGACCCTCTGGTCGGCCATTTACAATAGAAGCACCTGCATCGCAACTTGCACTTAGCCCCTGGCCCCATGCTCATTTCTTGGTCCCTATTGTTGGAGGTGGAGAGGTGTGGTGCAGCGGCCAGGGCAGCTGACTTCGGAGCACAGGGTTCACGGTTCGATCCCCGGCTCCGGCGGCAGCTCAGCTCAGCACCATGTGACTCTGGGCAATAGCTCACTTAATTTCCACGACGGCCCCCAGCGCCTTGAGACCCGTAAGGGTGAGTAGTTCGCGCTTTACAAATATGGATTTGGATTTGGATTTATTGTATGGGAGATTGTCTGGCTCGGCAACCATTCTGGCCTTCATATAAATAAGTCAAAGTTAAGTTTGATATGTTCCTCCTCATAGATGCAACTACCTCAGTGGCTTTTGAATATCCTCTCAACTGATGCGACCAGCTGGTGAAATACCTGGGCATTAGCTTGCCACATGTAAAAGAGCAAGTGGTCCGGCTGAACTATGACCCAGCCATAGATAGTTTGA
Source organism: Calotriton arnoldi (assembly GCA_963921515.1). Lineage (NCBI taxonomy): Eukaryota > Metazoa > Chordata > Amphibia > Caudata > Salamandridae > Calotriton > Calotriton arnoldi. The sequence continues at coordinate 247,067 of CAWUFW010015491.1, read as the reverse complement.
CCACACAAATTGACCCATGGCTTTGACCCCCCTTTCAAATGGCGGGCAGTATCGACATCATAAAAAATGGTCGTCCTCTCCAGATTTCTGTACTATTTCCTGAATATACCCATCCCCCTTACCAATAATTTCTCTGACACCTGAAGAGCCTCTTATTGTGACTGATTTGGGCTGGCCGCAGGCCTAGCATATAATGGCGCACGTTAGTTCTTGCCGATGATAGAGGGGGGTTTGGAGTGCCTGACTTTCAGTGGTACTATTTTGCAGCTCAGTACCAATTTGCCTATCATTGATACCATGCAGATGCATGCCTTCCCTACACCAGACCCGAAAAGGACCAGGCAGCACAAATTCCATTGCAATCCATACTCCCGAAAGGCATTAAACTGGATGCTGTGGACATCCAAACCTTATCTACCACAAGTTGGGCTTGGAGAAAGCTCAGTTGAATCCTTGGGGGTGGTTTATTATATTCCCCTGCATTACCACTGGTGAACAACCCCTGATTCCCCATCACTTAGGAGAAGCTAGTTCAGCACACCCTTTTACACTATAACTTGCACACGTTTGATGAACTATTTCCTGATGGCCACATACTCTCTCATGCTGATACTGCCAGATTCACAATTGCCACCTACATGGATCACAGTATATTTTGGTGCCTACACAATGCGCTGTATGCGTCCAACCCCTCCTACCCCCAACCCCGGACGAGTTCTCTCCTTTACCCTTAGTAATAAACGATACAGATGGTGGAAGTCTGGTCTCCAGACTTTATAGGGGCTGTGTAGCAATGTTTCCAGCTCGGGATGGGAAAATTAGAGAGGAATGGGAAGAAGACATATGCCGCCCTCTGCAGACAAGATATGGTAGTAATGTTGTGAGCAGACCAATTAACCACAGACACAAACTCATACAATTTGTTCTACACAGGGAATACATCACACCGGCTGCACTGGCTAAAATAGATCTAGCTAGATTCTCCGCTTGTCCCAAATGTCAAAGAGAAGGGGTAGATTTTGCACTTTTAACATGGACCTGCCTCCATATAGAAGAGTATTGGCAGGAAGTTTTTTCCAGGTTGTCAAGAATGGTAGAGACTAAGCTTGTACCAGACCCTCTCATGGCTCTTTTGGGGGATGTGTATGATGTTTAAAGGGGGTCTGCAGATTTACTGCTATAGCATTAATGCTTTCGAAATGAGAAATTGAGCTACACTGGGGTAGTAAACATGATCTGTCGGTGCATGGCTGAAAATCCTCACATACTGTGACACTACAAGTGAAGTCTATGCCATGCTACAACCTCCAAAAACACGGCCCAAAGACATTGAGCAACCATTAAGGGATTGCCTATTGTCCTTAGAAATGTCTGAGCTAGACTGACTTCCAGAAAGATACTGGCTGCCCCTATTGGTAATGTACAAGCCACCTCCTGCTGTGTGCACGTTCCCCTATGCTGTACCCAACAGTGGGATAGCAGCACCCCCGCCCCTTTTTTCAGCTGACCTTGAATGCCTATCTTTGTTGTATCCTGTAGATGCATGCTTCATGAGACTTTTTGCCAATAATTGATATGATGACCCATCCACAAATTGTTAGCCCACACAGTGGGCCGTTAATGTGCATGTTATATGTGAGTAAGCTACAAATTAAAAAATAAAGTTTAGAAAAAATAGACACTGTGTCTTGTCTTGGCAGGTCAATGTGAACTAAAATTTACATTGCAGTCAAGGTTTGAAGCATAGTTGGCTGGCAGGACCTTGCAAAACGTGTTCTTATGCTTGTGTCTGGTGCTGATCGAGCAGTCAGGGTAGGAAATGTATCTTTTCTCACTACTGATGATTCCAATCCCACTGAAGATAATGTAGAATGATTTCCTGAATGTATTTTTGTCAAGATTGGGCTCATTCAGAAACATTTGCACACAATTAAGTTGAAGAGGCATGCTATACCTGTTACACAAAAAGCCAGACCTGTTCCCTTAAGTGTTAGAGCTGAATTGAAAAAGCTATTAGAGAAGATAATTGGAGATGGCATTATCAAACCCACTGACTCCTCTGATTGGGTAAGTCCCATTGTAATTGTGTGCAAAACGGATGGTGAGATTCACTTGTGCACTAATCTGTGCAGTCCCAACAGGGACATTGTGGTTGCTTGCCACCCTCTGCCCAAGGTTCAAGACTTACTTGCCAACATTTTACAGTCTACATTTTTCACACTTTTGGATCTCAAAAAGCTTACCACCAGGTCCCATTAGATGAAAGGTCCCAAGAGTTAACTACCTTTGTAACTCCTTTTGGAGCATTTGAGTTTTGCAGACTCCTTTTTGGAATGGCTTCAACAGCTAGTGTTTTTTAGCGCCTCATGGATAACATATTGAAGGGTGTGAGTGACGTAGAAGCGTTTCAAGATGATCTGCTGATTTTGAAAAATCTTTACCTGACCATAATCATCTTGAAACAGTTTTCTCTAAATTTAAAGAGTTTGGTATCACTCTTCACACAGATAAATGCACATGTTGTGCAGAAAACATTGACTACTTGGGAGACTCTATCACTCCCAATGGAATTTCTCCATTAATTTTCATTAATTAAAGCTATTGAAGATGCACATCCACCTAGTGACAAAGATAAACTTCACTCCTTTCTCTGTCTAAGCAAATACTATTTAAGGTTTATGCAAGGTTATGCTTTTATTGTGCAGCCATTTAGAAAAATACTCAGGAAAGGGATGAAGTATCTGGTCCAATTATATGCAAGACGTTTTTCAGAAAGTGATGAATCTCATTATTTCAGCACCAGCTTTAATTCCATTTATAGCAGGAAGAACGTGTATCATAACTGTTGATACCAGTCAAGTTGGATTGGGGGCTGTGTTTTGTTTTCGCAGTTATGTCAGGATACAGAAAACACCATTGCCTTTGCCTCTTGCTCTCTCAATAGTGCGGAAGCCAATTACAGTACCATTCGGCAAGAGGCATTGGCATGCTCTTGGGCAGTGGAAAGGTTCAAGACTTTCATTTGGGGTTTTCCACTTTCATCTAGTTACAGACCACAAACCAGTGCACCACCTATTGAGTGGCAATGGTTCAGGGAAAGCATCATCACGATTGGTCAGAATGTTATCAAAGCTGCAAGAATTTAATTTTATGGTGAAACACATACCTGGTGGGAAAAACATAAGAGTGAACTGTCTCCCCAGGTTACCCATCAGGGTTCTAGAATCCAGAACACTTCAAGATAATGAAAATGTGATTGCTTTTGTGGAGGATGTATTGCAGAAGGGATGATCACAGATAAACAGTGGTTAGAAGCTTCCAAACAGGATGCCACATTACAGTCTGTTTTCAAATTGATGAAAGAAGGTTTGTCGAAGAGAAGAAATGTTGAGGACTCTTTAAAACCTTTTGCACAGAATTTAGAGGACCTATCAGTTGCTGAAAGGGTGCTAGTATGTAACGATGTGTGTGTACCTCATGTGACTATCGGAGATTATATTAATGAGGAGGCGCAAAAGGGCCATTTAGGGGTCAGTAGCAAATGCAAATATCTAAAACAATTTTACTCGTGACCTGCATTGGAAGATCAAGTTTCTAAATGTATTGATTATTGCACCACCTGCTTGTTATCTGAAAAGCATTGGAAAGTACATGAGTCACCTATTCATATGTTCCCCCTACCGGAGGAAGCTTGGCAAAAAGTGGCACTTAATTGTGGGGGTCCATTTGAGTTATTGCCTATTAACAAAAGATACATGATGGTTTTAATTGATTATTTTTCAAACTGGGTGTATAGCTATAATCACATTTTTAAAAAGACGTTTTGATTTATAAGGAGCATCCGAAGAAATGGTTACAGACAACTGCACCCACTTCACATCAGCGTGGATGAAGGATTTGATTGAGGGTTTTCACATTACTCATCTCTGAGTTGCACTCCACTCATCTTCTACCAATGATTTGGTTGAACGCTTGAATAGGTTCTTAAAAGAGAGTGTGCAAACAGCCTTGGCTATGGGTCTAGAGGTCAAAGCTTTTGTCAGGGAGATAGTTTGGTTATATCTAGTAACTCCACACAATGCAACAGGTATTTACCCATTTATGCTGTTACGCAAAAAATTCCAAGGGCTTCAGTTTGTCCTGACTGGGTGAGAGAGGTAAGCAAAAAGAGCACACCTGACTTGCAGACTATTGAATCCAGCATTGAAACAATGCAAAGTCAGGTTAAAGACTTCTGCTGACCTTTGTGCTCCGGTGCGATGCAGAGCTTTGTCAATTAAATTGACACATTCTGGATGACACACATCTCCATAGAGCATGGCTACTGCTTTCCCATGTGTCCTGTGATTAAATGTCTGTGGAAATCACCACATAGAAAGACTCCTTCTTGAAAGGTGCCATGGTGGTGAGTTCCTAATCTTTGCAGCCACCATTTTTTTGGCACGCTGCATGATGTTGTTCAGCTTCACCTTTAAACATACAGCACTCATTTTTGCTCACCTCATAATTGTGAACCTTCAGGCTGCTCATGTATTATAGGGCTACTTCTTAACATATTCATCCTTGCAGCGCAGACTCTACTCTTCTGTTGTTGGGGTGGTGTCTTCTTCTTTAATTATGAGTGGCCGCCAATTTGTTAGTCTTTGTGCGCTGCTCGCTCCTCATTTTCCATGGAACTTTTAGGACTTCATATTATAAGAATTGTTCATTGGCCATTAAACCAAGAAAACTATACCTCATACTATACGTCGCATCAATATGGCGTGTGATCCTCTTGCTTCTACTAAAGCAATCTCTTCTATTACTAAACCTAATGGGTCAAAAATGATCCTCCGTTGCCCATCTCATCTTCTCATAACTCAGTTTTGGACACTATTTTGGATGAAGTGAATGACCTAAAACCTTTTATGTGTGCCACTAATGAAAATTAAAACAGAATGAGGATTGTTGGATTGCTATGGAGTGTAAAATTATTCAAATGGAGCTGAGTGTTGTTAATCTGCAGGATATGGCTACAAAAAGTCCTATTTTTAAGCAAGAAATCCTGAAACTCAAACTTCATACTGAAGACCTTGAAAATAGAAATAGACAGAATATTCTTTGTATATACAAACTACTGGAAGCCATTGTGGGTCCTGACCTGCTTGGTTTTTGTTAAAGAAATTTCTTCCAGATCTTCTTGGCATTCCTTATATACTCCTCCTCTCAACATTCAATGTGCACATTGTCTTGGTCATCCTAATGATGAGGAATTATTCTATTGTTCCTGGAATTTACAGACCGGTTACATGTCTTGAAAGATGCAAAGGGAAAGCATTGTCTCATCTGGACACATTTTTATTTATCAAGATCTCTTTAATGCACTAATACTAGAAGAAAAGAGTTTCTGGCTCTCTAAACTCAAATGTGTTCATTAAATATTTGTTATGACATACTTTATCTTTATTTATGTAAAATTACTTATGAGGGCAACCCAAGATCATTTGAGGATCCTGCGAAACTCAAAACATTTCTTCAGACTTTTTCTCCTAAAACTATGGACATTATTGTTCAACAAACCTAAATAATGCTGTTATTGTGCCTACTCTTTCCTTTTCTTTCTTTTTAAGTTTTTGAAATGCATGGCTTTTGTATCCTAAATTTTCTTTCATGTCTCTGTCGTATTCTTGTTCTGGCGTTGACTCGTCCCATGATGAGTCTTCATACTCTTCTCCTCAGATCTGGACTTCTTTCCTTGACTGTTACTTCCTTCAGATTCTTTTATTTTATGTTCTCTCTCTTCTATTTACTTTTCTTTTTTTTTAAATGTGAGTGCCTATTGGTTGTTTGGTATCATTATGTGTATATTTTATATGCATTTTGTTGTTGTAAATCAATGGAGTCATTTTTTCTCCCTTTTCGTTCTTGCAGCTTGTGATCTCTGGCCCCCTTTCCCTCTATTGATTCTCTATTATGTTTAACAATGTCTTGTGGAACGTTTGTGGTCTGGTACATCCAGTTAAAAGACAAAAGGCTATATCTCATCTGTCAAAACTTAATCCACATATTGGTTTTTGACAGGAAACAAATTGCAATGATATTGAATCTCTTAAATTGAAATGCCAATGGGATGGTCAGGTATTGTTTTCCCCAGCTATCAATCACAAGCATTGCCATCTTCTGTCATAAATCATTACAAATACAAATTGTATCTACTGCTAACATTCATAATAAGCATGTTACTTTATTTAATATTTATGGCCCAGTAAAACCTGATCCTGATTTTTGGCATTGCTGCAAGCCTGTGCACACGTCAGAGTCGAGTGCAAAGTGAGTACTCCCTATCTTAAGAATCTAGGATGGAGCATTCAATGTACAAAAGATTGAGAATAAAAACACGATGAACAATCTTGAGTGTTATGTTCTTCTTTTACTCCCGAACGGTTGCCCAGACACACACATCTAAACCCAAGAACACGCACACTCGTTGTAGGTGCCATCTCCGAACCACATACGTTCAAAACCCTGTCCTTTGTCCTGATTTTTGGCATAGTATTGAAATGAAACTTACTTCTATAGATAATCTCAATATCATTGTAGCTGGCGATTTCATTGAATGGTTGGTCGGACAGAAAATCTATGTGCAAATTCACTCCAGATAAAAACCATAAAGCATTTCAGTCAGCTATTACCACTCGTCTTTTATTTGATGTTTGGAAAACTTGTAACCGTGATTTATGTGAATTTACGTTTTTTCAATCTTCATCAAACCCTGTCAAGAATTGATTATATTTTAGTCACCAAATCTATTTTAACTTCTATACAATCATCAGAAATTGGTTCCATTTTTATTTCAGGACATGCCCCTGTATTATCTTCTTTTGATTTTCCCTTTGGCAACTCCAAGACTGGTCATTCGAGATGTAATAACCTTATTTTTCTCAGATCATAATTTTATAACTGAAGCTAATACTTTTATCACAGAATTATTTCAAAATAACACATCTATTGACACCTCTGTTCCCAATAATTGGGATGCCTTTAAAGCTTCTTTTAGTGCCTTCACCTTTGCTTTTTCTGCAATATAGAAAAATAAGTTAAACTCCCAAAACACTGCTTTGCTTCAGCAAATTAAAACATTGAAACATACTTATTTCACCTCCAAATCTTCCACTGTTTTACATGACTTAATTACAGCTAATTCTAATTTTAACAGAATTACCATCACTGATGCATGTAACATTCTACTCAAAGCTAAATCTAATTATCATGGAGGTCAACATAAAGATGATAATATGTAGGCTAATTACTTAAAAACTAAATCAAAACACAAAACTATTGTACCCATCCATAATGAATTTACTAACACAACCACAACTTCTGATTCTGATACTTCTGCCCGTTTCCGATACTTCTTTCAATCATTATATTAGGAAGACACAAGCATACCAGACTCTAATAAAAAAAAAACAGTAATGGTCTTCTTAAACCCCCTTCTCTTTCTGACATCTTTATAAAATTAAAAACTGATATTACTCTTCAAGTAGTTGTAGATGCCATCAAATCCCTAAAACGAGCTAAAGCACCTGGCCAAGATGGTTTTTCCATTGAATTAATTTCTTCTTTTTCATCTGTTTTTGCTCCTAAATTAATAGAGGTTCTTAACTCTTTCCTTGCAACCTCAAGAGCTTTTATGGAGTCCCCAATTGTTCTCATACCTATGCCTGATAAAGGTCACACACTATGCAAGAACTATCACTCTATTTCATTAATTAACTATGGTTGTGTATTTTTACTAACAAACTTGCCGCTCGCCTAGAAACTGTTATACCTCTTCTTGTCAACTTAGATCAATTTGGTTTTATGAAGGGCAAAAAATGACAGAATGTTCTCAAATATCTGTGAATTAGCTAAAAAGCATAACTACCCCTTACAGCCCAATCCCCTGATACTGAAAAGGCTTTTGACCATATTAATTGGCATTTTATGTTTACCACTCTCCAGCGGTTTGGTATTGGTCCTAAATGTATTTCATATATAAAAGTATTATATTTGAACCCCCATTAATGGTTATTTCTTCCCTTATTTCAAGTTTACATGGAGGTACTAGTCAAGGGTGTCACCTCACTCCTTTACTTTTTATTCTTTGTCTTGAGCCGTTCCTTGAGTGTATTGATAGTAATACACTTATTTTTGGTTTTAAGCACAATTCCCTTGAGACTAAACATTCAGCATATGCTGATGATGTCCTCATTAGAACCCTTTTTACAAGCAATTGTTTTATATTCCAGTTTTTCAGGTTATAAACTACATTTTTCTTAAACAGATATTTTAACATTAAATTCCTACTGTTATCAGTATATGTTTACAAATAGTAACTTCACTTGGTGCCCACCCAGAACTAAATATCTTGGTGTTTGGTTTTCACCTAATATTTCCAATATTTTTAAACATAATTTTGATGCTCTAAAACTTAAACTGCAAATGTTACTTTCCTACCGGTCTCCTCTACATTTATCTTGGTGGGGAAGATTGGATATTCTTAAAATGAAGATTGTATCACGTTTCCTATACACTCTGTCCATGTAACCATTCAAGATCTCTAAATTATTATTTCTCACAAATTAATTCCCTCTGTACAAAACGTTTCTGGAATAACAAACATCCACACATTGCATTATCTAAATTAAAATGTCCAAAGAATGAAGGTGGTCTGTGATTCCCAGATTTTAAGTTATATCATACATCTTTTTTAATTAAACAATTTTATGCCTTAATTAATGAATTCATGATTATCTCATACCATGTTGGATTGTACATGAATGGTCCTTTTTGAAAGAGTTTTCTCTCACGGATGTAGTCCATATGTCTAATATTACTTTTATCTCTAAAAACCTAGTTGAAATATTCCCAATATTTTTTACATATAGTGATTACAGCCCACTATGATTTCCAACAATGCTTTCTATCCTCCTCACTCTGGTATAATACATTTCTCAAATTTCGGCGTAAATCCTTTTATTTAAAACATTGGATAGAAAAGGGAATTATGTTTGTTCCCCAACAGATAATGGGTGACTCTATTATACTCTTTACACTATTGCAAACTCGATACACCTTACCAATCATTTGTTCTGCTATCCATTTTTTTACTACTCATAACCTCCAACCTTTATCAGTTTTACCCCCTGCCCTCGACACCTATAAATACTATTCAACATGACAACACTTCGAAAGCTGCATTATTATACAAATGCTTATTGGCGTCAACCTCTGAGCTCACAAAATATCAGATTGAAGTATTATGGGAAACTGATTTCACCTTATCATTTCCTATTAATTTCTGGAGTAAATTCTGGCTTAAAGTTTTCAATACCTCTAAAGCACCCCGTATTACCCAATCTCAATTATTTATTTATAATAAAGTCATTCTTACCCCAGAATCTATTTCTAAATTTGATTTATCTGCCTCTCCACTATGTTGGTCATGTTTCACTTCCAATGGTACTTTAACACATCTCCTTTATTTTTGTTCACAGGTATCTACGTTTTGGGAAAGATTTTGGTCTAAATGTTTAAAGATATTCCAATTTAACATACCATTACCAATTCAAAATATTTTCCTAGGATCTATGTCACCTGATTTCGAACATCTTTCACTTAAACACTTATTAATGGATCTTTTTATTGCATTTGCTATTAAGGTTATACTCTCCTGTTGGGAAGATGCTTCTAAATTATCTGTGTTAACATGGTGGAATTTTATTTGTGACAAACATGGACTATCTACTGTCTTTTTCTACATTGCCTCTTATTCTTTCCCCCATCATTCCCTTTTCCCTTCTTTCTCTCTCCCGTCTTTCTTCTTCTATTTCTCTCTTCTCTTTCTTTCTATACAAAAAAATTTTTTATCATGGTTTTTATTGTTTCTTTCTATCTCTTACAAATTGTAATATCTCCAATTTGTAACAAATATATTGCAATGTGACACCTGTTATTATAATTGTTCTTGTTCTATATATGACCTCAATAAAACTACTTAACAAAAACAAACATTCAAAGCATGAGATTGGGTTTTGATCAGAAATTGCATTCAGGTTAAGAAGAGTTAATCGAAATTTTATAAACTAGTTTGTGTTAAAAGAGTGTTTAAAGGCTCAGTACTTATAAAGGACAAAGGCTGGTGGAGTAGGAGAGATCTGGTCAACATTACTCAGGTGCAGGCTGCCAAAATTCAAGCTCTGCGAGACTATGATGGCAAATAATTCCTTTCTTGAAAGCACCTGGTGGGAAACAACTCAAGAGCATTCAATTGACAGACAAGGGTCATCTGAGATTGATAAAATGCAAATGATTTGTTACACAAAGGCAACCAGGTACAGAGATATTTCCGGAACAGTCTGATGATTGCATTACATCCTGCAACACCAGAGCTGTACGCAATACTACTATGCCCTCTAAATTTAAGGATTATGATATGTCTTTCAAAAAACAAATAGATGTAGAGATGTAAATATTGTGTTGTTATACTCATTTTAGATATGTTTGTTTTATATTTAGTTCATAAAAATGTAGTTTTGTTTTTTTCAAAAAGTAATGTATGGAGTGCGCAATACTTTTAAGAATTTGTTGTGAACGAGATCCTGCTTTGTGGGGTGAGCTCACTGGTCAAAGGTAAATGCATTCCAGTTGCTATGTTTAATTTTAAGTTACTGTTTTATGACCCACGCTGCTGTCCCATATTGGTTGCTCAGTCTTCGTTGAGCTTCTCATGCATGAGTACAAGCTGTGTGTGGGATTTATTCATTACCTTGTACTTCACTGAATAAATGCTGTACTTATCTTTGCTTGGATCCTGAAGTCTCTACGTCTGGCCTCAAGTAACTTGTGTTCGTTGTCTGCTTCTACTGGAAAAGTGTCTCGGCCTGGGGTGTAGCAGCCCTGGAAATTTTTTAGGTTTGCTTGGAATGCAGGAATAAAATGTATCTTGAGTGTTTATAAGCCAACCTTCTAATTGGCTCAGTGGGTAATGAAAGACTTGAACGCCATTATTTTGTCTTTCTGTGTAAATGTATTACAGCTACAACAGCTAAGCTGTGACCATGCTTAGGCATGTCTGACATTACACATGCTATAAGATTCTGAATCTGTGGTCACCCGGATAATACCCTATTGGAAACCCATATATAGCACATTGCAGTAATTTCGTGTTTCGACAAACAAGTGGCAAATATGGGTAGTTTTATCTGAGATTTTTCAGGTAGTAGAAAATACTGATCTTATTTATCACAGTGGGGTCTCCTAAACTAATCAAAAGTTGGGTTTCATCTAAGTAGGTTAGAAAACTGCAGCCTAAAGACCTCATCAGACCTGCCAAAGAAGTCAGATAAAAATCATGCAAAGCAGGGCTCAGTGATGAGCCTTGTTGTATGTGTTGCTTTCCTGGCTTAAAATCAGAAATAATAACAATCAGTACATTTGGGCCACAAATCATTCAACTTTAAAGGTACTCTTCAACAAAACATGTTTTCTAGACATAAAACTCACCACCACAAAAAAGACACTTTTTACTGCACTAAAGTGTTGTTTTCTTTACCACAAGGTTGCAACCTTCATAGCATGTGAGGGGTGGTTCAGTGTGCATGTGGTTGGGCAAACTGAGAAAACCATAACTCACAGATGCAAACCAAATCTTGCAGCTCAAATTTTACTGTCCCTACCTCATAAAAACATACCAATTAATAAGAGGACATAACAACAAAGATACAAAGAAAGAATCAAGGGCCTGATTTCGATGGTGGCGGGTGTCCCGTTTCTTCATGAGGGAGACAGAGTAAATTACTCTGTCGCCCTGACAGAGGTGCTACCCGCCTAATTGAAAAATGACCACCAAGCAGGTGGCCATTTCTTAAATAATTGGAAGGAACCACAGTTTCAGTGGTCCCTGTCAATGTTTTCTGAACTTTGCTGCACGGCTCAGTCAACATGACGGAGTTGTGCACCAAACTGTTTTATTTTATATTGGCGAAGGATCTTGAATATACAAAAGTCCTCTTCCATGTCGAGGGGAACATTTAGCAGTTTTCACTGACTCCTAATGCCAGGGTTTTCCTGGTGGTAATGAGCAGTGAAAACTGACCTCTAATTCCGCCCATCTGAGGTCTGCCTCCAAAGGCCCTCACGCCATTTGGCTGTCCGAAAGGTTTAGTTACCGCAGAGACTGAGTAGTTTCCACCTGTCGTGTAGTTCCTACCAATCCATAGGGCCTGCGCATTGTTTGGACAACATAAACTAAGGAGATGTCAGACGGCTGCATGATGCTTTAAACCATCAAAATGAGCAGCTCGTACATTTGGGCCACACGTCATTCAACTTCAAAATTATGCTTCCACTGGGACACAAAACATGTATTCCAGAGAAAAATAAAACAAACTCTCGACCACAGACATTTTTTACTTACTATTATTACTTATTATTGTTGTTTTCTTCATGAGGGAAGGTGCAGCAAACGTGGTTGGGCAACCTCAGTAAACCATAACTTACGGATACATGCAAACCATATCTTGTAGCTGAAACACTATGCTACCAATAAATAATAGGACCTAACAACAATGACAAGGTAACAGGAGCAGATCAAAAGATGGACATTACGAAGTCTCAAAGGTATATGGTAAATCATGACCATTATTTATGATGCTAAGTGTATTAATTAATTTTCAAATGGCCCAAGTGGTTTGTCTTATATCTATTCAGATACAAACCTTTTTAAGAATAAGAACAATTGGAAGAAACCCAAGTTCATTGGACATCTATTTTGACTACATACAGAAATGAGAAATGCAAGTTTTGGTGCTTTAGATGAAATATTATTATAATGGAAAGCTGACAAAATCTGGCTTCCGATTTCTTGAGTTGGACACCAGCCAGGAGTTAAACTCAGCAGGCTGTTGGGTTAATAATCCTTAACAAAAGGTCATGTTTATCAGTAAACAGTGTGAAAAGACTAACGTCTGCATTTAGAGTTTGGTAAACAGGTATCCTCTACCAGACTGTAAATCTGAACCAAACATTTCTGAAAATTAACCAACACTTTAAAGTAAATGCCACTTTTTAACATATATCTTATGGCAGTCGTTTTCCTTTAGTATTATTTTGACAGATTGTCATATATTTTGCCATATATGGTTAAGAGCCCCACCAGCCACGTCATGCCTTTGCTTAGTTGCTCATTGAGGCCTAAAGCCATCAAATCTGATATTCTTTTGCAATAAATAGTACATCTATTTTCAATGCTGTGCAACAATGGGCTTTAGTTTGATCATGGGTTTTGATATATTCCAGAAAGCAGAGCAGTGTAGTTCTGAACTGAGTATCTGCAAGGTCAGTGGGGCTGTTTGCCGAACAATATGTTTCCTTAAGGGATACAACTTAGCATTGTCTTGCTGATATACTGACATACTGGAAAATATAAGTGAAGTACAGGTACAAATGTGATAAGATCTGCTTTATGTTCAGGACATACCTTTTGATGCTTTAAGATTAGGAATGAAGAATTCATAAAATAAGACAATGTATAATATGTATGCTTTCAGAATATTTACATTTTAGACTTAAACTCTTGTTATAATTTTCCTGATTTCTGCAAATATACTGTTTAATATGTTCTGCACTAAAAATGTTTAAAACAAGGCATGTAAAATAAAATTTTGGACTTCTTGGATTGCAATTGTGACAAAAGGTTGCCTGGACAATCTATCCCCGGTTTTTTGATGTGACTAATTTGAATTATTTCTGAGTGAGCTGAGGGAGATGTGTGGGCCACGTGTTGTCTATTCCTTCAGCTCAGAATCAGTAACTTGGCTCAAACCTGGGCTTGCAGAAGGGCCAGAAACGAAGTGTGGGATTATATTTACATAACATTTTTAAAAATGTAACACCCCGTCTAAACATTTGGAGTTTATTTCAATAAACATGTTTCTACAGTTTACTTTTGTAGTGATAACAAACAATTTAAGGATTAATCGCTTCATGAAAAGAAAGTACTGAAAAATACTTTCCCATTCATCATGGAACAGCACTGAAAACTGGCAATTCTGTCTACATTCATTTATGAATTGTATGACAGATGTAATTGACATATGTCTCTCGGTTGATGACTGTTCTGGAGGTAAATGAGGTGATGATGGTTAGACATACTATATCAGTGTCAAAGACAGTCTTAGAGAAAATATTGTTATAATAAATGGCTCAAAAGGCTATCACGATTTCTTCTGGATGGGTATTCCTTTAGTTAATGATTGCCTCCAAGCTTCTGTTCTGGAGGGTAGGGACCAAGGGTGTAGATTGGTCAGTAGGATTGGCAGGGGGTAAGCTTCCGATTACCCAACAGTCACCCTTGATTAAATACATTATGGGCCATATTTATCAAAGGGTTGCTTCGCCTTTTGTACCACACAAAGGGGTGCAAAAGCAGCTCAACCCTTGAGATGAGATTTATCAACCCACACGGAGTAACGTAACACAGTGCAAATCACTGCGTTACTCTCCCCCAGGGGGGTGTTCCATGGGTGGTGTGTGGGTGTTACCATGCAAAACCCATGTATTGTGGGCCATTCTCAGATTTACCATAAGTGGTAGACCTGGGATTGTGCCAAAGCTGCCACGTCACCTGAGGTGAGGCGTAACAAGGAGACCTATGTTTTTTTTTCCTCATTTTGTCCTTTTTCTATATGTGCTGCCTTCTGCAGCACATATAGAAAGAGATAATTACTCAGGGAATTATTTTTGTGCAGGAAAGTGCCCATTCCTGCACAAAAAGAATATTGCTAACAACACAAGCACCCTTGCTCCATAGTGCAAGAGTGCCTGCATTGGTGTTAGGCAGCTGTTAGACCTGGCATCCTTGGCTTTGTTTCCCCTGACTATTTGCCCTTAGACCTCCTGTTTTCGCTAACTTCGATTTTACTTGCTTTAGGAATCTAGGCACTTTACCACAGCTAACCAGTGTGAAAGAGAATATACTCTGTACTTCAAACATGGTACAAATGGCTTTTCCTCAATTGACATACTTAATCTACTTGTAAGTCCCTAGCAAAGTTCACTACATGTGCTCAGGGCCTGTAAAAAATGCTACTAGTCTGGCCGAATCACTGATTATGCCACGCACTTAAGTAGCCCTTTAAACATGTCTCATGCCTGCCGCTGTAGAGGCTGTGTGGGCAGTTTTAAACTTCCATGTCAGCATGGAAAGTTAATCTTCTTGCCAGGCCCAAACCTTCTTTTTTAATACATCTAGATCACCCCTAAGGTAGGCTCTGGCCAGCCCAAGTTACATCGTACATTTGTTTTTCACTACTGCAAGGCTTAAGTGTAATTTCCAATTGGGAAGAGATTGGACGCCCACATTTGGTGTCTCTGGAATCACAATCACAACTTATGTTAAAGCTGGATTTTAAATTGAAATTCTGAAAATTCCACTTTTAGAAAGTTGGCATTTTCTTACTGTAACCATTTGGTGCCTTCTGCCTGTTTCTGAATACACGCCTGAGGTGGGTGACAGCTGGGTTTGTGAATTCTCTCAAGACAGCCACACACAAAGGGAGCTTAGGTTTAACAGATGGGCCATCCACATCCTGATGGGTAATGTTGGGCAGGATGGGAGGGAGGAGCTGACACACCTGAATAGGCTGTGTCCTGTTCCTACACAAAGGGCTGCATACCCCGCTGTAGTGAGTCTGGAGAAAGGGCAGGAAGAGCAGGGACTTGTGCACTTCAAAGGCATCTCCTTGAAGTCTCCCCACATCAAAGGCACAACTGGATATACGTACTGGACCTCTGACACCACCAACTCAGAATACTTCTGGAACTGTGGATATTCTACCAGGAAGAAGGATTGTTGTTCTGCTGAAGGAACTTCCACTTTGCTGGACTGCTTTCCTGTGCTGACCTGCTACTGCTGCACTCTTGCCTGGGAGTGAAAAGGACTGAACCTGCATATATACAATCCAGAACCTAAGTGACTCCAAGAGCTTATTAGCATGCCACCTGTTCTAAGTCTCAGGAGCACCAATGATTTCTCATCAACCTGAAACAGCACCTGGACTTTGTTTGCTGCAAGTCTTGCCCTACCAAGTGGTGCCAATTCGGCCCTGGGCCCTTGGAAGTGGGTATAAAGTGATACAACTACCAGAACCTATGCATCAGTGCCATTGTGGCAATCAGAACAGACACATCTACTGCTGCTAGAACTGGATTGATGGACACTCGGAACCACTGCATCGCACTTGGAACTTCCGCTTCGGTACCAACACATCACCGCCACTGCGTGAAGAAAGATTGACACATCTCCTGTCCAAAGCAAACACAAGGAGATGATGGACGGAGCGCTGAAACTTTTCAGACACTCGCCCCCAGTCACTAGTCTGGGTTGAATCCATCATCATTCTTTAGCTCACTTCGCCACCTCAGTTCAGACCAAGCTATATGCAAATCAGTCTTGACCCTGTGCCTCATGGGAACAGTCCAGCCCGAATTGCCAAGCCAGGTCTTCCCTGAACCGGAAACAAGCATCCTAGGACTCGTTTCTGGGTAACACCCTTCATCAGCCAGGCTAGCTTGAATCCAGTGGCAAAGTGAGCAAGGAACCCACGTCTGGGCATATCCTGCCAACTTAGGGCGAACAAAGCAAGCACAAGGAGATGATGGATGGAGCGCTGAAACTTTTAAGACACTCACCCCCAGTCACAGATCTGGGTTGAATCCATCATCATTCTTTAGCTCACTTCGCCACCTCAGTTCAGACCAAGCTATATGCAAATCAGTCTTGACCCTGTGCCTCATGGGAACAGTCCAGCCCAAATTACCAAGCCAGGTCTTCCCTGAACCGGAAACAAGCATCCTGGGACCGGTGTCTGGGTAACACCCTTCATCAGCCAGGTTAGCTTGAATCCAGTGGCAAAGTGAGCAAGGGACCCATTTCTGGGCATACTCTGCCAGCTTATGGCGAACAAAGCAAACACCACGAGATGATGGATGGAGCGCTGAAACTTTTCAGACACTCACCCCAGTCACAGATCTGGGTTGAATCCATCATCATTCTTTAGCTCACTTTGCCACCTCAGTTCAGACCAAGCTATACGCAAATCAGTCTTGACCCTGTGCCTCATGGGAACAGTCCAGCCCGAATTGCCAAGCCAGGTCTTCCCTGAACTGGAAACAAGCCTCCTGGGACCAGTTTCTGGGTAACACCCTTCATCAGCCAGACTAGCTTGAATCCAGTGGCAAAGTGAGCAAGGGACCCAAGTCTGGGCATACCCTCCCAACTTAGGGCGAACTGGATTCAAGCTAGCCTGGCTGATGAAGGGTGTTACCCAGAAACCTGTCCCAGTATGCTTGTTTCTGGTTCAGGGAAGACCTGGCTTGGCAGTTCGGGCTGGACTGTTCCCATGAGGCACAGGGTCAAGACTGATTTGCATATAGCTGGCTCTGAACTGAGGTGGCTAAGTGAGCTAAAGAATGATGATGGATTCAACCCAGATCTGTGACTGGGGGTGAGTGTCTGAAAAGGTTCAGCGCTCCGTCCATCATCTCCTTGTGTTTGCTTTGTTCGCCCTAAGTTGGCAGGGTATGCCCAGACGTGGGTCCCTTGCTCACTTTACCACTGGATTCAAGCTAGCCTGGCTGATGAAGGGTGTTTCTCAGAAACCGGTCCCAGGATGCTTGTTTCCGGTCCAGGGAAGACATGGCTTGGCAGTTCGGGCTGGACTGTTCCCATGAGGCACAGGGTCAAGACTGATTTGCATATAGCTGGGTCTGAACTGAGGTGGCAAAGTGAGCTAAAGAATGATGATGGATTCAATGCAGATCTGTGACTGGGGGTGAGTGTCTGAAAGGTTTCAGCGCTCCGTCTATCATCTCCTTGTGTTTACATCTCCTGTCCAGCGTGGAGAAACACAGCACATCACATTCAGAACCACCACATTTCTGAACCAGCCCATCGCTCATGGAACTGTCGCATCACCACCATTGTGATGAGAATTACGACGCATCACCCCATCTGCATGGGACTCACCGACACATCACTTGGCTGCACCCCACATCTTTGTTAACACAAAACGAGTATCAACGTACTTTTGTTCAGCAGGCCTAGGTGAGTCCTTGTATCCGGCATTCGCACCATTGTGGTCGGCCTGAACCCCAAACTTTGTCCCGGTCTGGTGTGACCTATTAACGCTTTACGCCCTGATTGCTCTTTTTGCATTTTATCTTTAAAAATTCACATCTCAAATTCCACTGATTGGAGTTTTGTTGTTTTGGTCTTGTTCCATTTATAAAATTATTCTTTATTGTTCTAAACTGATTCAGAGTCACTGTGTTACTGGTTGATGTCTTGAACAAATACTTTACACATTGCCTTCTAAGTTAACCCTGACTGCTCTGTGCCAAGCTACCAGAAGGTGAGCATAGGTTAATTTATGGTGTGTTTGTGATTTACACTGCCTAGGATTGTGATTCCTGCTTGGACAGGGTGCATACCTCTGCCAACCAGAAACCCAGGGGCAGATTTACAAGCCCCTTGTGCCACTTTTGCGTCACTTTTCCCATGTTAAAAGTGGCGCAAAAGTGGCGCAAGGGGCTTGTAAATCTGCCCCCCAATTTCTAACCACAGCACACTGTGCACCATCGCTGGGAAACGGCAGGAATGCACGCTACAGTGTTAACTATGGCGCATTCCTGCCCTGTGCCTACTATGCAGTGCAGCACAGCAAGGAGACTTGCTGTGTGATATAAGGATAAATTTGCAGCTATATGGGAAGCAGGGCAGGAGGGGGTCCTAAGGAGCAGTAGGAACGGAGAAGAGTGTGATTGTGAGGGGTACCTACAATTTGATATTTTGTAAAATTGCCATTTTTTAAGACCTTTAAAACAGAGATGAGAGTGTGTGTGTGTGTGCATGCATTTGTCTGCATGTAAAAAACCCAAGTCACATCTGACAAACACCTCAACATCCCCGAATTGAGTCACCTGTACCCAACTATTTACTACAGAACAAATTTCTTAAGAGGTTGTAACACCCCTATCACCCCCAGGAAGTTACGCCACTGGTTGGGACAATGTCCTCCTCAAATTCCAAAGGTATATCCTCTCTCTTACAAAGTTTAAATCAGACACTAAATTATTTTTAGAAGTCCCATTTCTATAGCCAATAATCAATTTTTAACAGGTCTATTTCTATTTCTTCATAACATAAGTTGTGTGGTATTTTTTCTTGTGTGTCGGGAGATCTGTCAAGCTATCTTTTAAGATGAATAGATTTACTGGTTTGGGACTAGGGAACGTCAGAACTTTATAATGTCTAATTACATCACAACTTTAAGATGTAGAAGAAGAACCATGTTTTTCAGAAATAATATACAGTGTTACTGCATCTAATTCACCACTAATGCATATTACGCAGAAAATGAAGATATAGTTTGAGTGATTAATTACAAATTTTTATTCTCTACTCAACAATATTCCTTGAAGTGGTTAAAGTAAAAGCTAGTGAAATCAATGATGTACAATGAAATTATTTATTTTCCTACATATGGATGTTTAATTCAAGAGCCCTTTAATAGACTTCCCCTCCTCATAAAAAAGCAGAGGGTACTAGGGGAGATAAGTCAATTTCAAAAGTATGTGTTTTGAACCATTCAATCTATTTTCTACACAAAACATCATCTTACCAATTTATTTTATCACGGAAGGGCACATAGCATTGAGTTTGGAAAATTGTGTGGGATGCCCTTGACAACCTTCACAACAAAAGTAAGTAAACTGTGTATGTGTTGGAAATTTAATATTATATGACATCCTACTTACCTGTGTAAACTACCCTTCCGGTCTCAGGAAGGTTCTTTTTAGCATTCTGTACATTGTTTTTACTTTTGCGGAAATAAAACGAGGCTAGTACACTGCATCCATATGCCCTGCCCTACAACACAGCGTTAGTATAGGCTATTGTGTCAGTGGAGAGGTAGTTCCAATTTTCACATCTGCAAATCCATAATTAATGCTATGTGCTATATTTTAGCGTGAAATGTAAATTATTGAATAGCAAAAAAACGCAAGGTAAATTATGCAACTAAACGAGCGGAATTACATGATGTGGCATAACAATGTACTTTCGAGAATTCCACTTACAGGCTTGATATACAATGCTAAAAATTATTCAAATGACATAATCATAGTTTAAATTTCACACAGGGCTAATGAAAATAAAATATTTCTGCAGAACACCAGCATGCTGCCTGTAATGAGTCTGGCTTCATTGAAGGTGCGCTCCTTGCAAGAAAAGCCGCAATAAAGGTCACAACAGGCCCATGTAACTACTCGCACACTGGAATGCAGTGGTAGAGCCCTGTGCACACTACTTTATGACCCGGTTTGCGTCACTCTTGCACCACGCAATCTGGTGCAAGAACGAAGCAAATCTTAAGTCAGATTTTTGAAGCCACGCAAAGTGGCTTTGTGCGGCTTTGAATGGGTTAAAAAATCTGGAGTAATGCAACACAGCACAGATCACAGTATTGCATTACTCTGCACAAAGGAGGCATTCCATGGGCATTGTGTGGGTGTGCAAACGCAACGCACATGGTTTTGGCGCATTCCCGGATTTACCAGAACTGGTGACCATGGGAATGCAGCAAAAAGACACACCTTCCCAGGAGAGGAGTAAAGAGGAGAAATATCTTTATTTTCTCCTTGTTTCTTCCTTTCTCCAGTACACATGGAAAGAGGAATATGCCTCTAAGGATAGTTTTGTTGCAGGAAGGTGTGCCTTCCTGCACAAAAAGAATGCTGCATGCAACGGAGGCACCCTTGCACCATGGTGCATGGGTGGCTGCTTTGGCGCTAGGCAGCCCATTGTGCTCCAGCACAGGGGGAACGGACAGGCATGCGCTGTATGCCTTAAATATGGTGCATTCCTGTCCATTCACAGTGAGGCAGTGCAGTGCAGCGAGGTGCCTTGCTGTGCTGCGCCACCTTACCATAAATAGGGCCCTATGTGTCTACCTGGCTTAGGTGGAGAAGTAGACAGCCAAGTGACACAAAATACTACTACACAAGAGAACCATGGAGTCAGACACTTGGAATCCCAGCCATCAGCTTAACCTGCTCCCAGTCTTGGTGGTATTAAAGGCAATGACAACATGGTTTTTGCTAAAGCACAAGATAGTGGCACAGTTAAACAATATAAAGTATGGTTTCTTGGAGCAGACAGCTGAACATCACAGTGCGTCCAATAAGTGAGAAAGAACAGAAAATTGAGAAAGGCCAACATAGGGAAGACAAGACAGGTGTAGCTGAGAACCTGGTAATTTGCCTTCACTGTTGGCATGTCCCAGTATCTGATAAAGATTCCTAGCACTGCAGGTGTGGCTATTGAGAACACAACGGCTATGGAGACAATTGTCACTCCAAGGTTATCATTGTATGAACAAAACCTATTTCTTTTAGAATGCAGTTTTCTTTCCTTTGACTCGGCTACTAATTTTCAGGACACTTCAAGCAGTTTTGCATGTCTGAGAACAAAAAACATAATTTAGAGGATTGTGAGAAAAAGTTCAATGGTACCATACTGCAACTTCAAAGTCTGTGCTTTGAGAATGGCCTGTAATGCAACACAATCACAACCCACTGCTGCCACAGGGAAATCCCTCTGAGCTGCCTTGAGGGACACAAGGCCTTGTTTCTTATTCATAATCTTGGGAATAAAACTGACATTGACCTTTAGTACAGAGGTACACTCTTTCAAAATATTATATTTGAAGTGAAATTAAACAACAGATTGGTACAACTTTCATGTGAATTATTTGAGACATATTTGAGAAATGGTGAGAGGTAAATCCTAGTAGAAAGTGAGCATGTGGAGAGTCCGATGCAAGTGTGAAGGGTAATGTAAGTTTAAAGAGCTAAAGAAAACCAACCGTAGGCCTTTTCTACATGGACTGCTGATGCTGAAAATGAGGAGAAGCAGCGTGAGGTTACAGTTGGGATTTCAGCCCATTCCTTTCTCTTCAGTGGCCTAGCAACCAGCCCCGCATGGTCCTTGTATGCACACTCCCCACCTGAGGGCTCACACTTTAATTTTTATGGGATGAGACCACTGTCTGCCCCATAGCAGTACCAACAACTGTACCGCTATGGACATGAAACCATTGATGTTGTATTGCTTGCAGAAATGCTATTTCATTTAAAAAAAAGAGTGAAAGCATGTCTTGGCACTAAAAAAGTCTATCAATGGAAACCAAATACATGCCTTTACTAGACTAAAATCTTTAATTCCCCCAAAGAAACTCCTGCCTCAAGCTAAAGGGCAGTGATCTGTGTTCCTTGGCTGCTTGTACTGAAAAGGTTCTGTTTGGAATGCAGAGCTGAGCTGTATCTTGAATGTTTATTGACCCCGCAAGATATAAAATGCTTTTAGTAAATTATTTTGCTTTTGGGTGGCAAATATATTTCAGCTATGACAGGCAAAATGTGAGTGTGCTTTGGCAAGGCCAACATCATCCCTGTCATCAGATTCTCAATCAGCTTCCACCTGGATATTAGCCTTTAGGAAACCCCAATACAGCAGATTGCAGTAGTGCAGCCTTTCAACAATCAAGTGGCTTCATGGGTAGATGTTTCTGAGGTGCTTCATAGTAGTGGGGTCTTCAAAGGTTGGGTTTCATCTAAGTAGGTTGGAAAAGTGCAGCCGAAAGACCTAATTAGACATGCCAAAAGAGGCACATAAACATCAAACAAAGTAGAGCTCAGTGATGAGCCTTGTGGTATGTGTCGTTTTACTGGCTTGAAATTAGAAATATTAACAATCAGTACATTCGGGCCACAATTCATTCAACTTTAAAGGTACTCTTCAACCGGGGAACAAAACATGTTTTCCAGACATAAAACCCACCACCACAAAAAATAAACTTTTTTACTGTACATAAGTTGCAACCTTCATAGCATGTGAGGGGTGGTTCAGTGTGCATGTGGTTGAGCAGACTGAGAAAACCATAACTCACAGATGTAAACCAAATCTTGCAGTTCAAATGCTATTGTCCCTACCTCATAAAAACATATCAATTAACAAGAGGACATAACAAAAAAGATGCAAAGAAAGAATCAAGGGCCTGATTTTGATGGTGGCGGGTGTCCCGTTTCTTCATGAGGGTGACGGAGTAAATTACTCTGTCAACCTGACAGAGGTGCCACCCACCTAATTGACAAATGACCCCCAAGCAGGTGGCTATTTCTTAAATAATTGGAATGAACCACAGTTTCAGCAGTCCCTGTCAATGCTTTCTGAACTTTGCTGCACGGCTCTGTCAACATGACGGAGTTGTGCACCAAACTGTTTTATTTTAAATTGGAACAGGGTTTTGAAAATACAAAAGAAAATGCTCCTCTCACCATGGGAGTCCTCTTCCATGGCAAGGGGAAGATTTAGCAGTTTTCACTGCCTCCTAATGCCAGGGTTTCCTGGTGGTAATGAGCAGTGAAAAGTGCCCTCTAATTCCGCCCATCTAAATTAGTGGGTGAAATTAGAGGTCTGCCTCCAACGGCCCTTACGCCATTGGGCTGTCCGAGAGGTTTAGTCACTTCAGAAACTGAATAGTCTCCACCTGTCGTATAGTTCCTACCAATCCATAGGACCTGCACATTGTTTGGACAACATAAACTAAGAGTTTGGTGTCGAGACTTATTCTGGACACCCCCGCAGGATATGTTGGCTTATCGACCAGCTAGCTCACAGTGCCACGGTAAGCCCTCCTAACCTAACAGGGAGCGAATAGTTTCTGGCAACCACTGAACATGACAACCCTGATCCCTCAGGGATCGTGGAAACAGTAAAGAACCTTTTGCTTAGTCACTCGTGCTTTCTTATTCTCAGAGAAATATACAGAGAATACACAGTGGGACGTTTTCTATAATATTTATTGAACTAAGGTTATTCCTCCATAAAATACGTATGCTGCAATGATTAGTAGACAGAAACAAATAAACATGATCACAAGCACCAAAAGCATAAATAGAAGATATAGCTCTACCATGGTGCTAAGCAATGTATATATGCAGGCATTTAGACAAGGCAGTAATCTAGCGTACTTCTACTATGCAAACCCTACTCTAAGTGTACCTGGAGTGTGTGTATGTGTAGACTCTTTGAAGCAGACGCACTGACGGACTTTCGGTCACTAAGCCGTGTAAACAGACATACACACTATACAAATTGTGTGACCCCAGAACAAGAGAAATATAGAAAGAGTACTTGGAATTGGATGTACGATCTATATTGTGGAGCCCTGAAGAAGTCCCTCCGGGATGAAACGCGTCGGCTACTGGATTTTATCTACCTGATTTGTTTCTATATGAAAGACAGCCCAATAAAGAACCCTTTTTGAAAAAAGAAACAACGTTGAATTGGAAGTTCTTCGATGTGCATATAAAAACTGTCCTCCATTCGATCTCAAAAGACTTTATTGTTGTGTGCGAAACCACTTTGTGTCCTACCCTAAGTGTACCTGGATTGTGTGTATGTGTAGGGCCACGAACACCCCCAAGGGATGATCCAACCACATTACTTAATGGGATAGAGTGAAGGACCCTGTCTTGGTCATGAACAGGACACCCACCCCTCAGGAGATGTCAGACAGCTGTGTGGTGATTTCTCAGCATGTAAGGACCCTCCGTGTCAGTGAAACCACCTCCTCTACTAATCTATCGGGATGCTTATCTTTTATAATAGAGAGCAACCTTGCGATGTGCGCATGGATCAGTGATGTTATGGATATATAGATAGCCCTGTCGCCCCGTGGATGAATATAATCATGACATTTGTACGTAGTACGAAATGAGACCTGGTACATGATGTTCAGGGCGTTATGATAATTTTGTGCGATGCTAGATGTAAAATCAGGCTTAGTTTCAGAAAAACGAATCCAACATTGTCGTGCATGCAAATGCATGCAAAAGGTCACAGCTGGGAATGTTATTTGTGAGGACAATGTAAGAAATAAGTTGCTATGCTACATGGGCCTAATTTGGGAATATAGCACACCATGATTAAAGCTATCATCCGCCCGCATCTATATTGGGCTATCGGAACTTTATTTTGGCACTTATGTATATTCCATTATGATTATGACAGAGTGCATACCACCAAGCTATTAATCAGGACATAATACTGTTTCTATAGTGACATCACTGAGAATAAGAATGCTAAATAATTTTTAATGTAACCAATGATGTCATCAATATAATTTCTGATGTCATCTGACACATTGAGGTTGAGGAACGAACATTGCATTTTACTACAAACAATGGTGGAGTGAACATGAGTCATGCAATGCTCATGGTGTCACTCTAGATGGAACAAATGACTTCAAAGATTACATATATGATCTCAGCGGCGGCATGGCATAGTACCTTATCGATAACATTTTGAAAGGCGTTACAATGGTACAGTTATATTCTATTTGTTTGTTTGTGCATTCTAATTTTATGATAAGGCGTAAAGTCCAGTTTTTTTATTGCCATATTTCCTCCGCTCAGATTGGATGTCATTGAAAAATGAAAAAACGTCCTCAAGCTTAAAGTGCTAAGAGTCTGTGAAACATCAAGAGGATTCATTTACACACCTCTTAATTAAACCCACCCTTACTGATTTCAATGAAAATATCAGAAGTAAGGTGTGACCCAGATCTGTGACAGTGCACTAAAGCTATCATCGAATCAATGTTTTATTTAGCCCTTTGTTAGCCCTGTGAGCATTAGGGTGGTCTTCCTCCAAACTTTTTGCCTTTACCCTCCCATTTTTGCTGATCTAGTTTTTGTTGTCCTTAGGACTCTGTGAACTTAATCACTGCTGACCAGGGCTAAAGTTCTTTTGCTCTCTCTTTGAAATATGGTAAAATGGCTTACATCCAATTGGCACATTTAATTTACTTGTAAGTCCCTAGTGTATTGGTACCACACATACCCAGGGCCAGCAAATTAAATGGTACTTGTGGCCCTACATCACCCACCCACTAAAGTAGCCCTTTAACCATGTCTCAGGCCTGCCATTGTAGCCTGTGGGTTCAGTTTTAACCTGCCATTTCGACCTAGCCAAAAAAGACTTTTGCCTTCCTTTATTGTTTTTAAATTAGGCGTTTGCTTAACTTGCGTAATTGCCTCTTGTGTAATTGTGCGTAATTGCCACAAAATTAGGCATTATTACTTGTAATTATGCAGGAAGTGAACCCAGCATTTAGCGCTATTATCTTAGGACAAAATGCACCGTTGTGAATGAAATGTGCCAGAGGATGCATAGTACATGAAGAACATAACGCTAAATGCAACAGGATATGAACAACAGCCACCAGCAGCCGCTTGTGCTCTTTAAGTTTGTTGTTCCTGTGGAAGGATTTTTGCCCTACATTACTCTCAATTACTCAAGCATGCTTAATCAAGTAATTTCAGTAATGTCGCATCACAAGAGTATTGCAAAATTACTGAAATTAGTCCAATTACTCGGAGGCCTTCATTAAATCAGAAAAATCACCTGCCAGTAAAATTCAGCTGGCAATACATTTGAGCCTGAAGTCATTAAACTTTAAAGGTATTGTTTGACTGTAAACCTAACATGTTTTCCAGAGAAAGAGCTATCCACCACGGAAGATGGCCACGTCTCTGTGAAGCTCCGGAGGGCGGCGTGGATGTCGGCAGTGCAGCGGCAGCCCCCCTGCTGTATATCTCGCTGTGTGTTCCGTTTGTGGTAGGTTATGCACAACAGTTATGATGTTTCTGCTTTTTATGATGTGGGGTGCCCATAAGTCAAGATAAAAGTGAGCTGCTTCTCTCCCTTAGAGCTGGCTGCCATTTTAGCTGTGAAAGGAGTCAGCTTACTCCTCATGGGAAATGACTGAAAGGCTCCTCCTTTAAAGGCAGTCCATATCTTTAAAGGCAGTTTCTGCTCCTGAGCAGCCATTACACTTAAAGGCATTTTTTTCTCTCTCCTGTTAGAGGTGTTTCTTCATTTTAAATGCTTTTTACTGATTTTTAAAGGATTCACTTCAGTAGCTGTTGACACTACTGGAGCATTGCGCTACCATTGAAAAGGTTTCTAGCAGCATTTTTGTTGACATTTTGTGGAGAATTTCAGTTTATGCTCTGTGTCTCCTTTTTACTGTCATGCTTGCTTTGGAATTTGTAGCTGCTTCATCAGTTTTAGGAGTATATGTGGTAGAACAATAATTGCCTTAAACTGGCTGTTCTGCTGCACTCATTTAGTGTGACTCTAATACATGGGCAGGTCAAAAGCTCTTCACTCTACATTTCAGTCTCCAGTAGGTAAGTCACGGAGACATTTGCTAGCATCAGCTGTTTCTGCCACAATGGAAAATCATACTTCAAATACAGAGCCAAATTTGAGCTCTTCTCATATCTCATCTGCAGTGTCCTCTCAAACCCAGGTCAGTGAGACACAAGGTAAGAGGCTTAAAAAAGACCCACCCTCGCCTACAAAATCTGTACCTGGAGCTTCTCTTGACCATTTATTGGAAGAAATTAGAGCTCTTTGCCCTTTTATGGAGAGCACTAATGCTAAATTGCAAACTCTCAGTGACAGATGGTCACTCATGGAGGAACGTTTGTCTTCGGCAGAGCAACAAATCGCACACATTAATGACACATCTCTTAAAGTGAACTCCTTACAGATACAGGTTTCCTCTTTACAGAGAGAGGTCGAAGACCTTGAAAATCGTAATCAAAGGAATAATCTGTGCATTTATGGCCTTATCGAAGGCACGGAAGGGGTGGAGTCTATCTCTTTTTTCAAATCTTTTTTTACCTCAGGTCTTGCAGTTACCGAAATGTCCACAACTTAACACCCAGAGAGCTCACGGATTGGGTCCCCCTCCTTCGAATGCTTCACCTCCTAAAAGACCCAGAGGTGTCATTCTGTTATTCTTACAGTATAAAGATTCAATGCAAGTTATATCTGCTGCACGTCGCCTGGTCAGGAAATGCTTTATATTTTTCTCAGGACTATGCCCTGGCTACAGCAGACAGGAGAAGAGACTTTCTAAGTATGAGACCTGCCCTTCGCTCAATAGGATCTCAGTTTGGTCTTTTCCATCCCTGCTTTTTCAAAGTCACTCATAATAATAAAACAACAACTTATGAAGATTCATCTCGTTTGAAGGATTTTCTTATGACTTGCAGAGCAGATGTCATGGACGTTGTTCCCTCAATCTCCACAAAGTGACTGCCTTTTGTTTCTGAGTTTACTATTTACTTCTGTAGTTTTTTAGGATTATGCTATGCTATTCTTGTTGAAGAGCTTTATTGTTCTAGTATAACATTTTAAAGTATGTTTTTTGATTTAACATTTTATATTGTTCTCTTTTACCCTACAGATGCTATTTCTATGTTATGGTTGTCTTCACTCCCCATTACTTGTTGTACTGCCCCTTCCCACGTCGCGCAACTCCCTCTGGATCAGACGTGATGTCTTCTTCGTGTGGTCCCTCCCCTACCTTCATAGGGTTTTAGTTAAGTATGTCATTCTTTCTGCTTGTCATTTTGCCCTGTCTATGCTATATTAATATTAAATGTATTTTTTTTACTGCTATTGGTTTCTTTTTATTTGATTTTTTCTACATCTTTCTGTCTTTACTTTTCTCTCTTATTTTGAACGTTTTGCCCTGTCTTATTTCTTGCAGAATATTCCTTCCTCTATTCCCCTGTGGCTTTGCTGTATTAAGGTTTGATTATTTTCTTCATTCTGTTTGTCTGCAATGGTTTTGAGAATGGTTTCCTGGAATGTTAGGGGTCTGAATTCTCCGATTAAAAGACAACGTGTTCTCACCCATCTGTCAAAACGCTCATATAGCTTTTTTGCAGGAATCTCATCTCTCGGATATGGAATGTATAAAATTGAGGAGGGGATGGGTAGGTGAAGTTTTCTTTTTGCCTGCTTTGGGGAAAAAACACAGAGTTGTAATATTGTGTCACAAGTCTTTGAAAGTTCAGTTGATTTCTCAGGAAATGGATGAGGAGGGGAGCTAATACTTAAAGTGTATTGTGATAAGATTCCAAATGTTCTGTTCAATATATATGGGCCTAATGCACCTGATTTTCAATTTTGGTCTTTAATTTCTCAGAAGCTTTTGCAATATCCTGATGATAATCTAGTTCTGGCTAGTGATTGTAACTTACATGTTGATTCTTTTTTAGATGGACACTCCTCATCACACTACTTCCCAAACAAACTTCAAAAAGTTTTCACATAAGCTTTTCAGAGAGGCAACCTTACTGATGCCTGCCTACTATGCAATCCAGCCATAAGGGAGTACACATTTTTCTCTACAGTACATCATACACAATCTCAAATTGATTATGTTTTTGTTTCACATCACCTAACTCAATCCTTACATTCAGCAGATATTGGTTCCATTTTGATCGCTGATCATGCCCCGGTGTATGTGCATTTAGACATCATGCCCAATTCTACTCTTCCTAAGAGATGGAGATTTAATAATTCCCTATTATTGGATTCCTCTTTCACCTCTACTTTTACTGCTTTTGACCACGATTTTTTCCTCTTTAATCAGACAGGGGACGTTCCCTTTCATACTGTATGGGATGCATTGAAAGTCTCAGCTTGAGATTTCATAATTAACTTTGTTTCTAAAAAGAGGTGACTATCTCAATCGCAGTCTAAACTAATTCTTAATGAAATCAAACTTTTAGAACATTCATATTATACGTCCCATTCTCAACAAGCTCTAAATCAGCTAAATAAAGCCAAACTTAATTTTAATAAAGTATCCACTGATAACGCTGCTTCTTATCTTCTCAAATCTAGTGCTAAGTATTATGGAGGCCAAAATAAGTCTGGAAGGTTACTAGCTAATTATCTTAATATTAAACAAAATAAATTATTCATTGAATCAATTATTTACAACAGTGGCTCTTCTCATCACGAGAACAGAATATTCTAGCTCAATTTCAACAATTTTATACAAATCTATACACGCCAAATTGTCTACCCTCGGATCCTGCAATTTTGAGTTATCTATCCTCTATTTCAAAGCCGTCTTATTCTTAAGTTGACTTTTTCTCCCTAGAGACGGATATTACTCAAACAGAACTTCAGCTTGCATTGCTTTCCCTTAAAAAAGACAAAGCTCCAGGGCCGGATGGTTTTACAGCTGAGCTCCATACAAACTTTTCCAAATTGCTTTTTCCTAAACTTTGTCTGTTAATTCATTCTTTTATTAATTCGGCAATCTTTTCTGGCTCGTTTCTGGATGCCTTCATCTGTTTAATCCCATGAGTGGATAAAGATCCACACATTTGTAAAAACTATTGACCTATCTCTTTAGCTAACTTAGATTATAACATTTTAACTAAAGCTTTGGCTTTATGGCTAGAAGTGCTTCTTTCTGGCTTTTAGGCAAGGAACAATCTGATTTTGTCAAGGGCAGATATCTTTCGGACAATACACGTTTGTTTTTTTATATTATTTCTAGATCTGCAAGCTTATCCAACTCTTTAGCGGCCATTGTCTTGGATGCCAAAAAGGCTTTTGATCGTGTTTTTTGGTCTTTTATATTTCAAACTTTACCATTGTTTGTTTTGGATTGAAATTTGTGGCTTTCATTTCTCTCCTTTATACTTCCCCTAAGGCAGCCATTTGTGCTAATGGCCTGACGTCTTCTGTTTTTAAACTACAGAGGGGTTTATCAAGGTTGTCTCCTTTACCCCTTCCTTTTTAATTTAGCATTAGAACCATTTTTATCTCGGATCTGCCAGAACGTTAATATTCATGGTTTCATCCATGACACACAACAGATTAAACTGGCTGCGTATGCCGATGACATTTTACTATTTATATCTAAACCTCATTCTTCACTTCCTGCTTCCACATCAGAAGTTGCTTCTTACTCATCTGTCTTGGGCTATAAGCTGAATACCAACAAATGTGAAATTTTACCACTTAATAAACTCACTTTTAGGGGCCGATTATGATAAGGTTTGGAAGGCCTCCTAACGGCATTTGCTCCGTCCAAATCAGATCAGGAACGTGTCTTTCTGACCGAATCGGAAAAATTACAATGCGAGTTAGGCATTAGGAATATCCTAATCCGAACCCAATGGCATTCGGAATGACCGAGCCGTACGGAGTAGAGTTGTACGTCTCTAAAGGGCCGTGTTTCCAAACAACGGATTACGATGCTGGATTCGGACAGCCTTTCCAAATCGTGCCATCCGACTTGAGTCGGCATTCGGAATCAGACTTTGGGGGCCTGTAGCTGGCCCCTCTGCACCCAGACCCTTCCCAATCGAGCATGTGGGCATACCCATGGGTTCCCCCCTTACCAGCCTTGCAGTGTGGCAGGCACCAGGGGGGGTCTGCCACAGGGTGCCCGATTTTCCCAGCCACCCCTTTCTTCGATGGGATCCCATGCATTCGGTCTGAGCATAGGATCCCGTTTGAAGTCAATGGGAGGCTGACCGAATCGTATCTGGAAGCATCCAGATGCATCGAAATCGGTCGGTCGGACTCTCCCAATCCGAGTCGGTTGGAAACCATTCCTAAACCATTTCGGTCAGAATGATTTCTGAACCGCATCGTAATTGGGCCATAGTCATGATTTCTCTTCTTCTCATTTTAAGTGGCATTCTAAACAACTTAAATATCTCTGTCTTCAATTCTCTTCCTCCCTCACCTCTTCTATTTCAATTAATGTGGACAATTGCACTCAAACTCTTCTGTAACTAGTAAATGGCATCCTCTTGTATTGGTGGGGCCGCCTCTACACCACTAAATGATGCTTATTCCTATTATTCTGTTTACTCTTTCTAATATTCCCCTGCATGTCCCTCTCAAGCATAAGAAGAAAATAACCTCAATACTGTCTGCTTTCCTTTGGAAAAATAAGAAGCCTAGTATGTCTTTAGCTAAGTTAAAACGGCCTAAAGTTGAGGGTGGATTACACTTTCCTGATTTCCCGGAATACCATAAGTCTTTCCTTTTGCGATAATCTTATCATTGGATTACACCCTACTTGCTATATACTCCGTTATGGATTGATTTGGATTGAGCTTTTTTATCGCTTTATTCTTTTTTAGAATTCCTGTCCTTCATGCAAAAACCTCGAAAAATGTCTAATCCTATTATCAATAACACTTGCAAATTATTATCTTCTGTAATTCCTTATTCTCCCACGGATCTTTGCTCCTTTCTTAACTCTACTATATGGAATAACCAATTTATTCAGGTGAAGAAACATCCTATTTATTGGCATTCAGGAGAACTAAAGGATTGATTTGGGTTCATCAATTATTTGATCAGGATTCATCCCTTACTTTTCCTCAAGTTCAGGATCTCTTTAGCCTTCCGTCTACATTCCTAGCCAAAGTTATTCTTTTACAGGGGGCTTTAGTTCAATCATATAATTATTTCAAATGTATTCCGTCCTCTGATACTTCATCATCAACACAATTAGCTGTTATTGTACCTACGTGTTCTAAGGCTTCCCTTATTTATTCCCATTTACTTTGAAGCTTCCAATTTGAGATCCAAGTCTAAGAATGAACTTACATGGGAGGATGATCTTTCCATAACTTTACCTATACCCACCTGTAAACGAATCTGGACTAAAATCAGAAAGTCCTCTCGTGCAGCTAGCACTACACAAACTTTTTTTCATTTACAACAGACTTTTTATGACTCCAGACACCCTACATAGGATTAATCAAGATATTCCAGACACCTGCTGGACTCGTTTTGTACGGCAAGCTGTCTTGAAACACTTACTTTTCACTTGTCCCCTAGTCTCTACATTCTGGTTACAAGTTTGGCGTCAAATTAATATTATTTTCCAGAGTAATGTCTCTTTCTCTATTTCCAATGTCTTTTTGGGTAGTGTATCCGAGGTTTGGGTTAATGCTCCTTTTAACATGCAGATACTAGATTTGTTATCAGCACTGGCTTTTAAACAAATAACCTGTAATTGGAAGGATTTTACACAATTGTCTTTGTCGTGGTATGTAGTTTGTCACAATCACCGATTGGATACTGCATATATGCACCCTTTATCTCTTGTTTTAAAACAAAAGGCCCTTTAGACACCTGTTACTCAATTTCTTGATTATTTCGCTATCACAACTTTTGCTCCCCACCTCATCTCCAGGAAGTTCTGCAACCTCCCTGACTTCCCTTTGATGATTTTAAGACTCCTTTATATCAAATATTCCCTTATTTTTCCTCTAATATGTATAATTGATAAATAATCAGACTGTAAATTTTTATGCGTTGTATGACTCTTCTTTTGTTTTTCTTACTTTTGTTTTTCTTTTTCTGAATCTCTTAATTAATTGTTTTGTATTATTCGACTGTATGTTATCTTAAGCCGACGAAATATTCTTCTTAAAACTTAAAGCTATCCACTGCAAATAAACATTTTTTACTGTACTAAAGTGCTGTTTTCCTTACCATCACGTTGCCTCTTTCATTGCAAGTGAGGGAAGGTTCAGCGTGCATGTGTTTGGGCAAACTGAGCAAACCATAAATCACAGATTAATGCAACTCATAATTTGCAGCTCAGATGCTATGCTCCTTACCATATACAACTATACCATAATAGAACTACAAAGATTTAAAGAAAGAATGAATAGGGTTTCTATAGTGATGTTACTGATAATGATGTCGTTAAACAATGTGTGATATAAACAATGGTGTCATTTGCGATGTCATCTGACACATCTAGTTCAGGAATTAAGATTGCATTTTGCTGCAAACAATGGTTTCTGTGGTGGTGCCATGAGTTATGGTTTGCTCATGCAATGCTCTTGACGTCACTCTTGTTGTAATAGATGACTTCATAAATAATTTTACTGATGGCATGGCATAGTACCTTTAAATTAACATTATGAATGAGATGACAATGGTACCGTACGATCTCTGTTTTTGATTATGTGCTCTAATTTCAAGATAAGATGTTTAGTTTTGTTATTTATTGACAAATTGAATACCCCTTATCGGATGTTATGAAAAATTGGCATATCTACACCAGAGTTAAATTGCTAAGAGCCTGCAAAACATCAAGAGGATTCATTACAGTGAGGGTAAACGTTTCCTGCAAACAAAAACATTTTTGTACCATTCTTTATAATACCCCCGCCAGACTGATTTGAATGAAACTTAAAAGATGAAGAGTAAACTTGGTAGGTGTCTGCCAAGTGTGATGCAGATCTGCAACACTGCACTTTAATTATCATCCAATCAATGTTTTATTTTGCCCTCTCTCTTTGCTCTGCATGAAACTGGGGCTTAACTTGCTATAAAATTCATGTAAACATAACCCCTTCCCCAGGCACCTGAGTCCAGCTTACATGGCGCTTGCTCGAGTCATGTGCTCAGAGCCTAGAGTTTGGCCAAAGCCCCTTGACTCAACACTCTGCATTAGCAAAAAAAAAACATTCCCTCTCCCACAATTTAAACCATAAATTCCAGCACTGGGCTTAATATTCTAAGTTAGAATCAATGGGAACTAGCTACAGGGTAGAAGCTCCTTTTGTATGTTTGCAGATGAAAAAACATTTGAAAAAACATTTGTTTTTTATAAAGACCCTCACCCACCAACCTGGTTGGTGGCATGCTTCATCATCGGGTCCCACCCAAGGCACCGAGTGTACCTTGGGTGTGCTTCAACGCCTGATTACAGCGGAGCAGGTATTGTGCCGTGAGTGTGCGGTGAAGGTGAATGGTGTGTGGGTTAAAAAACTGTCCAGAGGGTCCCAGGACACAAAGGACTATTTTAATAGTGGGCCCTTGGCAGTGATAAAAAACTGAGAAGTGGATATTAGTGGCGATGATTAATGACTCCAATATCCAGTGTGGTCAACATGTTTCAGCCAGGTCTCAGTGTTAATATGGCTTTCTTCTAATGACTCGATTCTCTGAAACTTTCAGGAATAAGCCCCATGAGTTCTGTCGACGGAGTTCCGATGCGGCCGGAGTAGGTACGGGCAGAGGGTCTCAGACCTTGATGAATGTGTGACAATAGGCCGGGCCCCCCACGGAACTCATGGGGCTTATTCCTGAAAGTTTCAGAGAATCGAGTCATTAGAGGAAACCATCTTCTTCCACATACCACACCTTAGCGCGTGCGCCACATAGTTGGTCTCAATATACACTTTTTAGACCACCATTTTAAACCACACACATAAGGTCGTGAAGAAAGCCAGATTAACACTGAGACCTGGCTAAAACATGTTGACCACACTGGATATTGGCGTCATTAATCATCTCCACTAATATCCACTCCTCAGTTTTTTATCACTGCCAAGGGCCCACTATTAAAATAGTCCTTTGAGACCTGGGACCCTCTGAACAGTTTTTTAACCCACACACCATTCACCTTCACCGCACACTCACGGCACAATACCTGCTCCGCTGTAATCAGGCGTTGAAGCACACCCAAGGTACACTTGGTGCCTTGGGTGGGACCCAATGATGAAGCATGCCACCAACCAGGTTGGTGGGTTAGGGTTTTTATAAAAAACAAATGTTTTTTCAAATGTTTTTTCATCTTCAAATATACACAAGGAGCTTCTACCCTGTAGCTAGTTCCCATTGATTCTAAGATATTACTAGGGGAAGTGAACTAGCTCTGGCTTTTCCTCTCTCTCCCGCTTGATATTCATTACTTAATATTCTAAGTCCTTTACCTGTGTGAAATGCAAAATATTAAGTGCAAATTAAATAGGACGGTATCTTCTCAGTGTATTGTAGACCTGTGAAACTTTGACAAAGTTATTAAAAAATCAATGATTAATTTTGCCCTTTTATTTTGATCTGCATGAAACCTGAGATCCATGCCCTCGAATTAACTCTCTAACAGCCTAACCGATTACATGCAGGTTCGTTATTCACTAATTAGTCATTACCAAGGTTACAAGCACATAGACATGTTGTGGCTCCCCTTCAGTTTTGCCACCCCCTTTGTTGGATCTGCATGAAACTTGCTGTACTCACTGAAGACTAAACTTGCTAATCACATGTCAATCAGGGCACACCAAGTAAAGTTCTTCCAAAACGAAAGTCCACCTCTTCTGGATCACCGCTTGACTCGTATCCTGATTACGAGGCTGGCAGACGGGCATTGCTGCTTGGAGTTAGACTTCATGTGATTCAGAGTGGGAATGTGTTGCAGCTTTTCCCACAGTTGGATCACTGAACCCACTCAAACCAATTTTTCTAAGTAGTAATCCCGTCTGGAATAAAGTCACATGACACAGCAGCCAACCCAATTTCCCTAGTTATTTTTCTGGCAGAGTGGAGCATACAGTTCTGCCCCACCAGACCTTAACTTTCTCTTCCCTGCCCTACAACCAGCACCCCACTCCCTTTATCCACCACAGCCACAGGCTGAATCACACAATTACCACCTGCTGGAAGTAAAGGTATGTGTTGAACCCCATGTAAATAGAAATTCTGATCCTCTTCTATCAAGCATGTTTACAGTTGATAAGGGTGCGATTCATAAAAGCTGAGTATTTTCTACCACAAAATGTCATTTTTTAATTCACCAAAGCCAAATAGTTATTTGGTAACATGTTACTGAATCTTAGAAAATCACTTTTGGATTTGGGAATAAATACAAATACAGATTCAGTATCTGGAAGGAGTGTGTTGAAGGTGGCCCTTCCAGATAACAAATCTTTAAGCTATTTGTTAATGTTTTGTGACTGAAATCCAGTTGCAAGACATTAGTATTGTACCACCTCCACATCTGGCAAATCCCAATCGCAAATGGGAAGGGGTCTCCATGGTTTGTGTTATTCTTCTTTGTAAACACATCCTGTTTTGCTTTAAGGAAAATGGGATGCATTAAAAAAACTAAGACTGCTTGATTTAACCCTTTCTCTGCTAGCTCTGCCGCCCACCCACCCCGTGCTAAGCCTTTTTTTGGCTTTTTGGGATAGTTTGCGCTTAGGCCCCAATTTTATTTATTTATGTATTTTATTTATTTATTTATATAGCGCCTGAATCGACCCCCAAAGGGGTATCTCTGCGCTTCGGGCGTACAGCGAGAAGTGGTACACCTACAACTGAATCAGAAGCAGAAAAGGGTAGTTTTTTGCAGTTTCCTGAACTGAAGATGATCGAGACATTGTCTCAAAGGGGGAGTTCATTCCAGTACTGAGGGCCTAGGTAAGAAAGGGCTTTTCCCCCTAATCTAGTCCTCTTAACTCGGGGAATCGTCAGGAGATGCTTGGATCCTGAGCGGAGAGATCTCGGGGGAAGGTAAGGAGTGAATTTCTTCGCAAGATAGGCAGGGCCAAGGTCAAACAGCGCTTTATGAATGATACAGCAGACTTTGAATCTTACCCGTTGCCGTATTGGGAGCCAGTGGAGCTGCCGCAGAAGTGGTCGTGAGGCAGTTCTGGCGGGGACATTAAGGACCAGTCGTGCCGCCGTATTCTGGACCACTTGTAGTCTGCTGAGCGAGGCCTCATTCGCAGAGATCAGCAGACCATTACAGTAGTCCAGATGGCTTAAGACAAGTGCCTGAGTCAGAGCCTTCCGTGTAGAGTCAGGAAGCAAAGGAAAAACTCAGCGAAGCAGGCCCAAAGTATGGAAGCAGGAGCCTGCAGTTTGAGCCGCATGCTCCTTCAGGGTTAATGATTGGTCCAAACGAACACCTATGTTTTTTACAGTGGATTTGGGGATGGGGGGGACACCCAGGTCAGTCGGCCACCATTCTGGTGTCCATACCCGGAAGGCCTCGCCAAAAGGCAGGATCTCTGTTTTCCCAACATTACATTGGAGGAAGTTACTTTTCATCCAGTGTGAGATGGCTCTCATACCTGAGGCGAATGTCGACTGTACAGAGGGTGTTAGTTCTTTGAATGGAAATAGCAGCTGTGTGTCGTCGGCATATGATATGGGAGTGAACCCATGTGCGCTCAGGAGATTGACCAAGGGGGCAACATAGATGTTAAACAATGTGGGGCTCAAACATGAGCCCTGAGGCACTCCCTTGGACAATTCCATCGGAGCCGATCGATATGGACCCAGGTTGACGGACTGAGAGCGCGCGGATAGGAAACTCATCATCCACTGAAGGGCAGAGTTCCTTAAACCAATCTCCTTCAATCTCCTGAGCAATATGTGGTGTGAGACCGTGTCGAACGCGGCAGATAGGTCCAGCAGCACCAGAATCGTGGAATGGCCCTTATCAAGGGTCATCCTGATGTTATCTGTGACTTCTAGCAGGGCCGATTCGGTGCTGTATTTGGGCCTAAAGCCTGACTGGGAGGGGTCTAAACAGCCAGAGAGTTCGACATGGTTGGAGAGATGTTTGTTAACGTGTTTCTCCAATAGTTTGCTCAGGAAAGGGAGAAGTGAGATGGGGTGCAGATTAGAGAGATCCGTTAGAGGGACCTTGGTGTTCTTACGAATAGGCCTAACCTGGGCTGCTTTCCATTCTGATGGAACTAGGCCCTCCCTCAGAGAGAGATTAAAAAGAGATTTGTAGGAGAGTAGGATCTGCTTCACAGGGGTACCCCCACTTTTTGCTGATACTTCACTGGTTTTCGACATTAGTCTGGCTGGGGCCCTGCTATTCAGAACCCCAGCCTAGCTGTTTCCTCTTTAAAAGGGTCTCCATGTGCCTTAGGCACATCTCTGATTGGGATCTGGAGTGCCCTTGTAAGTCCCTAGTATATGGTATACTATGTACCAAGGGCATAGGTACCTCAGAGGCCTGCCAGGGGCTGCAGCATATATTATGCCACCCCTGGTAGGCCATCCAAACTGACACCACAGGTCTGCTACAGCAGCCTGGGTAAGGTGGTGCATGCACCCCTTGCTGTGGTATAGGTTACCTATATCACTAAATGCATACACACATATAAACCTATAAGTCACTCCTAAGGCAGGCCTTATCAATCCTGAAGGCGGAGTGCATGGTTTCTATGTGAGAGGGTGCCCCTGCATGAGCAGGGCCCCTCTGCAGCGTTCGGAGACCATTTCTGATGCTGTTTGTAGTGCAGCCTGACCATATACTCTTAAACGCATTATATCCTCGCGGTAAAATGCTAACTATGGAATGGCTGCACCAAAACATGTCGTGTTTGGTGTCAAACATCTTGGAATACTACCCCCCGCCAATCCTGGCGGCGGGGGTAGCATTCCACCCTTCTAGAGGGAAAGGCATGTTAACTCTGACGAGTCCGGTAACTTCTTTCCAGAGCCTGGCATCACAAAATGGATGCTACTGCCACAGACACGAGTCTGGCCTCCTGCTGCTGGACGAAACTCCGGCAGGGGAGGCCTGGACAATAGGTTTCCTGTCCCAGGGAGGTGTGACCACCTCCCCAGACAGGACAAAGTGTATTGGGGCTGGGCGGGAGCACTTTCGGGTGCTTTGAAGTCCTGCACTGGGGGCACATTTGGTGTCCCTGTGCATACCCCAGTTCAAACCGGATCAGGGGCTTGCAGCCCCTGCTTTGGCGCGAACTGGACAAAGGGAAAGGGGTGTAGCCACCCCTCTGCCCTGACCCACCCATAGGTGGGGCCACAGAGTAGTCCATCCCCTATTTTTGGAATAAAGGTAGGAACCCAGTCCTTAGGACTTTAGATTATACCTGGACGAAACTCTGACACGGAATCCTGGACCTTCGACGCTCTACGACAAGATTAGAGGACTGAAGAATCTCCCTTGGGGTCAAGGAGTGACTCCCTGCTTGGCAGGCACCAAAGAAGCATCTGTCCGGTTCGCATCACTGAAGCTCCCGTCGGACGCCGAAGTCATCGCATCACCAGAGGTGGATTCTCAGACTTCCCAGAGGCTACCCTGAGTCCCCAGCAAAGCTGAGGCCCGTGGCTATCGTGGGTGACTTGAGACCGTGACCCCTGGACACCGAGCACATTTGCAAGTGCACCATCTTCTGGGTCTCCCAAGAAGTCGTGCTTTGGGCTCCGAGTAGCCCTAGCCTCCAGCACCACCTGCACCGAAGATCACTGGCCCCCACTCCACGAGTGTCCTGTAAGCCAGCTCCACGTGCGGCGTCACGAGGCTCCTTCGCGGTCGCTAGCCCGTTGGCTAGTAGCCCTTACCGAAGGCCAATCTTTTCTTTACTTGGCAGTCTGGTTGCTCCAGGCCTGCCCTCACTTACCCTTGCTGGGTGAGTTCCCCAGACCTTGCTGGTCTGCACCATCGACGATCTTCAGCTACATCGAGACTTGCCGTTGCCAAGGCTTGTTGGGTCCAATCTGGTCGCCGACACCGCAGCACTCGACAGACATCGTGTACCAGCCCGAATCCTGCTCCTGGTCGCCGACAACGCCTCCTGGACCTCGTGGCTGCTGAAACGAGACGACCGTCAACGCACCTGAAGCACTCGACATCGGTGGGCATCCGTCCATCACCTCCCTGGTCACTGGCTAGTGACCCAGACTCTGTCCCCTCTGCTTTCAGGTTCTTCAGAACTCCGATCCACTCTTGGATCCACCCGGACACTTTTCTCCTGGTCGCCAGCAGCACTTTGCAGCAGATCGCCATAAGAACCGACGACGAAACCCGACCCCGAAAGGCACCTATGCACCCGGCTTCCCTGGGTGAGGTAACACGAGTACTCCGGTGCTCCCGTGGGTAGAGACTCTTCAAAGTCCTAGATCTCAAAGGGTTTTGTCCTAGTCCTCTTTAAAGTGTCCCTTTCCTCTATTTTCCCGATCCCGACTTTCTCCATAGAAGTTAACGGCGTATCGCGGTTGTGTATTTACACTGCACGCGTCTCCCGTGGGTCCCCTGTGTCACTACCTTGGGTGGTTCCTTGTGGTCCAAGCACTTCTAGAGGCTCTAGGCCTAGTGTCTAGTTCAGTCGTGGTTCGCATACCACTTTATTGGTATATGGTTTGGTACGCCCCTAGGGCCCAAACGTGTATTTGTGCTATTACTGTGATTTAAGATCTTATAACCTATGTACTTCGAACTCTAGCCTCATAAAGAGACTAGAGGGGTGTGTTTAGTAATAAATACATATATTTTGAATATATACCTGGTGTGGTGCTCTTTCATTTGGTCACTCAAGAGATTATAGACTGGTAAAACAAGCTGCTTTACATTCCTTCAAGACTTAGCCTGAAGGCTGCTCTCCACAGCTACCACTAGGATAGCTTTCAATAAGGTTGTCTTTAACCTACCTACCATAAGAGTCGATTTGGACTGGTGCAAGGTGCCCACTATAATTAGTGGACAGCATATGCCAGGCCAACTTCTCACATTGGTGTGCAGCGTGTGGGATTCCAGCTTGCTATTGTTTTACCAGATAATCTCAATTGAATTGATCAACTGAAAACCACTAAAGGTACCTAAGGTACATATAATTTAAGCTTAGAATATCAGTAAGTTCTACTGAACTTAGAGTTGTGTGTTAAGGGATAGCACAACCCTTTCTACAACTCAAGAGAGTTTAGTAGGCCACACTAGAGTAGGTAGTGCATACACCACACCACACTAGTAATGTCTTTAAAAGCAGGATCTAGAGATGCCCTGCAGGAAGCCATTGAGCTTCCCCCTCCAAGTATGACACACTCCCATTCTTGGAACTGAGAGCTTTGTGTAACGTGAGGAAATTAAGGACAGGCCAAAGTCCCACCACCCAACACCTCCAGGAGTTGTTGGTGGCTTATGATCTTAGTAAGTCTTCAGAGACTGAAGGGGAAGGAGCAGAGGGTGGGCCAGCAGATGAGGAAGGGACCAGGGGTACTACTACCCCCAGCCCCCCCTCTGAAACTGACCAGGAGGGTGACAATGACCCTGACCTGGAAAACCCAATCCCTTCTGGGGAAGATGAAGATGAGGATCTAGAGAACCACACCTTTGTCCCCCAGGAAGGATTATGAGTGTGCTCAGAAAGTCTAGGTCTCCTTCTCAGGAGTCTAACCACTCTGGCACCTCAATAGGGAGCTCTGTTTCTTCTCACAGGAGGGAATCCTCTCATGAGAGAAGAAAGAGACTGGTCCAGTATGAGGAAACTCAACTGGAGATCAGGAAGAAGCAATTGGCTTTAGATAGAGAATCCCTAGATCTCCTTAAAGAGAGAAGAAAGTTGGGACTAGAGTCCCATGGTGGCAGCCATATCCCTAGAGATAGGGAAAGGTCCTATGACCATAGGAACCTGAGCAAGATTGTCCCTCCCTACCAGAGTGGGGATGATATCCACAAATGGATAACTGCTTTAGAGAGGGCCTGTAAGGTACAGAAGGTCCCTCAGGAGCAGTGGGCAGCAATCTTGTGGCTCTCCTTTGCTGACAAAGGTAGAGACAAGCTCCTCACTGTTAGAGAGGAGGATGCTGACAATTACAAGGTCTTGAAGAGTGCTCTTATTGATGGGTTTGGCCTAACCACTGAACAGTACAGGTTGAAGTTCAGAGACACCCAAAAAGCACAGACTCAAGACTGGGTAGACTATGTGGATTGTTCTGCCAAGGCTCTGGAAGGCTGGTTGATGGGCAGTAAGGTGTGTGACTTCTCAGGATTGTATAATCTGATAATGAGGGAGCAGATTCTTAATAACTGTCAAAACCAGCTGTTGCATCAGTACCTGGTTGACTCTGATCTGACCTCTCCCCAAGAATTGGGAAAGAAGGCAGACAAATGGGTCAGAACCAGGGTGAAG
This sequence comes from Calotriton arnoldi, assembly GCA_963921515.1. NCBI lineage: Eukaryota > Metazoa > Chordata > Amphibia > Caudata > Salamandridae > Calotriton > Calotriton arnoldi. The sequence goes on along the minus strand of CAWUFW010015491.1, from coordinate 204,377 downwards.
CAGAAGGTACAGAACCAAGGTGGGGAAACCAAGAAGCAAGATGCTAAGAACTCTGACAAGGGTGGGGAGAAGGGTAAAGATCAAAAGTCTTCATCAGGCCCCCAAAAATCTTCTTCTGGTGGGGATTCCCAGTCTACCAAGGGTAAAGGCCAAAGAAAACCATGGTGCAAGGTCTGTAAGCAAAAGACCCACTGGACCAGTGATTGCACCAAGTCCAAAGACTCCAGTCCAGCATCCACCAATGCCCCTAAGGCACCTGTTCCCCCTAGTACAGTTGGTGGAAGTGCTCCAGCAAAGGGTTTAGTAGGGTTCACCCTGGGAACTGAGTTGGGCTCTGACTTAGTCAGGGAGCTGACTCAGGCTGTGTTAGTCTGTGATGGAGGCATGGATGTGACCTCCACTGTGAGTCCCAGTAATCTGGGCAAGTACAGACAACAGCCTTTAATCAATGGACGAGAGGCTTTGGCATTTAGGGACACAGGGGCAAGTGTCACAATGGTGACACAAGACCTTGTGCTACCTGGGCAAGTTATACTTGGTGAAATGTACCAAGTGACCAATGCTAGCAATGTCAGAACAGACCATACTCTGGCAGTTGTTAACTTCTCCTGGGGAGGGGTAACTGGCCTTAAGAAGGTTGTGGTGAGTGCAAACCTACCAGTCGAATGCTTGCTTGGCAATGACTTAGAGACTTCTGCTTGGGCAGAAGTGGAGCTCAGGACCCATGCAGAAATGCTGGGGATCCCTGCAGATGTGTTTGCTGTGACCAGGTCACAAGCTAAACTGTCTAAAACTGAACAGGCCTTGGATTCTGAAAGAATGGACCAAGTGCCTTCCAAGAGGAGGAGTAGTAGGGTTAAGGCAGTGCCTTCCCCTTGGCTCAGGAGGAAGATCAGTCCCTTGAGGGGGATGATCTCAGCCCTGAAGAAGGAACTGTCCCAGAGGAACTTGAGCCTGACCAGGTTGAGTTCTTGGGGACAGGGGGACCTTCTAGGGCAGATCTGAGCCAGGAGCAGCAGAGCTGCCCCTCCTTGAACCCCTCAGACAGCAAGCTGCTGCTGAGGCTGCTGGGAAAGCTAGTGGTCCCCATACAGTGTATTGGGATGATGGACTCCTGTACTCAGAGAGTAGAGACCCCAAGCCTGGTGCTACCAGGAGGTTGGTAATACCTTTGAAGTTCAGGGGCTTCCTATTGACCCTAGCCCATGATATTCCCTTAGCAGGACACCTGGGCCAGAACAAGACTTGGGACAGAATTGTCCCTCACTTTCACTGGCCCCACATGTCTGAAGACAGTAAGGAGTTTTGTCGCTCCTGTGTAACCTGCCAAGCCAGTGGCAAAGCAGGTGGCACTACAAAGGCCCCCTGATACCACTACCTGTGGTGGGGGTGCCCTTTGAGAGGGTAGGGATTGACATTGTTGGTCCCATGGATCCCCAAACAGCATCTGGGCACAGATTTATACTGGTGGTAGTGGATCATGCCACCAGGTATCCAGAGGCTATACCCCTTAGGACCACTACAGCACCTGTGGTGGCAAGGGCCCTCCTGGGAATTTTCTCAAGAGTGGGCTTTCCTAAGGAGGTGGTATCAGACAGGGTGCAAACTTCATGTCTGGGTACTTAAAGGCAATGTGGAAGGAGTGTGGAGTTACTTATAAGTTCACCACACCCTATCACCCACAATGCAATGGTTTAGTTGAGAGATTCAACAAAACCTTGAAGGGCATGATTAAAGGGCTCCCAGAAAAGCTTAGGCGTAGATGGGACATACTCTTGGCCCTGCCTTTTATTCGCATATAGGGAGGTGCCTCAGAAGGGGTTGGTTACAGCCCTTTGAACTTCTGTTTGGCCACCCTGTGAGGGGTCCACTGTGCTTGGTGAAGGAAGGATGGGAGTTACCTCTCAAGCCCCCAAAGCAAGATATAGTGGACTATGTACTTGGTCTCCGCTCCAGGATGGCTGAGTACATGAAAAAGGCAACCAAAAACCTTGAGGCTAGCCAGGAACTCCAAAAGGCCTGGCATGACCAAAAGGCTGTCCTAACTGTTTACCAGCCAGGACAGAAGGTGTGGGTGTTGGAGCCAGTGGCCCCAGCAGCTCTCCAAGACAAATGGAGTGGACCCCACACTATTGTTGAGCAGAAGGGTGAGGTCACTTACTTAGTAGACCTGGGAACACCCAGGAGTCCCCACAGGGTTCTCCATGTCAACAGACTTAAGCCATATGTGGACAGGGCAGACATGGGCTTGCTCATGGCTACTGATGAAGGGCAGGAGGAAGAGAGTGACCCACTCCCTGACCTGCTCTCACAGAACCCTGACGATGGGTCAGTTGATGGTGCAGCCTTGGCAGGCAGCCTCACTACCCAGCAACAAACTGATTGCAGGCAAGTCCTCAATCAGTTTAGACATATGTTTTCTCTGACACCCAGTCAGACCACCTGGTGCACTCATGAAGTGGACACTGGGGACAGTCTGCCTATTAAAAACAAGATTTATAGGCAACCTGACCATGTCAGGGACTGTATCAGGACTGAAGTCCAGAAGATGTTGGAATTGGGAGTGATTGAGCCCTCAGATAGCCCTTGGGCTAGTCCAGTAGTCCTAGTACCTAAACCTCACACCAGTGGTGGGAAAAGAGAGATGAGGTTTTGTGTAGACTACAGGGGCCTCAATGCAGTCACTAGGACTGATGCCCATCCAATACCCAGGGCAGATGAGCTCATAGATACTTTGGCCTCTGCCAAATATCTCAGCACATTTGACCTAACAGCTGGCTACTGGCAGATCAGACTAGCTGATGCTGCAAAGCCCAAAACAGCATTTTCAACCCCTAGTGGGCATTATCAATTTGTGGTGATGCCCTTTGGTCTGAAAAATGCACCTGCCACTTTCCAGAGGTTGGTGAACACAGTTCTCACAGGACTGGAGGCCTATAGTGCAGCTTATCTAGATGATATTGCTGTCTTTAGCTCCACCTGGGAGGATCACCTGGTCCACCTCAGGAATGTTTTACAGGCCCTGCAAAAGGCAGGCCTGACTATCAAGGCCACTAAGTGCCAGATAGGGCAGAGTCAGGTTGTGTACCTGGGCCACCTTGTGGGTGGAGGCCAGGTTCAACCTTTGCAGAGCAAGATCCAGACCATCATGGACTGGACTGCTCCAACTACCCAGACTCAGGTGAGAGCCTTCTTAGGCCTGACTGGGTACTATAGGAGATTTGTCAAGGGGTATGGATCAATAGTGACACCCTTGAATGACTTAACTTCTAAGAAAATGCCCAAAAGGTTCAGTGGACAGTTAGCTGTCAAAAGGCATTTGATGACCTCAAGCAGGCCATGTGCACTGCTCCAATTCTGCAGAGTCCTGATTACTCCAAGAAGTTCATTGTTCAAACTGATGCATCTGAATTGGGGGTAGGGGCTGTACTGTCACAATTGAATGAAGAAGGTCAGGATCAGCCAGTAGCTTTTATTAGCAGAAGGCTGACCCCTAGAGAGAAACGTTGGTCAGCCATAGAGAGGGAGGCCTTTGCTGTGGTCTGGGCTCTGAAGAAGTTGAGGCCATACTTGTTTGGTACACACTTCCTGGTTCAGACAGACCATAAGCCCCTCTTATGGCTAAAACAAATGAAGGGTGAAAACCCCAAACTGCTTAGGTGGTCCATTTCCCTACAGGGGATGGACTTTACAGTGGAACATAGGCCTGGGAGTAACCATGCGAATGCAGATGGACTCTCTAGGTATTTCCACTTAGAACATGAAGACTTAACTGGGCAAGGTTAGTTTAATGTCCCTACGTTTGGGGGGTTGTGTAGGAGAGTAGGATCTGCTTCACAGGGGTACCCCCACTTTTTGCTGATACTTCACTGGTTTTCGACATTAGTCTGGCTGGGGCCCTGCTATTCAGAACCCCAGCCTAGCTGTTTCCTCTTTAAAAGGGTCTCCATGTGCCTTAGGCACATCTCTGATTGGGATCTGGAGTGCCCTTGTAAGTCCCTAGTATATGGTATACTATGTACCAAGGGCATAGGTACCTCAGAGGACCTGCCAGGGGCTGCAGCATATATTATGCCACCCCTGGTAGGCCATCCAAACTGACACCACAGGTCTGCTACAGCAGCCTGGGTAAGGTGGTGCATGCACCCCTTGCTGTGGTATAGGTTACCTATATCACTAAATGCATACACACATATAAACCTATAAGTCACTCCTAAGGCAGGCCTTATCAATCCTGAAGGCGCAGTGCATGGTTTCTATGTGAGAGGGTGCCCCTGCATGAGCAGGGCCCCTCTGCAGCGTTCGGAGACCATCTCTGATGCTGTTTGTAGTGCAGCCTGACCATATACTCTTAAACGCATTATATCCTCGCGGTAAAATGCTAACTATGGAATGGCTGCACCAAAACATGTCGTGTTTGGTGTCAAACATCTTGGAATACTACCCCCCGCCAACTCTGGCGGCGGGGGTAGCATTCCACCCTTCTAGAGGGAAAGGCATGTTAACTCTGACGAGTCCGGTAACTTCTTTCCAGAGCCTGGCATCACAAAATGGATGCTACTGCCACAGACACGAGTCTGGCCTCCTGCTGCTGGACGAAACTCCGGCAGGGGAGGCCTGGACAATAGGTTTCCTGTCCCAGGGAGGTGTGACCACCTCCCCAGACAGGACAAAGTGTATTGGGGCTGGGCGGGAGCACTTTCGGGTGCTTTGAAGTCCTGCACTGGGGGCACATTTGGTGTCCCTGTGCATACCCCAGTTCAAACCGGATCAGGGCTTGCAGCCCCTGCTTTGGCGCGAACTGGACAAAGGGAAAGGGGTGTAGCCACCCCTCTGCCCTGACCCACCCATAGGTGGGGCCACAGAGTAGTCCATCCCCTATTTTTGGAATAAAGGTAGGAACCCAGTCCTTAGGACTTTAGATTATACCTGGACGAAACTCTGACACGGAATCCTGGACCTTCGACGCTCTACGACAAGATTAGAGGACTGAAGAATCTCCCTTGGGGTCAAGGAGTGACTCCCTGCTTGGCAGGCACCAAAGAAGCATCTGTCCGGTTCGCATCACTGAAGCTCCTGTCGGACGCCGAAGTCATCGCATCACCAGAGGTGGATTCTCAGACTTCCCAGAGGCTACCCTGAGTCCCCAGCAAAGCTGAGGCCCGTGGCTATCGTGGGTGACTTGAGACCGTGACCCCTGGACACCGAGCACATTTGCAAGTGCACCATCTTCTGGGTCTCCCAAGAAGTCGTGCTTTGGGCTCCGAGTAGCCCTAGCCTCCAGCACCACCTGCACCGAAGATCACTGGCCCCCACTCCACGAGTGTCCTGTAAGCCAGCTCCACGTGCGGCGTCACGAGGCTCCTTCGCGGTCGCTAGCCCGTTGGCTAGTAGCCCTTACCGAAGGCCAATCTTTTCTTTACTTGGCAGTCTGGTTGCTCCAGGCCTGCCCTCACTTACCCTTGCTGGGTGAGTTCCCCAGACCTTGCTGGTCTGCACCATCGACGATCTTCAGCTACATCGAGACTTGCCGTTGCCAAGGCTTGTTGGGTCCAATCTGGTCGCCGACACCGCAGCACTCGACAGACATCGTGTACCAGCCCGAATCCTGCTCCTGGTCGCCGACAACGCCTCCTGGACCTCGTGGCTGCTGAAACGAGACGACCGTCAACGCACCTGAAGCACTCGACATCGGTGGGCATCCGTCCATCACCTCCCTGGTCACTGGCTAGTGACCCAGACTCTGTCCCCTCTGCTTTCAGGTTCTTCAGAACTCCGATCCACTCTTGGATCCACCCGGACACTTTTCTCCTGGTCGCCAGCAGCACTTTGCAGCAGATCGCCATAAGAACCGACGACGAAACCCGACCCCGAAAGGCACCTATGCACCCGGCTTCCCTGGGTGAGGTAACACGAGTACTCTGGTGCTCCCGTGGGTAGAGACTCTTCAAAGTCCTAGATCTCAAAGGGTTTTGTCCTAGTCCTCTTTAAAGTGTCCCTTTCCTCTATTTTCCCGATCCCGACTTTCTCCATAGAAGTTAACGGCGTATCGCGGTTGTGTATTTACACTGCACGCGTCTCCCGTGGGTCCCCTGTGTCACTACCTTGGGTGGTTCCTTGTGGTCCAAGCACTTCTAGAGGCTCTAGGCCTAGTGTCTAGTTCAGTCGTGGTTCGCATACCACTTTATTGGTATATGGTTTGGTACGCCCCTAGGGCCCAAACGTGTATTTGTGCTATTACTGTGATTTAAGATCTTATAACCTATGTATTTCGAACTCTAGCCTCATAAAGAGACTAGAGGGGTGTGTTTAGTAATAAATACATATATTTTGAATATATACCTGGTGTGGTGCTCTTTCATTTGGTCACTCAAGAGATTATAGACTGGTAAAACAAGCTGCTTTACATTCCTTCAAGACTTAGCCTGAAGGCTGCTCTCCACAGCTACCACTAGGATAGCTTTCAATAAGGTTGTCTTTAACCTACCTACCATAAGAGTCGATTTGGACTGGTGCAAGGTGCCCACTATAATTAGTGGACAGCATATGCCAGGCCAACTTCTCACAAGATTCAATTGAAGGAGACAGTTGGTGGGCCAGAGAGGTGATCACTTTGGCAGGGATAAGATCAGAAGGGGATCCTGACTTCACTTTATGAATCAGAGACTCTACTTCTCCCAGAGTTAATGGTGGAAAACACTCCAGTAGCTGTAAGGGTGTCTGTTCTGGTTGATCAGGTATCCGTGAACCTAATGGCTGGTCTCCTGATGAAACAATGTTTCCATAGATGAGCTCTATTTTATTGGAGAAATATTTTGAAATATCATCACACCCTAATTGAGTAGGTACCTCGGCGCTCTCACAGGCCTTAGGATTAATAAATCATTACAGAATGCGGTGTAAGGTTTTAGGGGAATTGTATGCTAGGGCTAACTGTGATGCAATGTGGGTTTTACGTGCGTTTTTTATATTTTTGTGGTAACTGGACAGGGCGGTCAGGAACCTATCTTTGTCTTTTTCTTCGTGAGTGGTGCGCCAATACCTCTCGTATTTCCTGCAGAGTTGCTTTTGTGCTCGCAACAGGGGCGTAAACCAGGCTTCCTCGGGGCGTTTTGGGTGACTTGGTAATGATTTCTGAGGGGCGAGGTAGTCAATAGCCGTGGAAATAGTCTAATTAAATTTGGCCAAGGCTTCCTCTAACCTTTCTTCCACATAGGCCATCCATACCAAATTTGGGAGCTTTTTATCCAACAGGCTGGCATTTCTAAAGGTACCCAAGGTTTGTAAAGATTGGACTGGCATATTTTCCAAAATATAGCAAAATTTAGTTTTTGGGGCAAAAATAGGAAGAAAAGTGCTGCAGAAGAAAGTGTCTGTTTTTTTCCTGCAAATGGCATCAATGAGGTGTCATTTGTGTAGATATTTCAAGGTTTCCCCAAAAAGCTAAGGGCTCCATTATGATGTCGTTCAGACCCCCACTGACAGTCTATCAGTGGCAGTCTGACCACCGATAGCCCTTCGCGCTGACTGCCGCATTACAATGTGTGGTGGTCAGCCCACAGCAGTCAGAGGTAAGACCACCGCCTCCAACAGGATCTAAGATCCCAGTGGGCGGCAGTCGGAGCTGCCTCCGACCAAGAAGACGGTGCCGAATGAGGGACCACTGTTGGGATTTGAATTTCCTTTCTGACAGCCTTTTCATGTCAGAAAGACCACCATGTATAGGCTGTCAGAAACAGATATTGGGGGGCCAGATAGGGACTCTGTCAATCGTTGGGCCACTGTTAAGCGGCCCAGGGGTCACATGTAGTGCTCCCATGAAATACCCATGCACCATGTGCCATGCGCCACATAGTGCATGGTGGTACAGGAAGTGCTACTATACACAACAGCTTGTTCTGCAGCGCTTTTCCTTGGCCACAGAACAAGCCACCATGTAAAGGAGCACTTTGCGACTGCCAGTCCGACGGTCACCTCGAAATGTGGTGGTTGGACCACCTACTGCTTCTTGGACGGTCTCCTGACTGCCATGATAGCAGTCCGTGGCCCGACCGACCCCCATCAAAATAAGGTCCTAAGTCGTGAAATACAATTTTGGGGAAAATTTGGAGGGGAAACTTCCATTTGTGACAACAACTTCCAGTCACTACGGTCGATTTACAAAAGCAATAGACCCTTCTGGTTTCAGCGATATATTGGCTTTATGGGCTTCCCAATAACTTGAGGTACCCAGAGCCAAAAACTGAGGTGCACCATGCAATGGTTTTTCCTTGTGTACCAGATATAGATCAAGTCATACGATAAGATATAAAGAGCAAAAAATAGGTATCAAGGAAACCTATGCATTTCCCAAATGGGCAGAAGATATGGACATCAGAAGCACTGGTTATTTGGACATTACCAAAATTGTGGGTATCCATGCTGTTATTTTCCATATTGGTACCCAAATATAGGCTCAGGTAGTCACCTAACCTTTCACCTATATTCTCCCTTACCATTGCACTGCATAACAGTTCTTAGTACTGACCTTTTACTTAGTTACTGTAATGTCCAGAGATGACATGGGGTTTTCTCCGAAAAGCTTAAGCCTCATTCATTATGCATGAGGATTCTTGGAATCAAAGCAGGACAGCAGGCCTACCATCTCCTGCCTAATAACTATGTATAAGGGCCATTCCTTCCGTCATCGTAGCCTGACATGACACAGCAAGGTATATCCCCAAGTGGTACCACTTTGGGTATATATACATCATCTCTTGCTGAGATAGTCAGAGGAGAAAAAGTACTTCCATGCTGACACACTGACGCGAGACACTGAGGCTCCTGCGCGCAGACACTCCAGCTCGCAGCATTCTGACATCCCTTGCGGGTTGTTCATCTCGAGACCAAGACAGGGTCCCACAGTCTCTCGCTTCAGGTAATGGGGTTGACTTTGTCCTAGAGGGATTCTTGGCTTTACACCCACATACATGCTAGGTACACTTAGGTACATCTAGTTAGGGACGCATCGTAGGAGTACGCATTCTACTGTCATGTATTTTATATACTTGCCTGTATTCATTGTTTTAGCACGATGGTAGAAATCTACCATCCTTTTACTCTGTTAGTGCTTATAATCATTTATATCTGTTACTGTATATTGGTTGTTTCAGCACACCTATTTTACACTAGAATGACGCTGGTTCAATAAATGCATATTGAGATACGTCCCCACCGTTTATTCTGTGTATCTCTCTGAGACAAAGTGAGCACGAGTGACTGAGCGCAAAAAGTAGTACACTGTTTCCACGATTCTGAGGGATCAGGGTTGTCAGTTCGATAGTTGCCAAGAACTATTCTCTCCTTTGTAAGAGGGATTTTTAGTGGCACTGTGAGCTAGCTGGCATACAGGCTGACATATCCAGTAGGGGTGTACAGAATCAGTCTGACTCCAATCCTACAGTATATGTTGTCTAAACACACAGATCCTATATAGGTTTATAGGAACTACACAATACTAGCATGTGTATTAGAGGGCATTTCTCAAGATGTCTTCTTTCTTACACACTAACTCACATTTGATAGGCACAAATATAGAGAAATCCAATTGGTAATAACACCTGTTCTACATCTGTGTTCTTCTCAGTCTCTTGATAAAAATGGTACCTCACTTGCATGGGTAGGGCTAGTACCTGTGGCAGGAAAGGCCTCTAAACCCAACACTGGACACCTTACATTTTTCCACTGAAAACTGACCTTTTTTTTGCAATGTGCCTAGTTGTGGATTTTGGGCCCTAGCTCAGCTACATCTTAGGGAAACCTTGCAAACCTGTACCTTTTTGAAAACTAGACGTCTAGGGGAATCCAGGATAGTGTGACTTGTGATGGTATCACCAGGTTGTTTTACCCAGAAACCTTTGCAAACTTCAACCTTTGTTTAAACAAAAAACACATTTTCCTCATATTTCTTTGATGGAATGTTCTGGAACCTGTGGGGTGCCACAAACTTCATTCCACCCATCATTCCCCTAAGTCTTTTGATAAAAATGGTACCTCACTTGTGTGGGTAGACCTAGTGCCCATGAGAGAAAACAGCCCAAAATACAACAAGTATACATCACATTATTCCACTTAAAATGACTCTTTATTTGAAAAGTGTGTAGCTGTAGATTTTCAGCCAGCACCTGGGAAACGTAGCAAACCTGTACATGTTTAAAAACTAGACACCTCGAGCAATCCAGGATGGTGTGTCTTGCGTGGCTCTCTCAAGATTGTTATACACAGAATCCCTTGCAAACGTGAAACCTGACTAAAAAACTCATTTTCTTCACATTTCCATGATGAAAGGTTCTGGAATCAGCAAGGAGCCACAAACTTCCTTCCACCCAGCATTCTCTTAAGTCTTCTGAGAAAATGGTACCTCACTTGTGTCGGTAGGCCTAGTTCCCGTGACAGGAAACGGCCCAAAACCCAACATATATACATCACATTTCTTCACTCAAAACTGGCACGGTATTTTGGGCCCTAGCTCAGCTGGCACCTAGGGAAACCTGGTAAAACAGTATTTTTTTTTTAAACTAAACACCTAGGGGAAACTAGGATGGGGTGACTTGCGTGGCTCTCTCCAGGTTTCTTTACCCAGAAACCACTGTAAAACTCAAACTTTGCCTTAAAAACACATTTTCCTTGCACTTCTGTGAGGAAAAGTCCTTTAATCTGCACAGAACAACACATGTTACAGCACCTAGAGTTCGCCTGAGTTGTGTGGGTAGGCCAAGTCCCTGTCTCCAGTGACCAGAACGTACCCTGGAGACATCAAAATTATCCATTACAAAACTACCTTGTTTTGCAAGGGGGCACATGCATCTTTTGTCCTGGGATTGGCGGTTGTCTAGGAAAATTTACCAAACCCAGACATTTCCAAAAACTAGACACCCAGGGCAGAATATGAAGGTGTGGCTTGCATAAATCCCTCAACAGTTCTTACCCAGAATCCCCTGCAAGCCTAAAATGTAGGCAAACAGTCACATTTTCCTCACATTTCTTTGTGGAAAAGTTGTGGGATCGCCAAACAAGCACAAAATTACTACCTTCCAGCATTTCCCCAGTCATCATCACATTGAAAAAAAAAGTCCTTGGGCAGCTCCCAAGGCTAAAAAGAAAAAAGAAAAATCCCTCTGCTGTAAGGGCGGTGGATGACTCCAAGCCATCCTCCGCAAGGACGCGGTTAAAAGCAATCACAGTCATCATGCTTGTTATTGTAGCTAATCGTGTTGGGTTGCCTACCGCACACATATTAATTAAGTAAGACAAATTGCAAGTCACTACGAATTTGTAGTTTGCGAAGAAACCTGCTAAAGGATAACTTGGTTTCAAAGTACCAGTGAATTCATTAGATGTCAGTGTACAAAAATCAATTTTTGTACATTCCATTGGCGGAATTGCAAATAGTAAATAATTGTATGTCACAATTTATGTTTCCTAAATGGATTCTTTTTATATTAGAGCTGCTGTGTGATATTATAACTGGTAAATTTGGTCCACTGACATAATATCGAGACCAAAAACATTGAGATACAGAATTATCGTAACCTAAATGTAATTAACAAAAATATCCAGACCCTATTCTTAATTAAAAAAAGTCACTAATATCGAGAAAAAAATCGCCATCAAAAATATCTAAACTAACACATATGGATAACAAAAAAAAACGAAACAAAAATATTGTCACTTATGCCTGAACATGGACAATGTTAGAAATATCGAAATCAAGAATATTGACGATATAAATATCGTTAAAAGAAGTAATAAATATCATTACAGATACTAAAAGCACATTATTTAAACAAGCAAACAAAAACATGTATATGCCGTATTAATAATTGCAATTTATAAATAAAATATAATATTTTACCTCACCAAAATAATATATTGAAAATAAATCAACATAAAACTCATTTAAATTATATATTACATATATTTACACCCACTTACATGCAACACATATTTATATTTACAAATAGTAACATTTCATTACTTAAAATAAATAAATATAATATGAGCACAAAAAGATTAATTGCCATTTTCCTAATAAGGGCATAACTCCAAAAATAATTAAAATGAATCTAAAGCAACCAGTAATATTAAACTATTCAAAATAATACCCAATAAAATAGTTTAACCCATTAAACAGACAGTAGAAAAGCCACAGTAATTTAACTAAAAAAATAGCTCAGAAAATGCCAAACATTTGAAGAGGAGGAAACTCTGCTGGATTTTTCCTGGAACATAGAAGCTTACAACATATACAACCGCGCATCCACTTCTCCAAGTAAGCTACTAATTTATTTAAAATAAGAACATAAATAATTTTAACTTTAAGAAACAATTCAAAAGAAAAAACAATTGCTAACACAGTTTTTAATGCCTATCCTTTTCTACAGATTATTCAACCTTCACCTAACTTTATCGACAAGCACACATCAAAGACCACAAGAATAATAAAGTGTATCTAAAAAACTGCTTTAACTGTATTAAACCAGAAACAGTTAAAACTCTGAATAACCTAAACATCCTTAAACATCAAAAACATAACATATCAAATAAATAACCTATTTCAATAAGAAGCTTGCCAAAGAAAAAGGTTCCAAAAAGACAAAACTTCACTAAACAAGATACAAGTAAGTTTTCCAAAAAATTAAAAAACGTCTATTTAACTGTATATTAATAAAATACGTTTATTAATAACAATTTTTCTATATTCATGTTATTACAGTAAATAAAGACATAATGACAGAAGGTGCAACATTTATAACATCACAAAAGGGGAAACTTTTGCTGTGTTACATGGGATACATTACAGTCAAGAAAATGCATCCACAGAACATATTTATTGGAAATGTACCAAATATTATTCTAATCAATGTTATGGGAGGGCAACTACCAGAGAAACTGTAGTAATCAATGTACACGAGCATAACCACCCACCCAATGTAAAAGAATTAGAAGTGAGAGAAGTATCAGAAAGTATAAGGGAAGCAAGAACTAGTTTCCAAGAACCCACAGCACAAATACTTAAAGATATACTGCCCCACATATCAGAGCATATAACAGGGCAGTTACCATCAATAACCACCTGTAAATGCCTTATAACTAGAACTAAAAGGGAAACAGCGTTTACAACGCTGTCTCCACAACACGGTACTATTACAATGCTGTCGTTACAACGACCGCGTTGCTACCACACATACAATTACATTGCAAGTCATTAGTACAACTTGCTGTAGGGGGCGCAATGCTGTTGCGCATACTGGAGTAGGAATAGTAAATAATACTATTCCTAAGTCCAGTGCGCCCCCTACAGCAAGTCACAGTAATGACTTGCGATGTAATTGTATGCATGGTAACAACGAGGTCGTTGTAACGAACGTGTTGTATTTGCATGCAATGTATTCGCATGCGTTGTAAGGGTATATATTCAACTAAAAGGCCACCACCCAAACCCCACCTGTTCCTAAAACATTCAGAGAAATAGACATCCTATCCCAGCTTACAATAACTCACAGAGAGGAAGAATTCCTATTATAGGACAATAAAAGCAATAAAAAATGTATACTTAAATTTGCTACTCCTATAAACTTACTCAATGTAGCCCAATGTCAAACATGGATGATGGATGGCACACTTAAAATGTGTCCCAAAGCATTCCATCAACTATAGAACATCCATGGTTAATTTTAAAAAACTAACATACCTCCCAAACAAACAAGGCAGCACCTAGGTGGAACTGGTGAACCACATAAAGCAACAGACCAACAACTACTATCCCAAAAACGTATTATTGAGTTCGAGCAAGCTGTGATCCAAACTGTAATAAAATATATCCCCACACAGCCATACAGGGATGTTACTGTCATTTTAATCAAAGCATATGACGTCACCTACGAAAATAAGCACTAAGGGCTTGATTACGAGTTTGGTGGTCCAATGACCTCCGTGGCGTTGGTTTTGAATCAACCACTGCACAGTTGGCGGTCTGACCACCATATTCTGAGACATACAGTTACATATACGAAAGACCTCCACGGTCCCGCCACTACCGCCACCATACAAATCTAAATGCAGTGGCATAGGAATAGGCTAAGGAGACTGTCGGAGTCTCGGACCACCATTTTAACCACCGGCCCAATTACAAGTTACCTCATAGCCGGCGTGAACATGGCGGTTCAACCAACACAGCAGAGCTGGCAGAAAGGGAGGGATAAAAGGCCAAAACTCACCTCTACTAACCTCAATATGTCCTGTGCCACCAATGAGCCAATTCTATGTCTCCTGCCACTGCTCTACCTGTTTGATCATGTCCAAAACCGACACTTGCATGGACGCAATCAACTGTAAGTCATACTACTACCTGTTTCCATAGACTTCTCAGCAAAACGAGGTCCCACCATGGACCTGGAAAGGGGTTTCGGGTCCCTTGGTGAAACATATTTTGCAGGTCCTTGTTTGGCATTGTTTTAAATGATCAACCCAAATACATCTGAATGTAGCCCTTCTTGGCCAAATCACTGACACTGCACAGGCACACTGTACACAAATGGACAAATGATTACAACTCATAATCAGTGATAGTGATGTGTGCAATAAATTGTGTCACACAACAGCACTCCCCATCGATATCACAACTATTCATCTCTGTGAGACCCTCACATTGCACACATCCGGGTCCTTTTTTGATATCAAAGATCAATCTGTATAGATGTGTCATGTACCCGAAACACACTTTCTCTGCTACAACTCAGTATTGGACTCTCACCGATATCAAAAGGCTATGTCAGAAAGTGGGATTACAAAAAATCAGAGTGAGAAGCATTCTAAGGGCACAATGTAAACATTCTCTGCAGAATAGGTATGACTCTACTAGGGGGAACCGTGAAAGGCTGTGTAACTTCAGCACCGGGTCCAAGTTCAGATCAAACTAACAACTTCAACTGGAGTAGCAATCAGGGATGAAATTAACAGAGCTGTAGTCACACAACAATACCTACACAAGAACATCAAATAGTTAGAAAAGTAATGGCAGGACCAAAGTCTTCCAAACTATGAAATGTTTTAATGACAATTTGTCAAAACATGATGTAAATCAAAGGCCAATGGCCAGTCCATTGTGTTACCATGTGCCACATCACAATGCTGTGCCACCAAACTTGCCCTTACTGACACTGCCAGGGAACCTTCTCACAAAGGGGCATCCATTGGGCATAGCAGGTACTTGGGGAGGGGACTGTGGTTTAGGGAAGGGTGGGCTTGGTTTTGGGAGTGGGTTTTTGGTCTTTTTGGTTCTTGGACTGGTTTTAGTCGGGCAGGAATCATGTTTCTCGTGGATGGAGTGGGATGTGGAAGGAATGGGTTGGTCTTTGGGAGTGTTTATTGTTTTTTTGGTCTTTGGGCTAGTTTTAGTGGGGTGGGGATCTGGTTTCTCAGGGGTGGAGTGGGATGTGGAAGGGTTGGGTTATGCTTTGCATTTTTAAGTTGCGTGTGCTGTGGACATGCTGGGTGTTGTGGAGGGGTCTGTGGCTGTTGCTGTGGTGTCTGCATGTATGCTGGGTGTTGTGAAGAAGTCTGTAGCTATTGCTGTAGTGTCTGTGTGAATGTTGGTTATTGTGGAAGGGTCTGTGGCTGCTTTTGTAGTGTCTGCATGAATGCTTGGTATTGTGGAGGGGTATGTGGGTGTTGGTGTGATGTCCGGGGGGTATTGGTGTTGTCGAGGTATCTGTAAGTATTGGTGTGGTGTCTGGGTTATGGGTTTGGTGGAGGGGCCTGTATGTTGTGTTATCGTGGAGGGGTCTGTAGGTGTTGGTGTGGTGTGTTGAGGTATGCATGTGTTGGTTGGTGATGGGTGTGTGTGTCTGGTGAGTGGTTTCATGCCTGTGTTTTTTGTGTGGCTTTTCTTTTTGTGCGGTGCTTGGGTCTGATGAAGTGTGTGTGTGCATATGTGTGTCTGGGACAGGCATGGCAATAGGGAATATGGATGGGGAAGGGGCAGGAGATGGGGTGGAAGGTTGGGATGGGATGGGTAGAGGTCTGCCATGAGGGAGGAGGCCAGAGCCTGAAAAGACCTCTGTAGGCCAGACATTGCACTGTGAATGCCTTCCAGGTAGGCCACCATCTGTGTCATCTGGCTGTCTTGCCCCTGGATGGCACACAAAAGGGCAGTCTCACCCACTGAGATAGTCCTCAGGAGGTCAATAGCCTCCTCACTCAGGGCAGCAGGGGTAACAGGGGCAGGGGCAAAGGAGATGCATCCCCTTCTAGGGGAGAGGGCCGAACAACTGGTTAGGGGACAACAGGGAGGGTGGTGATGGAACTGGGGGTGGCGGACAAGGATGAAGGTGGTACTAATCCAGTGGGGTCCATCACTGGAGGATGACTCTGATGATGATGGTGAGCTGCTGTTCTCTATGGCACTCCTCACACCCTCCTGTCAATGTGTCCCTCCGTGTCTGACGTGACACATTTGGAACCACTGTGACCAGCTGTGTCCTCAACGACATATTGCACTTCTCCTTCGCGTGCTCTGGATGAATCTAAAATGACATGTAAAATGGGTTTATTGCAACCGCTTTCCCAAACCTGACCATCACAAATCAACAGAAAACATTTACTCAGTGCACATTTCACACCAGCTTCATGGTTCTCTCTATAGGTTTCAGATTTAACATGAGCAAATACAGGTATGCATGCCACATAACCTGAAAAAAGCTGGTAATACTCATGACAAAACTCCAGACAGCTCCAAATGCATTGACGGACTTGTCTACTCTCCATCATTATTTCCATACTAGGATAGTTGTTCCCTGGCATACTTGGGCACTTGTAGAATACCATAGTAAAAAAATGTTACCAAATAGGATGGCTACAATGTTTACATTTACACACTGTTCACAAAAGACCCAGATTTCAACACCCCTAATCCTGCTTGGTAGAGGTGATAACCTCATTCATAGATTGTATTTCTACAAGCCAATACACCTTTGTAGGTTGTTGGGTGTCGGCGAATAGCTATGACATGAAGATGTGGGATCACTAGAGTCCAAATGAGATGTACATCATAGCACTCTTTAGTATTGCAAACTTACTTGCCTTGTAAGGATGAGTGTAGACACTCACATATGATCACTACACTTCTACATCTCCCTCCCTGTCACATGTTGCCAGTCCGTGAATGACTTTTTGAAGAACTATTTTAGATGAACTAACAACAGGCAAATGTACATTGTGCAACATGTAGGCACGAAGGCTGATGGCACTGAAACACAACTTACCAATGGGAAGTGTTGTACAGTCACTACATAAACTGTGCACTGTATGCCATGTCACATGTAATAGGGCCAACTTCGCATGAGAGACAATAGTGAGTTAACATCACTCCTCACACAAGGAGACAAGTGGCCTGTGTGGTACAATGGTCACCCAGAACAACTAAGAACATGAGATGATTTATCACTTCAATCAGCCAGGTGTCTGCAAAAAATGAAAATTGGTAGTGGACTCGACTCTGGTGACTCCTCCGAGTCTGGATTCCGCAGCAACCACAGCCCCGAGACCGCCCTCCTCGCCGCCACCGATGAAATCTGCATGCTACTTGACCAGAGCCACACTGCGGCCCTCATCCTACTAGACCTTTCAGCAGCCTTCGACACCGTCTCTCACCGCACTCTCGCAGCCAGACTCACAACGCCGGCATACGAGGAACCGCCCTCGACTGGGCCCACTCCTTTCTCTCCGGCAGAACCCAAAGGATTAGACTCCCTCCCTTCCTCTCAGAACCTACAGAGATCAACTGTGGAGTACCCCAAGGATCCTCGCTCAGCTCCACGCTCTTCAACATCTACATGGCCCCCCTCGCCACCATCGTCAGACAGCTTGGGCTCAGCATAGTATCTTACGCCGACGACACCCAGCTCATCCTCTCTCTCACAAAAAACCCCAAAGACACCAGACTCAGCTTCCAAGAAGGAATGAAAGACGTTGTAGCCTGGATGAGCGATAGCTGCCTAAAACTGAACTTGGAGAAGACAGAGGTCCTCGGACCCTCCCACACTGCGTGGGACAGCTCCTGGTGGCCCCCGGCCCTTGGAAACCCACCCACCCCGACGGACCATGCCCGGAACCACAGCATCATTCTAGACTCCTCTCTCACCTTGACCCGCCAGATCAGCGCTGTCACCTACACCTGCTTCAACTCCCTCCACATCCTCCGCAAGACCTTCAAGTGGATCCCCCTCGAATGTAGAAAGACCGTCACCCACGCACTCATAACCAGCAGACTGGACTTTGGTAACGCCCTCTATGCCGGAATCAAGAAAACCCTGCTACACAAGCTCCAAACTATCCAGAACACCACAGCCAGACTCATCCTCGGAACCCCGTGACACAAGCACATTACCCAGCACCTATGAGACCTCCACTGGCTCCCCATCGAGAAGAGAGTAACCTTCAAGCTACTCACCCACGCCTACAAGTCCCTCCACAACATCGGACCCAAATACCTCAACGAAAGAGTCTCCTTCCATGTACCCAAAGGTACCTCCGCTCCGCCGACCTCGCCCTGGCAGAGACCCCACACCTACGCAGAGCAGGCGGAATAGCCTTCTCCTATGTTGCAGCAAAGACCTGGAATGAGCTCCCATTCAACATCAGACGCTCCCCCACTCTGCACACCTTCGGGAAAAGCCTCAAGACCTGGCTCTTCGACTGATCCGGAGCTGCACCCCCCTAGCACCTTGAAACCCTCAAGGGTGAGTAGCGCGCTTTATAAACCCCTGATTGATTGATTGAGTGCTCCTGGTCATAAAGACAAAAGGAACAGTAGCAAGTACCTAGTACCAGACCTACACTATCAATGACTCATCTTGTTTGTCGCACATGAGCCACCCTCAATATTGATGGGGAAATGCCTGCCTGTAACACTCAAAGTTGGCAATGTAACATGTATTACTCTGGCAAGGACTCACCCCCTTGTTGCTGCTGTTGGGGTCTCAACTTCCTATCAAGGTGCTGGTAGGCCACCGCCAGTATGCAGGCCATCAGTGGGGTCAGGGTCCATCATGCACCCCTTCCATGTTGGGAGGACTTCCCCAGCTGGTCCTCCCACCTATTTCTGCTGTGGGCACTGCGCTGTTTGTAAACCCTCAGGGTCTGCACATTCCGGGTGATGGCTGTCCAAATGGCCTTCTTCTGATGGGCGTTGACCTGTATGGATGCAATCGATGTAGAAACAGTTGGTAACTGGGAGTTTGAGGATACCTGTCAGCTTGATACACATTACGTTGACATCTAGCACAAGCCTTTATCAAGAGTTAACATATTTCATGTGTACATGTCACATGCTAAGCACAACTAAAGCATAGAAACAGACTTTTGTGGTCATCTGATGACTAACCTCAACCCTGGTCATGACCTACACTGACTGAGGCAGCCCACTAACATCAAGTAGGCCAGGCCCATCCTACTTGGAACATGATGTGAGTTACCATGACACACAACACGCCATTTTAACCTTCTGAAGAGTAAACTACCTATGCATGACTGTCCAGATACCTTTACTGCCAGGCCCATTGCACTGATGAATATGGTCCATAGAGGGCAAAACCACAGTAGACACAACATTCTAAGACTAAGGTCACAATGTAAGGGCTGGTATGTGTGATACTGAGAGCTACCTCTCTTGGGGCTGTGTGGAGATGCGGATTACGTATTTGAATATCCTTGTAAGTAATCATACGTTTGTGTTGTTGGTACTGCCATAACAGGACACCCCTTTTGCCATATGTGGCAAGGTAAAAAGGATGACAATCATCATACCATTGTTTGTGTGGAATGATAGGGAATATACTTGCCAAGTAGTTGATTCACATTCCTAAATCTATTCAGAAGTAACCCGCTATCTACACTGTTCATGTCTCTGATGTACAATAAGCTTGTACAGTGGAAGCAACATCTTTAGGAAAGGGTCAACAGACCTTTGTGAGTAAGGGGACAGTCATTAGTGACAGACACACATTGACACTGTGGATCAATGGAAAGAGGTATCATGTCAGGGGATCACCTTGGTCACCATGTCTCAAATCATCCATGAAACATCTATCAGGGCTACTAGTGGTACAGATACCTCTCTCTGGGAACATCCATGGATCAGCAGGTCGACAGGGACATTACTCTGTGCATCAGTTCTCCTGACACAGTCAAACCTTGCTCTCTGCAGGCTGAGGCTACTATCCCACATGACCCTCACATGTCCATCAATTCAATATGGAAAAGTGAAACTTTTGCCCATTTCTTATGTGAATATACATTTGTGTGGCACTCTGAAGGGTTCTGTGAGGTATAGCTACCTCCCAGACAACTGTTTTACAAAGTGGGATGCAAGCTGAGTGATCTGTGGGATGGTATACTTGGCTAAAATCATCCTCAAATGCTTAAAACAGTATACAGAAATGGTTCATGGTGTGAAGCCTATACATAACAATACGCATATACCATGATGTCATTTGAGAACTAATTGTAGCTACTATGAACTTGAGCCTTGCAGAGATATGCATGTAACACAAATAGAAATCACCCTTATCACACAATCCAGTGGTGGCCTTCTCTCCACAAAGTCTAGGGCCCCAAACTCCATCACCTGTGTGCCCTATGTAGGTGCCACACAATGTATGCAATCAACATAATGCTCAGAGGCACATTGTAGCTGATGGGAAAAGAAAGGAATCAGTGAAATGGAAATGATTAGATTCTGAGTCCAAATGCTATGCCTCTACCCATGTTGCTGTCTGTTAGCACAAGCCAGGGGTTCCGTCACAAGAGTGAATAGCAGTGGCGACAGGGGACATCCCTGCCTCATGCCATATGCTATGTTGAAGGGGTCAGATGTCAACCCATTGACCTGGGTAGTATTGCCCGAGGGACAATCGGATTAGGTGGGTGAAACGGGCAGGGAATCCCGTGTGGTGAAGAACTGCAATCAGGCACCCCACTCCACAGAATCAAAAGCTTTGGTAGCACCTAGCAGGACTGCTGCTGCCTCCTGCATTGGGTCAATTTTACATAGCATTGGAAAGAGGGTATGGAGGTTGTGCAGCGTAAACAGACTGGGTATGAACCCTGCCTGGTCCAGGAGGACCTGATTTGTGAGAAGAACAAGGATTCTGTTAGCGGCATTATGGCAAATATTTTGGAGGCGGTATTTATGAGTGCAAGTGGATGATAAGAGTCTGGGTACTGTGGATCCTTGTCAGGCTTTAGCAAGGTAGTAATGTTGGCATACTGAAAGGAAGGTGGAAGTGTGCCTCTTTCCCAGACCTCCGCATACACACATTGAGGTCTGGGTGCCAAGATATCACCATAGACTTTGAAGAATTCAGCTGTGAAACCATAGCCTCCAGGAGCTTTGCTTGTATGCAGGCCAAAAAGTGCCTCCACAATTTCTACCATTGTGATGGGTTCTTCCAAATAAGGCACTGTTGTCCCTCTAGCCAGGCCAAGGTCACCCTGTCAAAATAAGCAGCATAATCCTCTGCACAGAGTGATTGAAGGGTGGAATAAAGATGGGTATGATAGTTTACAAATTCTTGTAGCATCACCTCCAAGTTATATTGGAAGTTGCCATTATCACCCTGCAGTTGAGTCAACTGTATGGAAGCCCTGCCTCATTGCTCAATACGAGCCAGCGTGCGTCCCGGCCGGTCAGTCTTGCCATATGCTCTAGCAGTAACGAATCGTCCGACATGTTTCATCTCCCTTTCGGCCTTCTCTTTAAACACTGCAAGCTTATTGCAAATGTTTGCTAAGACAGTTGTCGATGGGGCATGGCTTTACCGACTCTACAGAACTTGCAGATCATTCTCCAAAGCATTTAGGCAACTACAAATTACTGTGCGTATGCCATGTTGTTTAGCAATACTTATCCCTCGGATATACGCATTGAATGCATCCCAGATTAGTCCTAAGGACTTAACAGAGACCTCACTGTGGAAGAAAAAGGCCAGAATCTCTTCACGGACTTCCACAGTGAACTCAGCATCAGTAAATGATAGGGAGTGGAGGCCCCATGTGAAAGTACAACACCGGGAGTCAGGTACTGTGATGGTAAAACAGCACTGGCAAATGATCGTAGTATGTGCATGGAAGATGACTGACCTGTGTAACCCAGTCCCAGATGTTTTGATTACCTAGCCAGTAGTCTAGTCGTCCTCATGTGCCATGCACTGTGGAAATATGGGTGCCCTCCTGCAGATTTGCATGCGTTTCTCTCCATAGATCTAGAAGGCCATGAGTGGTCATAATATCTTATAACACTTTAGCAACAGCATTAGGTGTATGTGTGAGTGGGTGAAAGCTGTTTAAATCACGGTCTAACTCTGGATTAAAGTTTCCACCCCAGAGGATCACCCGAGAGGACAGTAAGTCACCTCAATCCTAGACCTGATGAATAAAGTCAGGATCATCAGTATTGGACTTGTAAGTGTTGATAATAGTAAAGCCTTGTGAGGCAATGTGTGCTTTTATAATATTGTATCTCTCCTATGGGTCAACCTCCTCAGTGTGGACAATAAAGGGCAGTTTGCAGTGCACCAGAACAGCCGTCCCTCATGCATAGGAGGAATAGCAACTTTATGTGTGTCTAGATATCCTAGTATTTCACAAGCCTTATGAGGATTGCTTACACCCTGAATGTTCCAGGAGAGAAAAGTAACTTAAGTATTGAAGGTAGTGCCAGGAGCCATGGACAAAATCCTCATGAGCCAGTGGCATTGAACTCCAACACAAAATGGTACAGTGGCTAAAGCAAGAAAGGGACATCATCTCTTATTTGGAAAGTATTGTCGGAGCCCTATTTGAGTAACAGGAGTTCTGTCAAATCACATGGGAAGACCAATCTTTTGGCAGAGGAAGACTCATACACAGTTTGTGTCATGCTTTTTCATAGGCAACCTCTCCCCACCCTGGTAAGACAGTGCTACCTGGGTAGACTTTACCAACTGATGAACTCAAAAGAAGGATGGAGTTCTTAGATAAAGTATAACTGGACAGATAGCGGGATCCAGATAAGTTAAAAATACCTTGGGGTATCGGGGACCTCTGGTATGCCTAAAAACAAAATGAGATGGCAAGTGAGGACAATGGCTCAATCCATATCCCTAAGCCAACATGTTTCTGCCCCATTGCTAGCCTACACAGGTCATGGCCTTTCTTCAGAGTCAAGGATCCCTAGTGAACTGGCCTATTAGTCAAAGAACAAAACTTAGTGAAACCAAGACACCCAGGTAAATCCTACCTGGACATAAGTATATTACACCTATAAAATTGAAAATGAAATAGGGAAAAGGGTTTAAAATACTGATTGGAAATCATAGCCCTGGCATACAGAGATAGTCTTGTCTCAGTTACAGAACACAAGTGACACTGTACAGCAAGCCACTCAAAGACACACATGATCAGTGGTCAAACGCACATACAGCAAAAGAGCACACATACATATTATAAAAACTCATTATTAATACAGGTCTATTCCTCTGTCCTCTTTAGTCTCACACTAGTACATTGGAATAAGAGGGGCTCATGATGATACATGAAGGGTCTCTCTCAAACAAGGGACCTATGGTCCACTATGCTCAGTCTGACGGAAAGTAACCCTACAATCTTACTGTGGATTAACACAAGTCATTTGCATTCCTAAAGGGAGTCATGACTAATAAAAACAAATGTAAAAATATAATCAATTAGAGATTTTATAACTACACATGTTTATACTTTGTATGAGTGCTTCATAACAGGTTTCTTTTAAAATGGTCTGTCATGGTGTGGGTAGTTCTGCTGTCAACTTGCTGGTGGTAGTAGGAGCCATCAAGGAACTTTCCATAATGTACACTTAAGACATTGGTGGCAGTGGCCCCCATAAACCGGCTGAGAACACTTAAAAACCAGCCCATAGCCACCTCTTATTACATATGTCCAAGGTGGTTAATTCAAGAGTATGGTATTCAAATTACACCAGTGCCAAAGATAGGGATAAAGTACAATTACTGTATTGAAGCATGCACCAAGCATGCTAAATTCACAGTATCACCATTAATATTGAAGCCAATGCAAGGGTTTGTGTTATCAAGGTGCCAACTCTAGGGCCACAACCAGCATGTGATAAAAAAGGGCCAGCTGAGTTCCTTCCCGGGGCGCCCACGCTTTACTGCATCAACAGGCCATCATGTCTGCAAATCCGTAATGAGAGCACTGCCTCCCAGCTGCTGGTAAGGCTGTAGGGAGGGGCTGGTCATTTTTATCACCCCAGGGGAAAGTAGAGCCTCATTAGAACATGTAAAAAGATGTCAGTGGCTCATGTGAAACGTAGTTCCCGTGCCCCAAGGCAGGTAGCTTAACACATAGAGATTATTGCACTCTACCAGAAATACCGGTAGTTATCAACAGGTTGTGTAACCTGCAGGGGTCAAAAGCAGCGCAGAATGGTTGTTTTGCTGCAAACTGCCAGGTAAAAAGGTATTTATTGTAAGGTAGACTGCAGCCTGTAAGTAAAAATAATAATACATTATAAACATGTGATTCGCATGGTGCCATAGTCATACTAGATACTAAGGGGATGATGTTAACATAAAGCATTGTAATAAATGTTAGAGTCATGCAAGCATCAGTGTCCGTTTTTACACCTCTATGGAAAAGGTTTTTATACATATATGTAGTAGATAAAGCAGTAATGAGCTGTGCGGCAGGGTAATTGGGTACAGAAGGCAATTGTATTCCCATTTGTGCCTATTTGCATGATGCAGCAGGCCAACCAATCACATATGTGTGTGTGTGTGTGTGTGTGTGTGTACATATATCCACACAATGCTATCCCCTACTTGACCTATAGGTGTCAATGGGTTTTAAAAATAAAAAGAGGTGCAGAAGTTAATGCACCCTCATGGTATATCATCATTTAGTCTATGCAGGTCTGTATGGAGTCTTTAGTAAGGGTGGGCGGAGCTCAATGAGTTGCACTGTGTGAAATTCTGCGGAGTTGCATAAAAATTCTGTGGAAAACCAGCTCTGCAAGCAGGTGGAGTTACTCCGCTCGAACTCCCATCATGTAAGGCACTGACCTAGAATCGCCAATGCGCGATATGGCCAAAACAGACCTATTTGCTGTTTCTTCAGTGATGAAGCAGATGAACCCAACAATCGCCCCCCTGGTCAGGCTACTTCCTCCAGCGAAGAGCCGCAGATGTGACAGTGATGTACGGTGGCCCGGAAGGACAAAGTTCTGCAAACGCGCAGCCGTATGAGATGGATAGCACATCAGCATAGAAAGCAAAATGTCTTTCAATAGGCAAGCAAAACACCATTGACTTCGGACTCGAAGGAAGAGCACCACTTGCTTCGAGCTGGGGACGGGGATGCGAAGAAAACACTGCATTTCACGCCTCTATTTCACATGTTCATATTGAATCTTAGGAAGTACTGTTAAGTACGAGTCCAGAACAGCAGCCATGGAAAGGTTAGGCACTGTGACAACATTTAAATAACTTCTCAACATCACAAGTATAAAACAAAAAATGCCCGAAAATCATTGAGATGTTCAATTCTGTCCCAGAAACAGTTGCTACATTGTAATTGGTCACTTTCACAGTGAACACGTATAGTGATTTCGTAAAAAAAGCTAAGGAACTATGGCGTTACCATCCCAGACATTGCACTACAACAGCACCTATCACTCCATCACTGCGCATGAAGATGCTCCAGTTAGCCTCCAGCTCTATGCCCACACAGATGATTTGGTATCCAAGCTCAATGTTTTGTATCTTATGTGACATTTAACCAAGAAGGAGTGTGGTGGTTAGCTTATGGATTTATAGACTCTGCTGAGATGTGTGTGTATCCAGCACATTTCAGTACAGTGTGGCGAGATAGCCTGGCTCTTACAGCATTTAGTGAGAGTTGTGTGTGCACTGTCTGTTCAGAGGTTTGTATTATACTAAAATAGTAATGGTGGGTGGTGCTGGAAAACTCAGCTATGACGCTTAGGTGGAGTTTTTGCGGAGTGACAAAAAACTCTGCTCAAAAATTAGAAGAATGTTGTCATCTCCTTTCTTGAGGATTTTAGTTTTTCAATGACATGCCATTCCATGTCACCTATGCTATGTCCTTCATATTTCTAGTGTCTTATGAGTGTAGTGGCATCACCTTTGCATCTGATAGTACTATGATGCTAAGTGATTGTAGTGTGTACCCACGTGGTAGGCATGCCTATGTAGATTAGGTTACAGTGGCCTTTTATAACATACACCACATTCTCAGAATTACAGTTGGTACGAGTCATGGGTTTCCACTGGGTTCTAAGAACCAAGTCTATCTCTTCTGTTCCCTTTGTGAGGTGACATACAGTACATTTCCCATGTGGGGAGTGTCCTACTGGAGACAGTAGGTTCCAGAGGGTAGTTATATCACATGGCATGTCTGGTTTCTTTGGGTGGTTGTGTACCAGTATGACTTTGATGTTTCTGTCTCTTTTAAAGGAATACACATGTGTGTTTAATCACAAGCCATCTAACTGTGAGACACGCCAGTTCTTATTCACAATCTTCTGGGAATTATTTGATAATGTGCTAAAGGGAGTCTGTCCTCTACCTCTTTTGCACATCATGAGCAATAGATCTATTATTCTTCAGAGCCCTTTTGTTTGCCTTTATTATCAAGTATGGGGGGTAGTGTTTCTCCAACAGTTTATTTGACAGCCTACTTGTGTGGTATTTGTAATTCTTTGTTTCAGAACAGTTGTACATTCTCATGTAGCAAGTGGGGGGTGGATACTCTCAAAGTGGAGGAGATTGTTCCTGTTGGTGGGCTTGTAAAATATCTCAGTTTTTAAGTGTCTGTCTCTTGCCTTAATCAGGAGCTCAAGAAAGGACAGCTCAGTTCCTCCTATTGTGGTAGGAATTAATTGAGATTGTGCAATATGTATTCAGATTTAAAGGAGTGGACGTACAGGCATGCTAGGTTTGGGGCAAAAGTGACCCCCATGGAAGTCCCTTGTACTTGGAGGAACAAATTCCCCTTTGTATTCAAGAAAACTGTGTGTTAGAGTCAAGTGGGTGAGGTCAAGTACGAACTCACGTGGTGTCATAAAATCCCACTCTGTTTCGCTTGTCAATCACCTCAAGGGTTGCCTCCTGCGGAATGTTGGTGTACAAGGACTTCACTTCGAGGCTAATTCGGAGCTCCCTTCACTGTCAAAGGACAAGTCTTTCAATAAGTTGAGAACATCCTTGGTATCTTGAAGGATGGTGGACATTTTCCTTACCAGTGGTCCGAAGAATACATCACAGAATTGTGATAGGGTTTTGATGTCAATGGATTATTGCTCCAGACCCGATGCTTTATGTCATATGTCACAAAACCTCCCCAAACAGGTTTCCGCTTATCCAAGCGCTATGATGTTCCTTGGGATGAATGCCGCGCTCTACAAATACAATACAATAAGAGTGGTCACAATCCCTAAAACAATTAGTCTCCCAGGTGGAGGAAATTTGTTTTTATGTACCTTTGGGAGGATGTAAAAATGGGGTAGCTTGGGTTGCTTCCGGATGAGGAATTCTGACTCATGTTTTGTGATCCCCCTTTCTCCAGGCCCTTGAGACCAGGAAGGCAACTTCTTCCTGTATTTCAGGAGTGGGATCACTTGCTAGGTGTTTGTAGTTGTGGGAGTCATTAAGTTTTCTTGACTACTCATCCCTATACATGACCTTGGGTAGGATCACAATTGCCCCACCCTTGTCAGCAGGTTTTATCACGATGGATTTTCAGCTGCCAGTTGGTTGAGTGCCTTCATCTCATCTTTGCTGGTGTTGCAAAAGTTCCCATAATGGCCGTTCCCCAATGCTTCAATCTTCCGATTGACTACCTTTTCAAATGCCAATACTTCTTCTGGCATTTCCAAGGAAGGAGGGGATAACGAGGATTTTGGACATAATCCTATGTTTTTTCATGTTTTCTTACTGGTGTTGGCCTCTGAAGAACTCCCTTGGTCTTACCTTCCGTAAGAATTCTTCAGTCTCTAATTTTAGTTTGAAAACATCCTCTTTAGGTGTTGGTACACATCCTAAGCCTTTGTTAAGTACCCTGCTTTCAGTCTCAGAATGTGCTTACTGTAGTTTAACGTAATATCTTGTAGAGGGCTTAGGTTTTGCCTGTGCTCAGGGTTGGTTCCTTTGAGGTGTTTGGATTCGGCTGGGTCACCCTGTTTTGCAAAGACACACCTTTTCTATTTCCTCTCACTATTCCCCAACCTCTCTCTAGAATGGAGTTGTTTGGGTAAAACCACAGGATACTCTGTGGGGGTGAAAATCAAGCGGCCCATAGTTAGGTGGCCAGCCCCTGGCATTATCATTTTGGGGAGAGGTCAAAATGGAATCTGAGGGGTGTAGAACACACGTCGGTTCCATCTCCTACCTCTGTTTTGTTGTCCTTCTATTGAGAAGTCTTTCTGTGAATCAGGTGAGATACTGCTCCTGGAGGAAGCATCTGAAGTGGTAGAGGACTTTAGAATGTTGTTTTTTCCTGAAAACAGCCTTCCTGTGGCCAGTCTTTTGGTTGTTCTCACTTATCTTGACTTTGATTCCTAGTTCACCTGAGAGGTTTT
This sequence comes from Calotriton arnoldi, assembly GCA_963921515.1. Classification (NCBI taxonomy): domain Eukaryota; kingdom Metazoa; phylum Chordata; class Amphibia; order Caudata; family Salamandridae; genus Calotriton; species Calotriton arnoldi. The sequence goes on along the minus strand of CAWUFW010015491.1, from coordinate 175,705 downwards.
TTTGCTATTCTAATAATCAAGACCAACCAATCTCAAGTACATGGCCACACAATGAGTGACTAATCCCTCATGAATTCTTTATCATCCTGTCAAATCCTGGTTTCATTGTTGACTATTTGTCCTCCTGGGGAGGCATTGCCTCGCAGGTACTCAGTCATTACTGCCCCATGGAGAAGTGGTTTTACCGGAGATCTCTTGATTTCACCAAGCATGTCGCAATTTCCCAGCTGGGAGAAGGTCTGCGCTAATGTTGTGTCTCTCAAAAGTTAAGGTGAAGATAGAATGGGGGACACCTCCTCATCGTCAAATGACAGCGCCGCCATTATTACCAGGATGGCCCCAGGATTTTATGTCAAATTAGGATAGGTATAGTCAATAGAAATGAAATAAAGACCTCTTTGCAGCATAGACTGCTGTAACAACAACTTTAAACACACAGCTGGAGAGGGGGAGGTATAGCAACCGTATGTCCTCCCTGCACTAAACACTTCAACACAAAATGGTACAGTAGCTAAAGCAAGAAAGGGAATTCTCCTATTTGAAAAGTAAAGTTGGAGCCCTATTTGGATGTCACAGGAGCTCTTTCAAATTAAGAGGGAAGACCGATGTTTTGGAAGAGAAAGCCTCACACACGGTTTGTGTTATGCATCATCATAAGCAACCTCTCCCCACCCAACAAGTGTTGTCAGTGCCACTTGTTTTCTCACACTGAGACAAGACTGTCTCTGTATGCTAGTGCTAAGATTTCCAATTAGTATTTTAAACCTTTTTCTCTATTTCATTTTCAATTTCATTGGTGTAATATACTTACATCCAAGTAGGATTCACCTGGTTGTTTTGGTTTCACTAAGTTTTGTTCTTTGGCGAATTGGAAAGTCCACTAGGGATCCTTAGCCCTGAAGAATGACCATGACCTGTGTAGGCTAGTGATACAGGCAGAAACATGTTGGTTTAGAGAGATGGATAGAGCCATTGTCCTAACTGGCAATCTCATTTTGTTTTTAGATATACCAGGGTCCCCAGTATAAAAGGTGATACACCTGGGTACTCCAAGATATTTTTAACTTAAATGGATCCCTTGATCAGTCCAGTTATACTTTATCTAGGAACTCCCTTCTTCTTTTGAGTTCATCAGGAGGTCGAGTCTGCCCTGGTGGCACTGTAGTACCAGAGTGGGGAGAGGTTGCTTATGATGAAGGATGACACAAACCGTATGTGAGGCTTTCTCTTCCAAAAGATTGATCTTCCCACGTGATTTGACAGAACACCTGTGACATTCAAAAATGACTCTGAGTTTGCTTTCCAAATAGGAGAAGAAGTCCCTTTCTTGCTTTAGCTACTGTACCATTTTGTTTTGGTGTGTTCAGTCCAGGGAGGATGTATGGTGGCTGTACCTCACTCTCTCCATCTGTGGGTTTAAACCAGTGACATTGAAACCTATCATTTGTCAAGCCCCCTCGTCCGCACCTCTTACCTCAGCAGCACAGATGACATGGTGGAGCGACAAGCATTTGACATTCCACCCAACCCCCTCACACCAGCAACCCCAACTCCCCACTGACAAAAAAGAATCCACTTTCCCAACATCACATAAATGTGCTTTAGTATTGCAACATTCACGAACAACCATGTGAATCAAGCAATAGAGGAGCTCCCAGTGAACGGTTTATGGCCGCAGCACAAGCTCCTATAAAGAAATGGGAGCATGCGACTGCACCATGTGTGGTTCGAATTGTAATTGTGGTGTCGGGACCGCTGAACGGAGGTCGATCGGTCCAGAGACCACAACGGTGTCGGGCAGACGCGAGTCTGTCAGACATCGTAATCATGCCTTTACTGTATTTTACAGATTCCTCCAGCTATACTCTTTTATGTATTCTTATCTAAAATTAGCTTAAAATTAAAGCCTGAAAAAATAACAGTGTTGTTCTCTTGGTTGTGAAATTGTGACAAACGTTTGCCTGAAAAACAATACGTCCAACTCTTGACAGTCTCTCACAGGTTTTTTTATGTGATCAGTTTAGTTTCAATTAGTTTTGGGTGAGTTGAGGGACATGTGTGGGACATACGTTGTCGATTACTTCAGCTCGGAACCAGTAAGTTGACCAAAACCTCAGCTTGCCAATGGGCCACAAACAATGTGTAAGAGTTATGTTCAAATAACATCTGTAAAAATGAAACATGTTTATCTTTATATATGGAGTTTATTTTAGTAAATGTATTTGTACAGATACAGTTTGATGGTGTGGTAATAAACAATTTAAGAACTAACTGCTTAAAGAAAAGAAAGTGCTGCAAATTATTATCAGATTAGTCAGAGAACAGTACTGACAGCTGCAATTATCTAAGCAAGTGTAATTTGCTTGGAAATTCTGTCTACATAAGATTATAGATTGTATGAAGTTTTAATTGACTCTTGACAAATGTTTATTCTGGAGGTAAGTGAGGTGATCATGCTTTGAGATAATATAGCAGTGCCAATGCCAGTCTTGGAAAGAATATAGTTAGAATAAAAGAGCACAAGAAGGTACCATGGAAGTTTGCTGGATGTGAAGTCCTTTTAATTAGTGATTGCCTCCTGATTGTTCTCATTTGGTTACTTTAGTAAATATTGAAAAGGAACATACAGTTATACATTATTAATTTGTAAATTATATATAATTTCTGAGGATTAATAAGGTTGCTGTTTTTCATCAAATGTTAGATATTGGAATATTGCACGAAGAATGTATATAAGCAGGGAGTCACTTATGAGAGGAAACAATCTCTTCTAACATTAATATGTATAATAGGAGGTTGAATGGTTTTTTCTTCTTTCTTTTTTATGTCTATCTGGTCTTTCCAACTTAAGTTTCTTTTAAACCTTTTGTGTATATTTAAAATTAAATGTTGTTCATCTAATTTTTTTACAGCCATGAGGAAGTCCATTTTGGACGAAACGCGTTGGCTGGGCTGATGCATTTGACTTCAAATAAAGAATAATTGAAAAAAGAGATTTCAAAACTCCTTGCACAATATATTGTTTGGAGTTCGTGGATCCTGAGAAATTATTTATAATTTACAAATGAATTATGTATAACTGTATGCTCCTTTTCAATATTTGATTATTTGGAGAGAAGTTCTCTCTCTTGTATTTGTGACTTCTAAGCGGTGGGTTCACAGGAAGTTGAGCATCATCAATCTATACACATATGAGAAATATTATACTGGTGCAGCCTACATTGCCTACACTGCTGTCCTCATAACTCTAAGTGGTTACTTTAGTAGCTGACTATGTGTCAAGAACATGCACAGTCTTGTGAGAGCTATTGTAGGTTTTCTACAGTTCTTTTGTGAGTGATAGACTTTTAATTATTTACTGTGCTTCGGTGAAAAAGTGACAGGAAGGGTTTGATTTTGAATGTTCTGGAGATGGTATTCCATCGCAAGGGTGACAGAGTACCAATTACGCCAAAATGAAGTTCCGCCTACCTGATTTAGAGGCGGGTGGACCTTAAGTATGGCGACAACAGAGCCTACTCAGCGCCATTGCCGACATACTCCTTGTGATGGCCAGCCTGAGTATGGAACATCAGAGGTTAGCCGTCATGAGCTCCATCCACACTGAAGCACCTGCTCACCTCTGCCTCCACCACCTTTTCAACCTTGGAAGCAAGGAAATCATCTGCAAACTCACCTCCAATCTCAATGCATCCATAACCATTGCCTCCATTCCCTATAAGTAGTAACACGCAAAGGTCAGACCCCTCCTTAAAAAAACCTCTGCCAACCCCACCGAACTTAAGAACTACCGCCCCATCTCTTTGCTCCCCTTCCTTACCAATGTCCTGGAGAAGGCCACCAACTCACCAAACACCTAGAAAGCAACAATCTGCTGGACACCTCCCAAACCAGCTTCTGTGCCAACCACAGCATCAAGACCACCCTAATCACCACCACCAACAGCAGGTCCCTCCTCGACAGCAAGGAGACAGTGGCCCTGATCCTCCTCGACCTCTCAGCAGCGTTTGACATCATATCCTACCACACCCTCACCAGAGGACCCCACACCAGTATCCAGGGAGATGCCCTCAAGTTGATTACAACCTTGCTCACAGGACGAACCCAAAGATCCACTTACAACCCTTCACATTGGAACTGAAGAGCATCATCTGCTGCCTCCCTCAATGCCCACCCTGCTCAACACGTACATGACACCCCTGGCAGGCATCATCAGAACGCACTCACCCAACATCATATGTGTTGGACTTGGCCCTTTTTGGCAGGTTCACCCCTAAACATTTGCCTTTTCTGTGACATGGTGTTGGTGGTTTTAGGCCTCTGGGCACTTTAGCACTGTGGTCCAGTGTAAAGTGCGTGCGCTCTCTGCGTACGTTTGGTAAAGTTGGCCTGCCCTCCCATAGGAATGCATGGGGGATTCCCTGATTAAGTGTGTTGTGGGAATTCCTGGAATGGGAGGAGCAACGTGGTCGAGTTTAGTATGTATGAAATTGTGAGAATAAATGCTGCCCAATGGTGTGCGCAGATTTATTATGACTATGGGAGAAATGCCACTTTTAGAAGTTGGCATTTCTGTGTGCTATGTGTCTGCCTGCCTGATGTGAATTGCATGTCTGGCTTGTGAGTGACAGGGGCTGAGAGGTGTGTGTGTGGCTCCAGGAGGGGCAGGGTGAGTCAGCGCTAGGCTGAATGGGACATCTGCAGTAGGAGTAGTGGGAGGAGTAATCCCCTGACCCTGAATAGGACTGTGCCCAGCCTGCACAATGCTGGCTCCGCCCCCTGTGGTGTGTCTGATCACCTAGCCCCCACCTGACAAAGAGGAAGAGGAGCTTGGAAAACAAAGTGCTCCAAATCCCCCCTGAACCAGTTGCATCTGGTTCCCCCATGCCCTGTCCTGCAGACAAAGAGATTTGTGGTATAAATATAGGGGCTGTGACCCCATGAAATTGTTCTGTGCTGTTCCTGAACCTTGCTGGGGCGTGCTGCTGCTGGGGCCCAGGAGGAACCGCCATGAGGGCTTGCCTCCCTGGGCCCAGCTTTGCCCCCTTGATCTTTCAGGACTTTTTGCTGCTGGAGCTGTGGCTCCTAAGCGCCCTGGGAGTGCTTTATTCTACTTCTGCCAAGAAAAAGGAGCACGAGGGCTCCGCAGCGCTGCGATCTTTCCCGAGGGAATCCCGATGTGGGGATTCCCCCTAATGGAGGGGAGAGAAGCGGGAGCCCACCCCGCATTTTGCCTGCCTAAGCGGGAACCTACCCCGCTTGATGCAGATTCGAATTGCGGGTGCCCACCCCGCTTATGCGGTTATTTTGATGGCGGGTGCCCACCCCGCGCCCAGCTGCCAGAGAAAACACCGCTGCGGCCCGATCGGCCGAACAGGAAGCCAGGCGGCCTGGCCTGACTGTGGGCGGGGCGTGAAGTGCGTCCGGCGAGCCGGGAAAGGAAGTCCCGCCCACCGGAGACGCCGTGAGGGAAGGAGGGAGAGTCCCCAAGGAGTGGGGGCTCTCCTGAGCACGCCGATGGTGAAGCGGGGCTCCCATGTGCGAGGGAGAGCCCCGCGGTGCCGGCAGCGGAAGAGCGAAGCCTCCCCAGCGAGGGAGGAAACCGGAAGAGTCCCACGAGAGCCAGTGAGTGGGGCTTGAGTCGATTGAGGCACAGGGCACAGTGTTGGTGCCTGAGCGGTCCCGCCGTTGCGGGCCGCTCCAACGTTGGGGGCGATTATCTCGCAGAGTCCCTGTTAGAACTGGGGGACTCTAGTTGGCAGGGTAAGGGGGATACACTACTAAAATAACCCCTGATCACCCACTTGGTAGCTTGGCACGAGCAGACAGGCTTATCTCAGAGGCAGTGTGTTAAGCATTTGTGAACACATGCAGTAATACAGTGAAAACACTACAGATGGACACCACACAGGTTTTATAAAAATAAGTATGCTTTATTTAGACTTATCACAAGACCATAAACGACAAAAATCCACAATACTGTAATCAATAATAATACTTCAAGATGGTAGAAATAGTTTAAAAATAGGCTCTCACTTAAAAGCAGTCTTTAGCAACAGATAACCCCAACTGGAGTTATCACGACGTCGAGGTCAAAGAAATCCCAAAGTACGGCACCGACCGCGAGGTGCGCAGCGTCGGGCCCGGAGTCAAAACAGACCCACAAAGAACAGTACCTTGGGAAAAGCGAAAACAAAGACAGCTCACGGTGTCGGGGAGATGCGGCGTCGTTGGCACTGTGCGGTGTCGGTTCCTTGCTTTGGGGGAGGCGATGCGTCGGGTCCTCGATGCTTGCGCAAAGCAGGGGAGGCGTCAGTTCCTTACCGGAGAGGAGGTGATGTCACGATGGCGCCGAAACCACGGTTCCGTACGATGTCACGATGTCGATGGATTCTTGACCACCTACGTCGACGATCGGCTCCGCGATGATGTCGGCTTTGGAGTCGATGCAGCACAGCAGCAGGCGTCGGGCCGGCATCGCAAGTCGGAGCAGCGCTCACGGCTATGGCAGACTTACGATGTCGTTCGCTGGCGTCGATGTGGCACGGCGGCCGGCGGCGGGTCTAGGTTACAAGTCGAAGCAGCGCTTACGGCTTCAATGCAGTGTACGGCGTCGCTCGCCGGCGTCGGTGTTGCAGATTCCTTCTGTAGCACCAGATCAGCAAGTTTCAGATGCAGGCAAACAGAAAGAGTGAAGTCTGGTATCCCTGAGACTTCGGTCAGGAGGCAAGCTCAAATCAAGCCCTTTGAGTAATATTCTGCAAGATGGTGAAAGTTCTTTAAAAGTTCCTTCTCCTCTCCTTGGCACTGAAGACACCACTGTAGGCCAACCCAGCAACACAGCACACTGGCAGGGGGGCATTCCAACTCCTACAGCTTCCTTTGGTTCTTCTCCTTGGTAGAGGTTCGTCTTGTTGTTCCAGAAGTGATCTAAAGTCTTGGGGTCTGGGTCCCCATATTTATACTGCAAAATCCTTTGTCCTCTGAAGGCAGAGGGGCCTGTACCTAGCCCAAACCAGTTCTGTGCAGTCCTGGAGCACATTGTTTACAGGTCTCCTTCTTTCCTTTGACAGTGTGGGCCAGGCACATCAGACGCACCACAGGGGGTGGAGCCAGCATTGTGGAAGGCAGGCACAGCCCTATTCAGACACAGGTGCTACTCCTCCCACCCATCTACATGCAGATAGGTCTATTCAGCCCTGTGCTGACTCACCCTGTCTCCTGGAATCCCCCAGCCCCTGTCACTCACAAAACCAGACACACAATACACAAGCTAGCAGAGGCAGGCTGGATGGTTAGGTAAGAAAATACCTACTTTCTAAAAGTGGTATTTTCAAACACAGAATGTTAAAACCAACTTCACTAAAAGATGTATTTTATCATTCTGAGTTCAGGCATACTAACCTCGAATTTCTACCATGTTCCCTGGGTGAGTTAGGATTATAAGATGTTATAATCAAACTGCCCATATCTGGCCTTGCAATAGTGAAAAACGAAAATGGCTGTAATTCACTATTAGGACATGCCACACACACCAGGGCATGTCCTACCTTATACTTACAATGCACCCTGCCCTTGGGCCTACCTTAGGGGTGTCTGATATGAAGATAAGGGAAGGTTTAGGGACTGGCAAGTGGGTGCACTTGCCAAGTCGACATGGCAGTCACAGACTACACACAGGCTTGGCAATGGCAGGCCTGAGACACACTTTACAAGCTGCTTCTTCGGGTGGCACAACCAGTGCTGCAAGCCCACCAGCAGCATTTGATTTACAGGCCCTGGGCACACCTGGTGCACTATACTAGGGTCTGACAAGTAAATCAAATGATCCAATCATGGAGTCACTAATCAATACATCAATTTAACATAGGGAGCACTTGCACTGTGGCACTGAATAGCAGTGGCACATTATGAAGAAGCTCCCTCGTGACCTATCTTATTATGTCCAATTTAGCTATACTTTAACATGGGCTAACAAAATGTGCTTAAGTAACAACAAAATATCAAAAACATGAATGCATTTGAATTTTTATTTATTTAATTCATTTCAGTATCAAAACTTTCTTTACTTTTTTATAATAAGTTCTTTTTTTGAAAATATGGAGAAATTATTTCAAACATTTACATACAGATAAGCATAACAATTTCATAAAATATTAAATACAAAGCATATTTGAATTGATACCCCTGAATGCAAGTTCATAAAGAAGAAAAAAGAAGAAGAAGGAAACTTTCTTTCATACTGTACTATACACATACAACCCCATACATACTCATGCATACTATATTTTAAAATATATCTGGAAGGTATGAGACAACTGATGACTAGGTCTCTATGACCAATAACGTGAACTGCGAACAGTAAGGTCTAAACAGCATTGGCTGAATAGCAGTGGCACAGTGCCCAAAGCATCTAAAACCAGCAAACAGATCAAAAACAGAGGAGGCAATCAGAAAAAAAGTGGAAGGGAGACTCACGCCGATGGTACCAGGTCTAACAGTCCCTGATTGGGGGGGGGGGGCGCGTCGGGGCATATTGTCCATGCCCGCCCTCCGTGGCCACATTGTTGTTGGGGCCCCTGTGGGGGTCTAGAGGGCCCAGGGTGCCGTGCTCTTCCAGTTTTGGCTATTTTCCCCAGCTACCCCGCCTGCTAGAGGGCAGCTGCACCGATGGGGGCAATTTCAGTTAGAGAGGCCCAGTGGGGCTGAAGAGGCACAGATGTGCCAGGGCCCTTTTATTTTGTTTTTTTCACGGCTGCGCCGCACCAGCGCGGGCAGCTGCAACATTTTGGGCATATTGATCCTAGGGCACAGTGAGTGCCCAGGCCCACGTTTTGCATCACAGCTGCACGGCAATTAGCGGCAGCTGCAACGTTTAGGCCATCAGTTCTTTCGGGGCATTTTTAGTGAGACAGGAGTAAGGTACACTCCTGAGCCCCAGTGCAATTGCGCACTTGTGGATTCTGCTGCATTGGCAGCCCAAGCCCTGACTTTATGGACATAGGGCATTTGAGCCCTCTGAGGAGGCCAGTTGACCAGGGGGACTGTTAGGTGGATAGGGCGCCAGGCATTTATCTGGTGCGCAGGAAATGTGATTCATGTACTGTGATTTATGCCTCTAATATGGTTTATGTGTATGAGGTTATGGCATAATGTGTTTATGCTTATGAGGTTATTGCATACTGCATGTATGCTGGTGAGGCCTAATGTCTAATGATGTTTATGCTAATGAGATTATTGCATACTGCGTGTATGCTGGTGAGGACTAATGCGTAATATGTTTATGCTTAGGAGGTTATGGTCTAATAGGTTTAGGCTTATGAGGTTGGCGCATAATGTATTTTGCGCCTGATGTGATACTGTGCATAATATGGTTTATGTTGCAGGAGATAATGCTGAGTACAGTGTTTGCCAGTAATTACTGGTTGTGTTCTACGTTTATTATATGTTCTACATTTACTATCTTTACTAAGTGATGGTTCTGACAGTGGCCCAATTGGCCCTGTCAGGTGTATATAATCCCCTGTAAATAGTGCCTAGTGCCAGTTGGCACAGTGTATATTGTGTGATTACTATTCTAATGTGTTTATGATAATACAAAGGCTATTTTTGATATAACCTTGTGTGGAGTTCCTTTTGTGGTGTGCCTAGTGTGTTGCTGTTGTGTGAGTGTGTTGCGCAAATGCTTTACACATTGCCTCCGGGATAGGCCTGACTGCTCGTGCCAAGCTAGCAAGGGGGTGAGCAGGGGGTTATCTTCGGCGTGTAACTCCCTTGCCCTGACTAGAGTGGTGGTCTCTGCCTGGCTTTGGCGCAAGCCTTAGCCAACCAGAGATCCCATTTCTAACAATATCCTACACAGATGACACCCAACTCATCTTCTTGATCTGGGAAGACCCCTCCACCACCAGGACCAACTTCCACAACTGCATGATGAGCGTCGCCCACTGGATAAAGACCAGCTGCCTTTAGCTCAACACAGACAAGACAGAAGTGCTGAGTTTTGGGAGCAACACCTCTTTGTGGATCGATACCTGCAGGCCCTCTGAACTTGGGCCCACACCGAGAGACCATGCCTGCAACCTCGGCATAATCCTGCAAACTCACCATGAAACACCAGATCAACGCAATCTCCTCCACCTGCTTCCACACCCTCAGTATGCTCTGAAAGATCTTCAGATGGCTTTCTCTCAACACCAGAAAAGCTGTCACTCAAGCCTTAGTCACCAGCAGGATGGACTAGCGCAACATGCTCTATGGAGGACTCACCACAGAACTCCTGAAGAGGCTGCAGATGATACAGAACTCAGTCACCACACTCATCCTTGACCTCCACAAATGGACCCACATCACCCCCACCTTAGGAACTTCCATTGGCTCCCTATTCAGAAAAGATGTCAATTCAAGATGTTGACACACACCTATAAGCCTCTCCATTACCAAGGACTAGCATACATCAACTTCCATCTGAACTTCCACCAACCCTCTTGACACCTGCACTCAGCCTCCTTTGCCTTCACTCACCCTCCCCCATCCACCCAAGCAACAGGAAAGAGGCTCCTTCTCCTACCTCGCTGCCAAGTCCTGGAACAACCTACCCCAGCACCTCCGAACATCATCCTCTCTCCCTGAATTCAGTAATTACTATAGACATGGATCTTCGAATGATAGAACCTAGCACCTGGATACCTTCACAGGTGAATAGCCGCACTCTACAAATCCGAGTTGAATAATTTATTGATTGATCAGACTGCAGGCATAACTTAGAGTGGGCAAACGGATGGCTCATTAAAAATAGGTTTGCAGTACTTCATCACCAAGGAAAACCTGGCATTGAGGGACAATAAAAAAGTATATAATGACCCAACATAATGGGGGGTCATTTAAAACACAAACTGTCACTTTGGGAGTTTAACATTTGACAGACAGCCGTCCGATTTGTCAGATCCATTGTGTTGCAGGTTATTGCAAATTTTAATAGTTGTCCATGGGGCTGACAGAAAACTATAGATTTTTCAGTTGGTGGTCTTGCGGAATGGTAGGGTCAATATTCTCCACCATCCCAATGGAGTACCCTCCATCTGCCAAAATATGTGGTGTTTCTTTCTTGCTGTATGTCTACCTCTGGACAGTTATCTGTCATCTGTCAGGGTGAGTAACCTTACCGGTTCGCAATGGTTGATGTCAGGACTTTATGATGTTCAATTATGTCAAAACTATAAGAAGTATAAGAGAAACACAATTTTTCAGGAATAAACTATAGTGATGTTGCTTGTAACTCACAATTAATATTTTTTAGGCAGATAATGTAAATAGAGTTTGAGGGATTCATTACTTATATTTGATTCTCTGATGCATGAGCTACAGAGGTGTGAAGTTAACTACTTTTTTGTATCTTTCTGTTTATTTAAGGAAACAAAGAAAGAAAGATTCCATTCTAGAAATGATTTATTTATTCCAAAGTATCTTTGACAACCACAACCTAAAAATAAAAAATTCTTATTTAGAAAATTCTAAATGTCTTTGTTGTATGCATTGCATATCAAAAATGTTATTGAAACAGAAACAAGGATATGAGTATGAGAAATTGTGTTGTTGGTTGACTGGGGCATGAGCCCAGGTAAAGCAACAGCCACAAACCCTTGAAGGTTGAACCACAAAAAGTCACTAAATAAACCTGTGCTTAACCCTGGCTAGCTTGGAACAAAAACCAGTCAGGCTTAACTTAGAGGCAATATGTAAAGTATTTATGCAACACACAAACTGTAATAAAGTGAAAACACAACAAAATAAAAATCCAAAACCAATTTAGGAAGATGGAGTAACTTTTTCTTCATTATTCGACACCAAAACAAAAAAAATCCAATAAGTAGAACCAGAGATATGAATTTTTAAAGTGTTAATGAAATCGAGTGCCTTAAAGTTCTAAGCGCCAACCACTGACATCTAGTGGCGCTAGGCCAGGCCAGGTCAAAGTCGAAAGTTAAGGCCAACTTTGATGGAGCCCAGTCAGTGCTAACCTTCAGACTTAGAAGAAATTCTGAGAAAATGTGTCTGAGAAGGTAAAGTTAAGCAGGGCAAAGCTGCGTGAGGTGTCCGGGGAGGGAGCACCATTGTCTGATGGCCTTAGGTCAAAGCTACGGTAAAGATTTCTACTTTGAGATTTAGTCACCAAAAGGGAAGTTGAAAATCTCCAGTGGGATGAGGTAGAGGGCTGTTATCGAAAACAGTCCCAAAAGGTCAGATATCCCTTTGGCGAAGGACCACCTAAAAGGATTTGATGCCGAGGAGAAGAGCGCCTTGGGAGAAGCTGAAAGTCTGGCGATGCACCTCGGGTGGATAGGTGAGCAGGTTAGTCCCAGTCTCCTCCTGGTTCTGAGAGGACTTTTGGGACAAAATGTGTGTAAGTCCTCAGTTTTGGTTTTTGGCCATATAGGAACATTTAGTATCACATCCATGGGTCCAGGACTGGTGAGACACTTTTTGGGGGTTCCTTATTCACTCAGGCTGGGTCCAGGTGCAGGTTCAAGATGGTGAGAGCCTTTTATGTTCCTGTGGCTCTGAACAGGAGGCTAGTACACTAGAATTTGGAGACACTTCTGGTAGTCCTGGGTGCAGGTGAAGATGAAGGGCTTAATAGAAGGCCTGGCCTCTGAGGGGTCAAGGAAGGCTCCAATCAGCATGGCAGTCCTACCAGGTACAGCAGCAGTCTGGCAGAATGGATAGCAGGTCACAGCAGCAGGCAGTCCTCTCAGAATCCTTCCACATGTCCAGTAGTGTACTAAAGAGTGGGTCTTAAGGTCCTATTTTTATTCCCTGAGGCCCTTCTTCTGGAAGGTGGGAGAAACTTATGTAAAGGTTCTTTGAAGTGCATGGAATTTCCTGACTCCCATGCCCTGGTTCAAATCTGGCTGCAGTGACAATACAGTGTTGTTAGGCCCTTTGTGCGAAAGCAGAGCATAGGCTATTCAAGTGGGGTGTGCTCAGCTCCGCCACCCCATCCTGCCAGCTGATGGCCCATTGAGGCATACCTAATCCCTCTATTGTGTGACTTTCCGGGAGGAATTCAAAAAGTCTCTCAGCTACACCCAGTCATGTGACCCAAGACAGGCTGCAGGTACAAAAGGCTATGGGCAGGAAAATGCCAACTTTCTAAAAGTAAGAAGGAAAAAAAGGAGGTTTTATCTGTACCTTGTATCATTAAATACACTTATGATTTACCGTGGAGGTCAAAGATAATTTTTTTATTTGACCAAGTTTTTATTTTATTTTTACTTATCAAAATTCATTTTGTTATTTCAAATATTCATTCAGTTGCAAACAAAAAAGACACACAAAAATATTAACAACTTTCTAAAGAAAAAAGTCACAAAGACTCAATCATCAAATTAATAATACATGAAATACTGTCATTAATGACAACCAAAAATACGACATCACCACATAATGTACAACAAATACACAAAAAACTAAAGATTATGTGCAATCAAAATAATAAATCAAATAATTAGCATGTGTAATCAAATAATGAATCAAATGATTAACATAGCTTATAGTCACAAAGGGAACGAAACATAGTGTCCATAACAGGGGAAAACAATTTTAAAGCCCTCCGTATGGCATGATAATTGAATCTCAGTTCCTCAATGTCAGAAAAATGCCAACGCGTTTCAAGTCCTAGGCTACAAATACAAGGACTCTCATCAGGGCTTCTTAATTCAATGCACCTTGTTTCTGCGTGCGATGGTATTATCTGTAATAATTTTAAATGAACAAAATAATAATATTATTCATTGTACTTTCCTGCTCCTTCACTAAAAAAGTTTAAAATTCACAAAAAGCTGAGCATTGGTACCTGGCAAGAAGATATTAGTTTTTCTTCAGGCAATTTGGAATCTCTTTGTGGAGAAACCTATCAAAGTAAGGGAAACTATCACTATTTTTGCCACAACCAACACCGATTCGTGTAAAAATTATCCAGGCATTGACGTCCTACCTGCAGAGATAAAATATGTTCCCTGCTTGAAAAGAATACTTCCGGTAGCGTCAGAATGCAGCGGAGTATCTGTAGGTTAAAACGAAAACCCATTTCATTTTTTTATTTATAAAACAACCAGCACAAGGCATGTAATCAATTCAAGCTGTTGGAAGCACACATAAAGTGTCAATGGCCCGCTCCAGTTCGTACCTGGCAAAGAAGAAAATTGCTCACAGCTTTTTTCTGCCTTAATTTTGTGCCTTCCGTTTCCTCAAACGTTCTAAAAAAATGAGTTTGTAAAATAATCAAGTCAAATCAGTTGTCTAGCATCTTTGTGCAATGCAATATTTATTTTGTAATTACCCTTGAAACAAGGAAGCTTACCTCCATTCGGAAGCAGCTCCTACTCCATGATTTATTCAAAATACCGCATGTCTGAAAGGAAATATTTACAAGGTCAAAACGGTGTCTGGCACCATAACATGACCTGTTTCAATTCTGAAAGCTCAATCTTAGTATCGATGCTTACCTCAATTAGGCATAGCCTCTCAGTGATTTTCTCCCTCCAAAAGTTGACTGACAAAAATTCACCAGCAACCAAACACTCCCTCAGACGCCATTACATATTGCTGGGCACTACTCTGCAGGGCTTTAAAATTGTTTTCCCCTGTTATGGACACATTACATATTGCTGGGCACTACTCTGTATGGTAGTGCCCAGCAATATGTAATGGCGTCTGAGGGAGTGTTTGGTTGTCAGTCAACTTTTGGAGGGAGAAAATCACTGAGAGGCTATGCCTAATTGAGGTAAGCATCGATACTAAGATTGAGCTTTCAGAATTGAAACAGGTCATGTTATGGTGCCAGACACCGTTTTGACCTTGTAAATATTTCCTTTCAGACATGCGGTATTTTGAATAAATCATGGAGTAGGAGCTGCTTCCGAATGGAGGTAAGCTTCCTTGTTTCAGGGGTAATTACAAAATAAATATTACATTGCACAAAGATGCTAGACAACTGATTTGACTTGATTATTTTACAAACTCATTTTTTAGAACGTTTGAGGAAACCGAAGGCACAAAATTAAGGCAGAAAAAGCTGTGAGCAATTTTCTTCTTTGCCAGGTACGAACTGGAGCGGGCCATTGACACTTTATGTGTGCTTCCAACAACTTGAATTGATTACATGCCTTGTGCTGGTTGTTTTATAAATAAAAAAATGAAATGGGTTTTCGTTTTAACCTACAGATACTCTGCTGCATTCTGACGCTACCGGAAGTATTCTTTTCAAGCAGGGAACATATTTTCTCTCTGCAGGTAGGACGTCAATGCCTGGATAATTTTTACACGAATCGGTGTCAGTTGTGGCAAAAATAGTGATAGTTTCCCCTTACTTTGATAGGTTTCTCCACAAAGAGATTCCAAATTGCCTGAAGAAAAACTACTATCTTCTCGCCAGGTACCAATGCTCAGCTTTTGTGAATTTTAAACTTTTTAGTGAAGGAGCAGGAAAGTACAATGAATAATATTATTTTGTTCATTTAAAATTATTACAGATAATACCATCGCATGCAGAAACAAGGTGCATTGAATTAAGAAGCCTTGATGAGAGTCCTTGTATTTGTAGCCTAGGACTTGAAACAGCGTTGGCATTTTTCTGACATTGAGGAACTGAGATTCAATTATCACTCCATACGGAGGGCTTTAAAATTGTTTTCCCCTGTTATGGACACTATGTTTCGTTCCCTTTGTGACTATAAGCTATGTTAATCATTTGATTCATTATTTGATTACACATGCTAATTATTCGATTTATTATTTTGATTGCACATAATCTTTTGTTTTTGTGTATTTGTTGTACATTATGTGGTGATGTCGTATTGTTGGTTGTCATTAATGACAGTATTTCATGTATTATTAATTTGATGATTGAGTCTGTGACTTTTTGTATAGAAAGTTGTTAATATTTTTGTGTTTCTTTTTTGTTTGCAACTGAATGAATATTTAAAAAAACAAAATGAATTTTGATAAGTAAAAGAAAATAAAAAACTTGGTAAAATAAAATAATTATCTTTGACCTCCATGGTAAATCATAAGTGTATTTAATGATACAAGGTCCAGGTAAAACCCCCTTTTTTCCTATTACATGGCCCTACCTGCACTTTGTCCACTTGGGCCTAACTCCTTTGTGTTGATAAACTTTCTAAAAGTGGCATTTTTCAAATTGTAATGAGAAATTCGACTTTACAATTAAAGAGGGTTATCATTACATTTTTATAGGTTCCAAACATGAGCTATCTGCCTGCTCTCAATTAGGAATTACAGCTTAATAAATGTATTAAGGAATCCCCAATGTAATCCTATGGGGAGTAGGCCTCACAGTAGAGAAAAACAAATGTGGGTAATTTTTACTACTAGGACAAGTAAAACTTAGAAGTACATGTCCAAACTTTTAATTATGCAGCACCCTGTCCTATGGGCTACCTAGTGTCTACCTTAGGGCCTGGACTATACCGTTTAGTGCCAAGAAACTGTTTAGACCTGCCATGCACACTAAAAATCTCCTTACATTAATGTTAGGGGTTACGTATATGTAATAAAAGTAAAGTTCAAGGCTTGGCACGAGGGTTTGAATGCCATGTTGACATGGCAGTTTACAACTGCCTTCAGGCTGAAATGGCAGGCCTCAGACATGTTTTAAGGTGCTACTTACATGGGTGCACAATAAGTGTTGCAGACCCACTGGTAGAACTTCATTTACAGGCCCTGGGTATATGATATACAACTCTACAAGGTACTTACATGTAAAATCAATTTTCCAATTAGGTCAGTTTGGAGGCAAGGCAGCAAAACATTTGGAGGAAGACCACCCTAATGCTGACAGGTCTAATAATGAGTTAGATAGTGGCATGCTTTGAAGTGGGTCAAATTAAAAGCTAAAACAAAAACATGTTTTGCTGTCCTATCTGTAAATTCTTTATCCAATAAGCCTTCAACAGACTTCCCCTACCCATAAAGAAGCATTAGGTACTATGGGACATAGGTTAAGTTGAGTACTATGGGATTCAGAACATTCAATCTCTGTCAATCAATCAATCAATCAATAAGTCAGGGGGTTTTAAGTGCGCTACTCACCCGTGGGGGTCTCAAGGCGCTGGGGGGGCGCAACTCTGGTCAGTCGAAGAGCCAGGTCTTGAGGGTCTTCCTGAAGATGTGCAGGGTGGGGGCGCATCTGATGTTGATCGGGAGCTTGTTCCAGGTTTTGTCCGCGATGTAGGAGAAAGTTATTCCACCTGTTCATGCTCTGTGGATGAGCGGGGGTTCGGAGAGTGAGAGGTCAGCGGATCGGAGGTTCCTCTTGGGTATGTGGAAGGAGATTCTATTGTTGAGATATTGGGGTCCGGTGTTTTGGAGGCATTTGCAGGCGTGGGTGAGTATCTTGAATGTTACTCTCTTCTCATCGGGGAGCCAGTGGAGGTTCCGCAGGTGTTGGGTGATGTGTTCGTGTCGAGGGATGTTGAGGACAAGTCTGGCTGCTGTGTTTGTATGGTCTGGAGTTTGTGGAGTAGAGATTTGCTGATTCCGGCGTAGTCCAGTCTGCTGGTTATGAGTGCGTGGGTGACGGTCTTTCTTGATTCGGGGGGATCCATTTGAAGGTCTTTCGGAGGATGCGGAGGGTGTTGAAGCAGCTGGAGGCGACGGCATTGACCTGTTGGGTCATGAAGAGGGAGGAGTCGAGTACGATGCCGAGGTTTCGGGCATGGTCTGTGGGGGTGGGAGGGCTGCCGAGGGTGGTGGGCCACCAGGTGTTGTTCGTGCAGAGGGGGAGGGTCTGAGGACGAGGACTTCTGTCTTCTCCAAGTTGAGCTTCAGTCAGCTGCTGCTCATCCAGGAAGTGATGTCCTTCATTCCTTCCTGAAAGTGGAGTTTGGTGGTGATGGGATCCTTGGTGAGGGAGAGGATGAGCTGGGTGTCGTCGGTGTAGGATACTATGCTGAGTCCGTGCTGTCTGACAATGGTGGCGAGGGAGGCCATGTAGATGTTGAAGAGCATGGGGCTGAGCGACGATCCTTGGGGTACTCCTCAGTTGATTTCCATAGCTTCGGAGAGGAAGAGAGGAAGTCTGATTCTTTGGGTTCTGCCGGTGAGGAAGGAGCAGAGCCAGTCGAGGGCGTTTCCCTGTATGCTGGCATTGTTGAGTCTGGCGGTGAGTGTACGGTGGGAGACGGTGTCGAAGGCTGCATAGAGGTCAAGTAGGATCAGGGACGTGGTGTGTCCTTGGTCGAGGAGGGTGTGGATGTCCTCTGTGGCGGTGAGTAGAGTGGTCTCGGTGCTGTGGTTGCTTCGGAATCTGGATTGGGAGGGGTCGAGGATGGAGTTTCCTTCGATGAATTTTGTTAGTTGGGCGTTGACGGTTTTCTCTGTGACTTTGGCCGCGAAGGGGAGGAGGGAGATTGGTCGGTAGTTCTTGAGGTCCGTGGGATCTGGTGGGGGCTTCTTGAGAAGGGGGCTGGCTTCTTTGCATTTCCAGTCATCAGGAAAGATGCCGGTTTCGAAGGTGGCGTTGATGGTGTGTCGTAGTTTCAGAGCGATGGCGGCAGCGGCTCTGTGGAAGATGTGTGGGGGGCAGAGATCCATGGGGGCTTCTGAGTAGATGCCTTTCATGGTCGATGTGGTGTCTTCGGTGGTGACTGTGGTCCAGGAGGAGATGATGGGCTGGCTGGCGTTGCTGGAGTAGAAAGTGGTTTCGGAGTCAGGTGTCTGGCCGTTAAAGTTGTCGTAGAGGCCCTTGATTTTCAGGTGGAAGTAGGAGCTGAGCTTGTTGCAGAGATCCTGGGAAGGAGTGATGTCTGTGGTTTCGCTGGGGGGCTTGGTAAATTCCTGGATGACACTGAAGAGTTCCTTGGAGTTACTGGAGTTGGCAAGGATCTTGTTCTGGATGACGGTCCTTTTGGTGGATCTGACGCATTGGTGGTATTCCATCATGGCGTTTTTGTTTGGTGGTGCGATCTTCCGCCATTCTGCTGTTTCTCCAGTTTTTCCAGAGATGTCTGCAGGTGCGTCTGGATTCTCAGAGGTCGGCGGTAAACCAGGTGGCCTTCCTGAGGCACTGTCTGTCGGGCTTATGTAGGGGTGCGAGCTCGTTTACGCAGTTGAAGATCCATCTGTGGAGTTCTTTGTCTGCGAGGTTGGCGTCGGTCGAGGTGGAGGGGGCATCACGGTTGAGGGTGGAGTTGAGCTGCTCATCGGTGACTTTGCTCCAGTTTCTTCGTGGAGGGTGGGGTGCAGGTTTGGGCGGCGTGTGTTTGTTGACAAGGAAGTGTATGCAGTGGTGGTCTCTCCATGGGGGTTGCCTCATAACACCATCTTGCTAATTTCTTTTAAAACTGAAGGGCACATAGTGTTTCATTTAAAAAATTGTGTAGGATGGCCTTGACAACAAAATTAAGTAAACTGAGTTCTTACTTAACTGTGTAAATTACCCTTACAGTCTCAGGAGTGTTCTTTTTTACCATAGTGTACATTTTAAACTCTCACCTACACAGTGCATGCACTATGCTGTGAGACAATTGTTTACAACCTGCCCACAGCATACCAGAGGCTGTTTTTGCTGTCACTCTCATTTCAATCTATTGCTTGCTTAGCTCTGGTAGGCTTCCCTTTCTTTCTTCTGTTAGCTCCTCCCTGGAGCATGGACCAAGTATATTTGTTCTTCCTCATCTTCCAAGCTTTTTTTTGCAATGCTCTATTTTTTTTACATTTTGTAAATGTGTTGGTATTATTCTGACGTACAATGTCCTTTTTTACTTTTAACACAGGCATACAGCTTCTTATTTAAATTGCTTTCCCCCTATTTGTTGGCTCTATTGACATTTTATTTACTTACACCCATAACTGTACTACTCTGCACAACTCTACTCTATGCTACTCCATTCTGCATCATTTTACTCTATTCTATGCCACTCTACACCACTCTACTTTATGCCAATTCACTCTAATCCAGTGTGCTCTATGCCAATCTACATAATCCACTATACTCTACGCCACTCCACTCTTCTCTATGCCCCTCCATGCGGCCCTACTCTACTCTATGCAACTCCCCTCCACACCACTCCACTCTGCATCAGTCTACTCTATGCCACTCTATTTTTCACCACTCTACACCATTCCCCATTGCTTTACTCATCACCAGTCTGCTCTACACGATGCCACTCCACTTCACACAATGCCACTCTACTGCACTTGAAGAGACTCTATTCTATGCCAATGTACACTATGCCACTCTTCTTTGCTCCACTGTATGTCACTCTACTCTACAGCACTCTGCTCCACTCCACTCTACTCTATGCCACTCTACTCTATGATACTCTACTCTATGCCACTCCACTAATCTCTGCCATTCTATGCCAATCTATGCCACTCTACTCCACTCTACTCTACCCCACTGTACTCCACCGCACTCTGTGCCACTCTAATCAATGCCACTGTACTCTATACTCATCTATGCTACTCCACTCCAATCATCGCCACTCTATGCCATTCTACTCTACACCACACCCCTCCACTCTATGCAATGCCACTTTATTGCAGTCTATACAACTCCACTCCATGTCATTCTACTCTATGCCACTCTGTTCACTGCCATTCTACTCAATGCCACTGCATTGTACTCTATGCCACTCCATGTCACTCTATGCCACGCCATGTCACTCTATGCCACTCCATGTCACTCTATGCCACTCTACTCTATGTCACTGTATGCCATTCCATTCTATCTTATGCCTCTCAACTCCACACCACTTTACTCCACTCCACCCCATTCTATTCTACTTCACTCTAATCCACTCTATGCCATTCTACTGTATGACATTCAACTCCACTCTACTCTACCCCACTGTACTCTACACCACTCAATGCCAGTCCACTCCACTCTACACCACACCACTCTATGCCACCCACACCACTCAACACAACTCCACTCTACGTAACCCCACACTACACCACTTCACTGTACTCTACTCTACGCCACTCCACTCTACTCACTCTATGCCACTCAACTCTATGCCACTCTAATCCACTCTCCTTTACACCATTCTCCTCTATGTCACTATAATCTATACAACTTCAGTAACTTTTAGTCATGCTGAATAGTAGCCATGCTGCTATGCCACATAGCTAAAGAAATTGGCAAAGCCAATATCTCTGAAATAGAGTCAAGGAGGCTAATGCAATGCATCCATAGGACCTTCCGTGCAGCACAGGCTCCATGAACAAATGGACAGTCTGCCTTGGATAAGGCCTCGCTTTCACTTCTAAAGTGTTAGTATAGACCATTATCTCAGTAAGGAAGTGGTTGCTAATTTTTACATCTGCAAATCCATCATTATCAGTGTATTTTAACATGAAATGCATCCTCACATTCATTTTTGAATAGCAAAAA
The DNA here is from genome assembly GCA_963921515.1 of Calotriton arnoldi. NCBI lineage: Eukaryota > Metazoa > Chordata > Amphibia > Caudata > Salamandridae > Calotriton > Calotriton arnoldi. The sequence goes on along the minus strand of CAWUFW010015491.1, from coordinate 154,287 downwards.
TAAAAAAATTAATTGGAATGAAGGACACCCACCTCCGTTTAGGCCTTTCAGATTAATTCTGAGAGCTCAGGTTAACAGTTTGCAGCAAACGGTGCATTATTACATTATTACAAGATGTGGCATAATAGCATACATTTGGGATTTTCACATAGAAGCTGAAATTCCAAGATTACTTCAATTGCTCCGGCATATTTCACATTTCATACAGGCCTAATGAAAATCCAATGCCATGTTAACATCGCAGAATAAACTAATAAACTTTTTCTTAGCTACTAATGGACTCAAACTGTTATATTTTATGTTTACATCTGACCCTAGCAGAATGATGTAACATTTGGGAATGAATGTACAGTCCGCGGTCCATCCCTGGGCGCCAAGATGGCAACAGTCTCCACCGCCACCATGTACCTGCCCTGGGGGCTGAGGTAGGCTGGGAGGAAGGAGGTGCAGATGCTGCAGAACACCAGCATGCTGCCTGTGATGAGTCTGGCTTCATTGAAGGTGCGCTCCTTGCAAGAAAAGCCGCAATAAAAGGTCACAACAGGCTCATGTAACTACTCGCACACTGGAATGCAGTGGTAGAGCCCTGTGCACACTACTTTATGACCCGGTTTGCGTCACTCCTGCGCCACGCAATGTGGTGCAAGAGCGAAGCAAACCTTAAGTCAGATTTTTGAAGCCACGCAAAGTGGCTTTGTGTGGCTTTGAATGGATTAAAACATCTCGAGTAATGCAACACAGCACAGATCACTGTATTGCATTATCCTGCACAAAGGAGGCATTCCATGGGCATTGTGAGGGTGTGCAAACGCAACTCCCATAGTTTTTGACGCGTTCCCAGATTTGCCTGTGATGAGTGTGGCTTCATTGAATCCTGGCAAGGAAGGCCCGATGGATCTTACGGGCCCATGGAACCAGTCACACTCTAGAAGCCACAATGGATCTTACAAAGGACAGCAGGCCCATGTAACCAATCACACTCTAGAAGCCACAATGGATCCTACAGGCCCATGTAACTAATCACACTCTAGAAGCCACAATGGAAGTTACAGGCCCTTGTAACCAATCACACTCTAGAAGCCACAATGGATGTTACAGGCCCATGTAACCAGTCACACTCTAGAAGCCACAATGGATCTTACAGGCCCATGTAACCAGTCACACTCTAGAAGCCACAATGGATCTTACAGGCCCTTGTAACCAGTCACACTCTAGAAGCCACAATGGATCGTACAGGCCCTTGTAACCAGTCACACTCTAGAAGCCACAATGGATCTTACAGGCCCATGTAACCAGTCACACTCTAGAAGCCACAATGGATCTTACAGGCCCTTGTAACCAGTCACACTCTAGAAGCCACAATGGATCTTACAGGCCCATGTAACCAGTCACACTCTAGAAGCCACAATGGATCTTACAGGCCCATGTAACCAGTCACACTCTAGAAGCCACAATGGATCTTACAGGCCCTTGTAACCAGTCACACTCTAGAAGCCACAATGGATCTTACAGGCCCTTGTAACCAGTCACACTCTAAAAGCCACAATGTATCTTACAGGCCCATGTAACCAGTCACACTCTAGAAGCCACAATGGATCTTACAGGCCCTTGTAACCAGTCACACTCTAGAAGCCACAATGGATCTTACAGGCCCATGTAACCAGTCACACTCTAGAAGCCACAATGGATCTTACAGGCCCTTGTAACCAGTCACACTCTAGAAGCCACAATGGATCTTACAGGCCCTTGTAACCAGTCACACTGTAGAAGGCAGTGGTGGAGCCCTAAGCACATATAAGGATCATCTTGCCAGTTTCAGACAGTCTGTCAGTGTCTGCATGAGGTGGTAAGGTGAGCAGCCAAGTGGCACAAATGACTACTTCACCCATCCTGCACAAGAGGACCATGGAGGCAGATACCTGGGATCCCAGCCATCTGCTTAAGCTGCTTCCTGGCTTTGTGGGATTAAAGGCAATGAAAACAGTGATGGTTTTTGCTAATACACAAGATAGGTAACATGAAATTAATCCCAAACGCAGCTTGTTGAACCAGTCAGGTGACAGTCACAAGGAGTCCAATGACAAAGAGAGAGCAGAGACAGCGACCAATAGGGAGACAGGAAGGGTGTTTCTCAGATTGTGGATATGTGCCTTATTACTGCTGTGTCACAGCACATACATGCGAAGGATTCCCATCCCTGCAGATGTGGTTATTGAGAACACAATGAAACCGAAGGCCAAACTCACTTCGAGGTTAGCATTATACGAAAGAACAACTCTCTCTTCCTGAATGTAGTTGTTTTACTCTGACCGGCCCCTGGTTTCCAGGAGGAGAGTGAGGTCACACCTGGGATTTCAGAGATCCCTTTGTGTTCAGTGGCCCAGGAGCTGGCCCTGTGTGGTGCTTGTGTGCGCGCTCTGCACCCCTGGGCTCACGGGGGAACGTATTTGAGGTGAGACCACTGTCTGTGCCATGGCCGTACCAGCAGCTGCACCTAGGGTGACCAACCATCCGTAAAGTTCACGGACCGTCCGTAATTTGGACCTCACGTCCCTTGTCCGTGAGGATCCTTTTTACGGACGCCTTTTGTCTGTAATTTTGGGCCTGGCAGGGAACAGCGCTGTTCCCCTGCGCTGTTCCCCTTCACTGTTCCTCTGCGCTGTTCCCCTGTGAGAGGCCTCAGCTCCCTGATGGGGCCACCTCGCACTCATCATGGGAGCATAAGAGCAGCCCCACCCCGCCCATTATCATTCTGTCTGGGGCTGATTGCCACATACAGAATGACAATGGGACAGGTTAGGCTCTTACAGCATGTGGTGGGCCTCCTCCAGCCTCTGTCTAGGGCAGGGCATTCTGTTAGGGTTAAAATGTACAAAACAAACATACAAAGTTAAAAAGAAGAGGTTATAGTTCTTACACAGTCTCATCATTTCAGAGCTGAAGCATTTTTATTATTATATAAAACGAAGACATAGGTGCTGCTTTTTTATTTATTTTATGCAACTAACATCCATTGACAAAGCCAATAGTCCTGGCTTGTTGTAGGTCTAATGTTACTGGATGCAATGATAGAAACAGCAAAATACCAGTTAAGTGGCACATTATGCTCAGCATATATTTTAAGGTGAGGTGTTTTCAGCCATGCCCTTAATTACATCAGACACGCCCCTTGGAGATACCCCCAGTTTTTTCATCCCACTTAAAGCCCTGGAAACAAAACCATGTCACTGTCACCTCATGTCCTGGCACTGTGCATCATGCATGACTCATGACTTCCAAGTTTTCATATTGCCTATGTGCAGGGGCATAGTGAACCCTCCCCCACCCCACCCCTTGCTTTTGGAACTACAGCGTGGGTGAAGTTTTTATGGGCCTCTTCTGTCTGCAACTGGATGGGTGTGTGGATGGGTGAAGGATGGGTGGCTAAGTGAAAGGGGAATGGAGAGAGAAAGGGAGGATGGATGGATGAATGATAGCATGGATGAATGATTGACAGAATGGATGGGCAAATGGGTGCATGGATGAGTGAAAAGAAGAATATAAAGCTGGATGAGTGAAAGAATGCATACATGAGTGAAAGGGAGGGTGGCGAGCTGGAAGAAAGGATAGATGAGTGAAAGGTGACTGTGTGGACAGATGGATGAGTAAGTGAAAGGATGGCTGGATGGGTGAAAGGGTGAATGATTGGATGGATGAGTGAATGGATGGATGGGTGGGTGGAAGAGTGGATGGATGAGTGAAAGGTTTGCTTGGGTGAAAGGGTTAAGAGTTGGATGGATGAGTGAATGGATGGATGGGTGGAAGAATGGATGGATGAGTGAAAGGATGGATTGGGTGAAAGGGTGGATGAGTGAAATGATAGATGGAAGGATAGATGATGGATAGGTGTGTAAATGGTTGAAAAGGTGTGGATATGGATGGGCACACAGGTGGAAGGACAGAATGAATGGTGAAAGACTGAATGATGGATGAAAGAATTAATAGATGACATTTTGAGTGACACCCAACTGCTACTTGAATGTTACACTAGTAATTGTGAATGTTTGCATGTTTTGTTTTAGGTGTAAGATTTTAGGGAGAGCCTCATAGTGCCATGAGCTGTGCTTGAGATGTATATTGCGTTCCCTATAGTGGGTTCATCACAGCAATCCTCCCTTTAGTTCACCTTTGCGTGCCGCTTTACATCTCACAATGGCACTCAGATATGAGATGCTAGTAACAAAGTCTATCCGAGCAGATCTTCCTGACCACTTCTCTCACCAAACATGCCTGCTCAGGACCATGAGTTGGAAACAAAATATCAGACTGGACAACCCAGTGCAGTAACCATATAAATAGATTATTATAATATGAAACTCCACAAAAAGACCTGCACGCATACCGAAACACCGTGAAGTGCACGATTGTCTCAACCTAATATAAAACTTATTTTGACTTGTACTTAATTGGTTGTAAACAACTTCCTCTGATGTGTCTGTAAAAGTTACCTTTTGTCCCGAAGTTTTGTCCTGATTTTTGACCTTCTGTCCTGAATTTTTGTCCTGAATTTTGACCCTCTGTCCTGAATTTTTGTCCTGAATTTTGACCCTCTGTCCTGAATTTTTACACTTACCGTCCTGAATTTGCACCCATGCCAGTTGGTCACTGTTAGAAATGGGGGTCTCTAGTTGGCAATGGCTCGCGCCACTGTCCAAATAGGGACCCTTCTTCCTAAGTCAAAGCAAGTGGGCTACCCCCTTTGATAACCCCTCCTCAACCCTGTGGTAACGTAGCACGAGCAGTTAGGCCTATCTCAGAGGCAGTGTGTGAAGCATTTATGACCATGCACAATAAGGCAGTAACGACACCACAAAAGGACACAACTCAAGTAGGTATAAAAAAAATAGTATCTTTATCTAAGGTTTAGTACGAGACTCCCAAAAGCGTTTTAACCAGTCACCATGCATGTAAATCAGTAGGGACTTAAAAAGGGCAATACGTATTCACCAGAACGTGGCACTGACTGAGTTCAAGGCCTGGGTCTACGCGACCCGTTGCACACCAGATACCTGCCGTTGGACGGGGACACAGCACGTAGCTTCTCGAAGAAGCGGAGACGGTGACAGGCGGACTCCCAGCGACCACAGTTCTCGATGGCAGTGGTCCGCAAAGTGCACTCGCAATGATTCGGGCACTCCGGGACCGGCGGGCCCTCAGCGGCAGCTGCACGCGGCTGCGTCGGCCCGGGCTGGTGGTGGCGATGACTTTTGTCGTGCAGCTCCGTGGTGGGCTCGCGGTGGCAGCAGCGCTCTCCTAGCTGCGGCGGCCCACGGGACGATTCACGATGGTGCAAGGTTGACAAAGACGTGGGCACTCAGCGGCAGCAGCTCTCTCTTAGCTGCGGCGGCCCACAGGACAAATCCCAATGATGCAAAGTTAGCAAAGGTGCGAGCACTCAGCGGCGGCAGCTCTCTCTTAGCTGCGGCGGCTCACAGGACAAATCACGATGATGCAAGGTTAGCAAGGGTGCGAGCACTCAGCGGCGGCAGCTCTCTCTTAGCAGCGGCCGCTCACAGGACAAATCACGATGATGCAAAGTTAGCAAGGGTGCGAGCACTCCGCGGCAGCAGCTCTCTCTTAGCTGCGGCGCCTCACAGGACAAATCACGATGATGCAAAGTTAGCAGGGGTGCGAGCACTCAGCGGCGGCAGCTCTCTCTTAGCTGCGGCGCCTCACAGGACAAATCACGATGATGCAAAGTTAGCAGGGGTGCGAGCACTCAGCGGCGGCAGCTCTCTCTTAGCTGCGGCGGCTCAGAGGACAAATCACGATGATGCAAAGTTAGCAAAGGTGCGAGCACTGCGCGGCAGCAGCTCTCTCTTAGTTGCGGCGGCTCACAGGACAAATCACGATGATGCAAAGTTAGCAGGGGTGCGAGCACTCAGCGGCGGCAGCTCTCTCTTAGCTGCGGCGGCTCACAGGACAAATCACGATGTTGCATAAGTGGCACAAGTGCAGGCATCCAGCGGCGGCAGCTCTCTTAGCTGCGGCGGCCCACAGGGTTTCAGCGAAGGTTCTGAGGATTCAAAATAAGGCGGGCACTCAGCGGTGGCAGTTCTCTCTTAGCTGCAGCGGCCCACTCGCAGAGTTCACAAGGGTTACCAGTCCGCGTTCCTCACAGTAGAACTAGAGGTTCCGGATTACTCGACGGAGGCCTCACCTGCAAGTAGAATTCCTAGCGAAGGAATTCGGGCGGCTGATGGGGTGAAGTCTAATGTCCCTGAGACTTCAGCAGGAGGCGCTCTCAATTCAGGCCCTTGGGTAGTTTCTTCAGCAAGCTTGGTGAAAGTTTCAAAGTCCTTTCCTCTGTCCGCTCGGACAGAGTTTCGTCTTGACATCCAGAAGGAACACACTTGAAACAGGCTTCAGCGCAGTGTTTCATACCTAAAAAGTCTTTGTTCTCTGCAGTCACAAATCACTGCATCCAGCCAGAACCAGTTCGGTGGGGTCGGGAGCACTTGGTTTACGAGGCGACATCCTGCCCTTTGAGAATCTGGGGGTCTGCTATCAGATGCCCAGTGAGAGGTGGAGCCATCATTCACCTTGCCAGGCTCGGCCCTGCTCAGATCAAAGAGTCACCCCTCACCCTACTCTAAATGCCGATCTCTCTCTCCAGCCAGGTTTGACCCAGATGGCCCTGCTGCTCCAAAACCAGACGGCCAATACACACGCTAGCAAAGCCTACAGGAAAGCTGAGGCCAGAAAATACCTCGTTTCCAGCAGAGGTATTTTCGAACACGGGCTACGCAAATAATCCTTACTAAAAGATGTATCTCAATGTCCTGAGCTTAAACATATCAAATTCGACGTTCCTATCAGGTTCCTGGGGGCAGGTAGGATTAGGGCATGTAATACTCAGCTTGCCCATCCTGGCCTATGAGAACGTATAGCCTCACAATAGTAAACAGTGAAATGGAGGGTAACTCGCTATTAGAAGGTGCTACACAGACATACTTTAAAAGCTGCTTCGGTGGGTAGCGCAAATCAGCGCTGCCGGCCCATCAGCAGTATTTGGTCTACCAGCCCTGGGCACACACAGTGCACTGATACTAGGGACTGACAGGTAAACCAAACGAGCCAATTATGATTATCCCAATTCATACAGTTATCTTTACACAGGGAGCATTCGCGCTGTGTCACTGATTGGCAGTGGCACAGCGCCCAGAGCATCTAAATCCAGCCAACATAAAAGGTAAGAAGCGAAAAGAGGAAGGGAGACCCGCGCCAATGATGCCAGGTCTAACAGTCACCCTAGCTGCACCCGCCCCCCCCCCCCCACCCTCTCATGGGCGCTGAGCCGCTGACGGTGCATCTCTTGCAGAAATGTTATTTCGTAATGGAGAGTGAAAGGGTGTCTTGGCGCTGAACTGAAACCAAAAGCGTGTCTTTACTAGACTGACATCTTTCATCCTTTACTTTAGATACTTTAGCTCCTGCCTCAAGTGCTTTGTGTTCCTTGCGCGGCTTGTACAGAAAATGTGTCTGGAACCGGGGAAAGAACGGAGATAATGTATCCTGAGTGTTCCTTGGCGCGAGCTTCTGCTTGGCCCAGTGGGTTATGACAGACTCCTCCACGCCCTTGGGTGCCAGGTGTGTTTCAGCTCTGCCAGCTCTGACGTGAGTGTGCCCAGGCAGGCCCAGCGTCACCCGTGCCATCGGATGCCGAGTCAGCTTCCACGTGACCATTAACCTCTTTAAACCCAAACACAGCGCCTTGTGGTAGGCCAGTGCTTCAGCAAACAAGCGCTAACCATAGGCAGACTCTTCTGAAAGCCTTCGGGTGGTAGAAAACGCAGCTGTTTGTCCCTGGGGGGTCTTTTAAACCAGTCAATGGTTGGTTTTAATCCACGGAGTTTGGAAAAGTGCAGCGGAAACACCTCATCAGGCCTGCCAAGGAGTCACAGGGACAAGGAGGGAGGCAGGGCTCGGGGCTCGGGGCTTGTGGCAAGGGTCGCTTTACTGCATTTAAATCATTAAAACGAGCGCTCGTACGTACATTTGGGCCGGAAGTCTTTCACCTTTGAAGGGGCTCTTCAAAAACAAACATGGTTCCAGAGAAAAAAAACTCTCCACCACAAATAAACACCTTTTTTACTGTACTACAGTTTTCTTTTCCGAGGGGTTGCAGCCTTCACCGTGTGTAAGGGAAGGATCAGCGTGCGTGGGGTCTGGGGAACCGGGCAAACCACAACTCACAGGTGCATGCAAATGATGACGAAAAGTTACCAATAAATAACACGACAAAATAAACGTCCAAAGAAATAATTAATAATGTTTCTCTAACGATGTTTTTTTAGTTTTTTTAGAATGTGTTATGTTAGATTTTATTCAAATGACAAGAGAGCGGCTACAAACAGCGCAGCAGGCAGAGACCCGCCACAACATATCAAATGATATTATCCGGTATTCCCGTGGCTACTATTAATGCAATAATAAGAGACACACACTTGTAAACAGTGGGCCGGATCTCACCGGTGCTGAGCACCAGGGGGCCTCGAAACGGGTCTCTATCGGGCTCTGTTTTGTGCCCTGGCACAGGCGGTCCGTTTTTTTTCCGCGTGCCCACAATGCTCACTTCTCACTAGTGGAGAAGTTACGGCATGACGTCATGCCAGGTGAGCGTTGTAGGGGAAGGGAAATCCCTTAAGAGAGTCATTTTCTCTCTGGATTTCTCTTCTCTTTTAACACTCAGGAGCAGCAACATTGTGGTGGTGCCACCAGGGCTTTAAGTGGAAGGTTTTTCAATATTACATACTAGCCATAGTTGCTGCTTATTTATCTTATGCAACTGACAAAGCCAATAGTCCTACCTTGTTGTAGGTATGATGTTACTTGTTGTGTCATATATCTGGATGCAATGACTAGAAACAGCAAAATACAAGTCGGGCGGCACACTATGCTAAGCACAGATTTTTAGCTTATGTGTTTTTAAGCCACACCCTTAATTACATTGACCACGCCCCTTTGAGAAACCCCCCAGTTTTTTCATCCCACTTAAAGCCCTACTTGTAACAATAACAATAAACAAGCATTTGCAATGCAATCGGTCTCGCCTTTGGGACCTTATATGTATTTAGCAATGCAGCACATTAGCCTGGGTGCTGAAACATCTACTGTTCTTTAACATGGAGGGAAAGTAAGCACCAAACTGTGTGACACGCCAGGTATGGGAACACATGGAGAGAAATATTGCCTTTCAGCAGGAAATGGCATAGTTAAACGCTCTGTTTTTAATATAAAATCAGGGCCTTCGGATGTCATATCACTGAAAATACAAGATTTGAAAAAAATATTATTGTCTACGGATGCTCGTGGAAGACAATTTCTATGGACTGTAATCTAGAGATTGCTAAAGTGATTCTGGTATTTTACTGACCTCTGCTGGTCGTTTTCTATCAAGAAAGTTAAATAGAGGCAGTTGCCAGAAAAATTTAAAAAAGAAAGTCCCTCAGCAGAAACCAATTCTGGTATTTTACTGACCTCTGCTGGTCGTTTTCTATCAAGACATTTAAATAGAGGCAGTTGAACAAGCAGAAAGCAATTCTGGTATTTTACTGACCTCTACTGGTCGATTTCTATCAAGACAGTTAAATAAAGGCAGTTGAACAGCAAAAAATGTCCCTAAGCGGTAGGAGACAAGACCTAGGGCTGATCTCCAGAGCCCACAAAGTACATACATATATAAGTATATACTAAAGTATATACAAGAGGTCTCGAATGCTCGACCTAAAAAACCCTCATTAGATTCATCTCTTCCAGAAAATTTCAGGCCTATTTCGCTTCTCCCCTTTTTTTCAAAGATCGCGGAGAAACATATTAATGCTCAACTGATACATTTTATGGAATAAAACAGCATACTCCACGAATCACAATCAGGATTTCGTGCCCTGTACAGTATAGAATCAGCTTTATTACTGGCCTCTGAATCTCTTAGATTCTGTGCTGATCAAGGCCAAATAGCCATTCTGATTATGCTGGACCTTGATACTTGTTAGAGTGCCTTGCGATTTGTTTGAGGGATCTTGCAGAATGGATGAACTCGAGTTGCCTCAAGCTGAATGCTAATAAAATGGAGGTACTTATTGTTGGGAAACAACCCTCCATTTGGTCTTCAGCTTGGTGTCCTAAGGAACTTGGCCCTACTGCAGACCCTAAGCCCAAAGTGAAAAACGTGGGTTTTCTGTTCGATTCTAAACCTACTTTTGACAGCCAAGTAGCTTGTGTGGTTGGGAAATGCTTTGGCACTTTTGAGACATTGGCCAAAATCATGGATCTCCTTCCTTTATCTGCCAGGAAAACAGTTGTCCAGGCTCTTGTTATGTCCAAATTGGACTACTGTGACATATTTTACATTGGAACTACACAGGGCAGAGTGAATAAACTTCAGAGAGTGCAGAATGCGGCGGTACGTCTTCTGCTGAAAGTTCGGAGGCGGGAACCTGCGGGCCCTGTCTAGGAAGATCATCATTGGCTGCCTTTGAGGAAAAGAATTTCTTTTAAAGCTATGTGCTTTTGCCATAGGATCTTTAACGGCAGGGGCCCACCATATCTTTTTCCATTAATTAAATCTTACCAACCCAGGAGAAGACTTAGATCATCAGTAGCCGCACTGGCAACAGTGCTCGTCATAAAAGAGCTCGCTTGTGTGGTTCTTCCTTTGGCTTTCGGGCCTCAAAGCTGTAGAACACTCTGCCTCTCTACCTGAGACAAGAACCCATTGAGAAACTCTTTAGGAAGAAACTCAAAATATGGCTGTTTAGGCTACCCTAAATCCTGGCTTTTCTGTTTATTCTATATCTGCCTTTCCTTTCCTTTCTGTTTCATGTTTCTTCTCTCATTCATTTTCCCTTATCTCTTATGCACTCTGATTCGGCAATGCTAGTGCGGGGACGCTCGGTTAGCAACAACCATTTGCGCTTTAAAAAGTCTTAACATCAACCTACCTGCGGGCAGTGGCAGGCCTTCTTGACTACCTGCAGTCTCACTGATACTTTTGTCTGCGAGGCCCAAAGGTGAAGGCCTGTGAGCCATGGGAGTGACAGTCACTTATTTTCCTAAAGAGTTTGTGCAGGTGATGGGAAATGGGCTAGACTCCATCACTGCTAAGAGACAGGCCCTGGCACTCTCTAGTCCAGGGAGCATGGCCTAGGTTGCCAGAGCTCTAGCTCAGGCCCTATTGTTGTCGAAGTGACTGCTCTGGTCAGAGGGCAGTTGTCCAGGTCCAACCAGAGCTGTGCGCCATCAGGGCTGTGTGCATGTCAGGGGTGGAACAGAGGGCTCTGGGTGCAGAACTCTGTCCATTCCTGGAAACCAGTTGCAGCTGGGGACCAGTCCCCAGTGCTAGGGCTGCAAACACCCCCGCAGGCATACATGATCCACACCTTACCTCCTGTTCAGGCTTCTCGCCAGTGGACAATAGCCTCCAGATCTTGAGCCCATGGCACCTGCACCCCGGCCCAGGAGCCAGCTATGGTGATATGTGAAGAAGAGTCTCTCGCCCACAGTGACGTGGAAGTGGAAACGGGTGTTTCTCAAGGCACAGGGGATTGCAAGAGGAAGCTGCCACATGCGGATGGAAGTGAGCGCTATTGTCGTGATACTTAGGTGTAAGTGACCAGCAAGTAGGTGTATGTGTGGGTGTGAGAGAAAGGGTGTTTGCATGAGTGTGCACGAGTGCCTGTGTGAAGAAGCGTAAGATAGAGTATGAGAGACTGTGAGTGTGTGTGTGAGAGTATAAGTGTGTGTCAGTGTGTGTAAGTGGGATTGTTATTGAATTGGGGTGTGTGTGTTCAACACAAAATCACATTATGAAGACAACATACTCCTCGTTCTAACACCTGCAGACAAGTGTCAAGCCCTGTAGACAAAAGGCCAACCAGTCAACCTCTGTCTTTCACCATGTGGCGTGTCTGCTGCTTTCAGATCAGACAACATTGTTCACAAGATAACACACTAGTACTGTTTCAGCTTCCAGCACCAGGGCAGGCTCTCTCTTCTCTTTTGCGATGTCAGATTGGCCTGGCACTCTCTCTCTCTCTCTCTCAAGTCAAGTCAAGTCAGAGGAACTTATTAAGCGCACATATCACCATGGGGTCTCATGGCGCTAGCGAAGATTCAGCGAAGACTGATGATCTCTCTCTCTCTAACAATGGTAAACCATAATCTATAGCAGCTGTCTTTCAGCCTTGGCAGCCTTGATCCTTAATTGAAGTTCTGCATTTATTTATTTTTACTGTGGTTTCCCACTTCCTCATCGACTGATTCACAAGATTTTCAATACTGCTATACACTGGTTTGTAATGTTGGTATGTAACAAAATAGGACCCAGGTGTATTACTCAAGTTAGGAGAATTGAAATCCCCAGTTTTTCAGAGGCACTTTTCAGGATTGGCAATTCCACCATGCTCAGATCAGGCAGACCCTCTCTGGGACTGGTTAATATAGGGCTTTTCAGAGGAGATCCAGGGGAGCAGGGCCATTCCAGGTATTTTTGATAACCCTTATGTCGTAGATGATATCCATTACATTCTAATTATATTCTAAGTACTTTTATCTCATGTGGGTATTTGGATTGGCTGCAGCTTTCCTGTACCTAAATTGGACAACCCTGCGTTAAACTGAAGAAATGCAGCTGCCCGCGGCGTCTTAAGAGGACGGCCCCTCAGTCCCATGTTCTGGCACACTCACCCTCGCTCCACTCGTGGGGACCCCCACTGGAATCCCTCTCTCCTGGCGCTCACCTCGCGTCATTTATGGCGCCTGGAGTTAACGCATTTTCGGTCCATTGGGAATTATTTCTTCTTACTGTCGCTATACGTTTGAAATAGTTGTGTTAATTTTCAGGTTTTTCTATAGCGTGGGCATTTTCCAAAACTGGCGTCAGATTTATGAGGCCCAACTGGTGCTGTCCGGTGACTGGTGCAGATGAATTCTCAGGTGTACGCTCTTTGTGCCACCTGCCACAAGGGATAAACGCTGGGAAGATCGAATGCTTCGCTGGTTGACCAACAAGGTTCTTGTGCCACCATTGGTGACGCACTGTGTTTTTCATTCACTTCAATGCCTCACAGCCCCGATGGGGATGCAAGCGCCAGCCCACATTGAGGGAATGTTTATAAATGCTTTTGGGGCACGGCAGTCTGGCTAGTCAGATCGGCCAGTTACATCGTGTCTGCATACTGCATGTTTTACATGTGCATCTCTTCTAAGCCTCACCACTGCCCCCTCTTTCTTCTTGCCCTTGATTCTGGCGCGTCTTTGTTTTACGATAGCTTTTCAGATGTGCCTAAGAGCAATCTTTAAAGCATTTCCAGAAGCCATAAATGCACACGCAGCTGGGACACGAGACAGTAGTTCCTTCAAAAACAAGCATTTGCAATGCAATAGGACTTGCATTTACGTGAGACCTATTGCACTGGAAACGGGAGTGCGGGCGGGCGGGCGGGAAGGCACAAATGGGAGTGGGGGGGAGGCCCAGAAGTCAAGGACTGCGAGGTGACGGCGGTGTTGCACGAGAAGAAAATAATCTTTGCAGTAAAGGGGCCAGTAGCCATGGAAGGATACAAATGACGACATGGCCGTCATGAGGAGGGACTAGCAAGCCTAAAACCAATCGGAAGGCAGCATTTAGGTCATAAGCCAATGAAAAAGATGGGCAGAAAGTGAGTGGAGCTTCCACGAAGCTTCCACGCTATAGTGAATACTCCATGCCTCGCAAAGCGAGCAGCGAATGTGCTGCAACGCTAGGCTCGACCTAAACACTAGTTTTATAGACACAGACTCCTGGAGTCTGTGTCTTTACATCTATAAATCTGTAAAACAACACTAGTTTTATAGACGCAGTCAAGCCAGACTCCTGCAGTCTGTGTCTATACATCTATAAATCTATAAAACAACACTAGATCTATAAACGAAGTCAAGCCAGACTCATCTATAGACACAGTCAAGCCAGACTCCTGGAGTCTGTGTCTATACATCTATAAATCTATAAAACAACACTAGATCTATAGACGCAGTTAAGCCAGACTCCTGGAGTCTGTGTCTATACATCTATAAATCTATAAAACAACACTAGATCTATAGACGCAGTCAAGCCAGACTCCTGGAGTCTGTGTCTATACATCTATAAATCTATAAAACAACACTAGATCTATAGACGCAGTCAAGACAGACTCCTGGAGTCTGTGTCTATACATCTATAAATCTATAAAACAACACTAGATCTATAGACGCAGTCAAGCCAGACTCCTGGAGTCTGTGTCTATACATCTATAAATCTATAAAACAACACTAGACCTATAGACGCAGTCAAGCCAGACTCCCAGAGTCTGTGTCTATACATCTATAAATCTATAAACCATCACTAGAATTATAGACGCAGTCAAGCCAGACTCCTCGCTAGTCACGCAGTGGCGACTTCTCCGCTAAGGCGGAGGAGCGTCGCCCACTGCTCTTACAGCAGTGAAAAAGGGAAAAATAAAATTATAATAACGTTATTATCATTCTAATTTTCATATTGTGGGGCTGGAGTTAGGGCGGGCGGTGCCGGTTGCTCAGGGCGGAGTGGGTTGAGCACACTTAAGTGCGCATGACTGATTGGCCGGCCGTCTTGGCCCGGCCAAATGTTCATGCTCACTTTGCATAGTTCCCCACCAGGCTGTATTGCACAGCCTGGATGGGGAAAATGTAAATGCTCCCTGTCCCCATCTGAGCACCTATCCACGGTGCTCAGACCAATCACAATGCTGCATTGCAGCGTTGTAATTGGCTCAGGGGAGCCTGTGTGCCCTGGTGCTTCCTGCAGCTTCTTCCAGACTGGAGTCAGGAAGAGAAGCGAAGCGGAGACGGGGGAGGGGTGGAGAAAAAGGTAAGTATGTTTTTATTTTATATTTTTCAGACCCCTCATTCCCACTGCCTCGCCACCCCCATTCCCTACCAGCCGCCACTACACATAAGGTCTCGAGAAATGCCAGATTCAAATGCATAAAGTTCTACATCTTGCATAGAGCCTACCTCACTCCACATAGGCTTAACCTGATTTACCGCACTGCTTCAAATGCCTGCCCCGATGTAACTCCGCACAGGCTAATTTCATCCTTATGTTGTGGGACTTAGTTGCAAAGCTTGTAAATTAATACATATGACAAACATCACTTAATAGAACATAAATTATTACATGAAGTGACAGGTATGTCAGCCTAAAGCATATAATATTTAGTTTCTATCGCTGGAATCCCTCTCTCCTGGTGCTCACCTCGCGTCATTTATGGCGCCTGGAGTTAACGCATTTTCGGTCCATTGGGAATTATTTCTTCTTACTGTCGCTATACGTTTGAAATAGTTGTGTTAATTTTCAGGTTTTTCTATAGCGTGGGCATTTTCCAAAACTGGCGTCAGATTTATGAGGCCCAACTGGTGCTGTCCGGTGACTGGTGCAGATGAATTCTCAGGTGTACGCTCTTTGTGCCACCTGCCACAAGGGATAAACGCTGGGAAGATCGAATGCTTCGCTGGTTGACCAACAAGGTTCTTGTGCCACCATTGGTGACGCACTGTGTTTTTCATTCACTTCAATGCCTCACAGCCCCGATGGGGATGCAAGCGCCAGCCCACATTGAGGGAATGTTTATAAATGCTTTTGGGGCACGGCAGTCTGGCTAGTCAGATCGGCCAGTTACATTGTGTCTGCATACTGCATGTTTTACATGTGCATCTCTTCTAAGCCTCACCACTGCCCCCTCTTTCTTCTTGCCCTTGTTTCTGGCGCGTCTTTGTTTTACGATAGCTTTTCAGATGTGCCTAAGAGCAATCTTTAAAGCATTTCCAGAAGCCATAAATGCACACGCAGCTGGGACACGAGACAGTAGTTCCTTCAAAAACAAGCATTTGCAATGCAATAGGACTTGCATTTACGTGAGACCTATTGCACTGGAAACGGGAGTGCGGGCGGGCGGGAAGGCACAAATGGGAGTGGGGGGGAGGCCCAGAAGTCAAGGACTGCGAGGTGACGGCGGTGTTGCACGAGAAGAAAATAATCTTTGCAGTAAAGGGGCCAGTAGCCATGGAAGGATACAAATGACGACATGGCCGTCATGAGGAGGGACTAGCAAGCCTAAAACCAATCGGAAGGCAGCATTTAGGTCATAAGCCAATGAAAAAGATGGGCAGAAAGTGGGTGGAGCTTCCACGAAGCTTCCACGCTATAGTGAATACTCCATGCCTCGCAAAGCGAGCAGCGAATGTGCTGCAACGCTAGGCTCGACCTAAACACTAGTTTTATAGACACAGACTCCTGGAGTCTGTGTCTTTACATCTATAAATCTGTAAAACAATACTAGTTTTATAGACGCAGTCAAGCCAGACTCCTGGAGTCTGTGTCTATACATCTATAAATCTATAAAACAACACTAGATCTATAAACGAAGTCAAGCCAGACTCATCTATAGACACAGTCAAGCCAGACTCCTGGAGTCTGTGTCTATACATCTATAAATCTATAAAACAACACTAGATCTATAGACGCAGTTAAGCCAGACTCCTGGAGTCTGTGTCTATACATCTATAAATCTATAAAACAACACTAGATCTTATAGACGCAGTCAAGCTCAGACTCCTGGAGTCTGTGTCTATACATCTATAAATCTATAAAACAACACTAGATCTATAGACGCAGTCAAGACAGACTCCTGGAGTCTGTGTCTATACATCTATAAATCTATAAAACAACACTAGATCTATAGACGCAGTCAAGCCAGACTCCTGGAGTCTGTGTCTATACATCTATAAATCTATAAAACAACACTAGACCTATAGACGCAGTCAAGCCAGACTCCCAGAGTCTGTGTCTATACATCTATAAATCTATAAACCATCACTAGAATTATAGACGCAGTCAAGCCAGACTCCTCGCTAGTCACGCAGTGGCGACTTCTCCGCTAAGGCGGAGGAGCGTCGCCCCACTGCTCTTACAGCAGTGAAAAAGGGAAAAATAAAATTATAATAACGTTATTATCATTCTAATTTTCATATTGTGGGGCTGGGTTAGGGCGGGCGGTGCCGGTTGCTCAGGGCGGAGTGGGTTGAGCACACTTAAGTGCGCATGACTGATTGGCCGGCCGTCTTGGCCCGGCCAAATGTTCATGCTCACTTTGCATGTTCCCCACCAGGCTGTATTGCACAGCCTGATGGGGAAAATGTAAATGCTCCCTGTCCCCATCTGAGCACCTATCCACGGTGCTCAGACCAATCACAATGCTGCATTGCTGCGTTGTGATTGGCTCAGGGGAGCCTGTGTGCCCGGGTGCTTCCTGCAGCTTCTTCCAGACTGGAGTCAGGAAGAGAAGCGAAGCGGAGATGGGGGAGGGGTGGAGAAAAAGGTAAGTATGTTTTTATTTTATATTTTTCAGACCCCTCATTCCCCCTGCCTCGCCACCCCCATTCCCTACCAGCCACCACTACACATAAGGTCTCGAGAAATGCCAGATTCAAATGCATAAAGTTCTACATCTTGCATAGAGCCTACCTCACTCCACATAGGCTTAACCTGATTTACCCCACTGCTTCAAATGCCTGCCCCGATGTAAATCCGCACAGGCTAATTTCATCCATATGTTGTGGGACTTAGTTGCAAAGCTTGTAAATTAATACATATGACAAACATCACTTAATAGAACATAAATTATTACATGAAGTGACAGGTATGTCAGCCTAAAGCATATAATATTTAGTTTCTTATAAAAAGTGCTTAGTGCTTTAGGATAATATAGCGGTGGACTCTTACAACAACTATTGTGGGTCACTGTCGGTAACATTTCTTTTAGTCGGACAACACTTCAGCTCTGTATTTAACAGAGTGACTATTCTCCTAAATAATGGCTCTGAAGAATGCCTAGAACCCCCTTGTAAGGTCACGAGCCAGGGAGAAACATGTTGGGCCCTCTCCAATCGGGATGAAGTTCACACCCGTGCAGTTTTAGCCTATCCCTTGGGACACCTGAATAAAAGTTGTTCAGCCCATCAAGAGATAGTTTATTCCTACCTATGCTCACCCCACACTCTGCAACCCTCCCCCTCACCATTGGCTCTCATAGGGCATCTACTTGTAAACAACACTCCAAGGATCTACTCCCATATTTATAGGGGTTGTAGACCACACTAGAAACCTATGGCCCTGTTGCGAGGAGGATCCCGATGATGAAGCATGCCATCTAAGGGTGGGAGAGGGGTACCGTCCTAAGGTAATTGATTGATCAACAGTACAAGAAAATCCCTAAAGAATGATCTCAGGTGATAATATTTCTTTTTGAGACTGGGTCTACCTTATTTGTGCTTTATAGAAATTGTACCGCGTCAGGTGAGTTTTAGCCCTCCAGTTGTCTCTCTGGTGCCGCAAGACGACAAAGGCGAGAAATAAGAGGTACTAAATTTAACATACAGTTAAACTGATATCAAATACACTGATTATGATAATTTATTTAATTAAAAAAAGATTCATATTAAAAAAATGTTATTACATGAGATTTTCAAAGGTATAGAGTAAAGATTGTTATACATTCTTAGTTGAAATATGTGAGCATCAAGACTGATTAGCATCACTGTAAATCAAACGTCATTCTATTTTTGTGCTTTAGCTGTTTTCAAGTAAAAAAAAATACATAGATTTTAACCACTCAAGCTTTCACGTGACACATGTGTCACAGATTTCAGGCCGCTTTTTCAAGGCTGAGTCAAAAGAAAACAAGCAGTTGCAATGCAATAGGTCTCGCATTAGTGAAAGTTTAAGCTATTGGCATTACAAATGATAAAGTTTGTTAAATTATTTTTTTGTCAAAAAATATCCTAGCAGTAGCATAAGTAATAAAAAAAATTCCACGAAGCAATGAAAGGGTGCAGTACCACAGGCTGTTACTAGGTGTCCAAGTGGAGTTCTAAAAGGGCCTCTATTAGCCACATAAGGTGCTGCACCCTTAATGCAATATCATTTGCAACGCCAATAGCTCAAACATTCACTAAGCGAGACCTATTGCATTACAAAAGCTTGTTCAAACAGGGAAGTGCGATCAAAATATCTGACTGTGTCTTGTGACATGCTGGACAGTGTCAGAGGGCGATCTAGGTGTCCCCTGTTCGTTGGGTCAGTGAATTGTCAGTTCATGGTGGGGGTGTATCGTTCTTCACTTCCACATTAAGTAAAAAGGCCTCCCACCATTCGCTGCTGGCGCAGGGAGTTCCGCGTCCCCGGAGTTCCCGGAGAGTGTGAGCCTCTGAACATGTCAGGAGGTCGCGCATCCACTGTTGGTGGTCCGGTGGTGCGGGGGACTTCCAGGCCATGGTCACCTGATGTTTAAATAGGGCAAATGCAAGGTCGAAAAACCTGTGTAAGTGTTTGTCTCCCTTTCTACAGGGCGCAGTCCCAGCAGGCAGGATGTTTCTGTAGTGATGTTACTGACAATGACAAGACAATGTTATATATTGCGGAATGTAACCCATGATGTCATCAATGTCATTTGCGACGTCATCTTACACATCGTTGAGTTGAGGAATTAAAATTGCATTTTGCTTCAAACAATGGTTTGTGCCGAGGAGACAGAGGCTATGGTTTGCTCACGCAGTGCTCTTGACGTCACTCTTGACCTAAGAGATGACTTCACAAATTACATAAATGATATCACAGGTGCCATGACGTAGCACCGAAATATTAACATGATGAATCACACGATGATAGTACAGTATGATCTCTTTGTTTGCTGATGTGTTGCAATTTCACGGTAAGGTGTCAAGTTCTGTTATTTATTGCTGTGTGTCCTCCCCCTTTATCGAATGTCATTGAAAATGGATGTTTCCACCACGGGATCCAAATGTTAAGAGCCTCCAAACATCAAGAGGACTCGTTGCAGAGTGTGAAAGTTTCCTGCAAAAGAACACTTTCCTGCCCTCCTTTATTACACCCCGCCTGACTCATCTGAATGAAACCCAAAGATGAAAAGTAAACTTGGTCGGTGCCTGCCACGTGTGATGCAGATCTGCACCGCTGTCCTACAGTTATAATCAAATCTCTCTCTTCGCTCTGCATGAAACTGGGGCTTAACTTGCTATAAAATTCATGTAAACATAACCACTTCCCAGGCAGCTGAGAGCAGCTTACATGGCGTTGGGTCGTGTATGTGGGGCTGGGCTCAGAGCATTTATATTTTTTATTAAATAAATAATACATTTTCCCTTGTCATCGTCAGTTGAAATCCCTCCCCCCAACCAGCCCCACCGACCCATCGCTCTTACCTGCACGGGCCGCGGCTGGCTCAGAGTCTAGTGTTTGTCTAAAGCCCTTTCACTCAACCCTCTGTAATAGCAAAAAAAACCCTCTCCCCTACAATTGAAGCCAGAAATACCTGCACTGGGCTTAAATTGATAACCGTATACACAGTTTCATGCAGATTTATTATATAGTGTCAATGTTACAGCAAATGAACCTATTTTACTCTCCCTTTCACTGTTGAAATGAACAATATTAAGCATAAGTTACATATGCCGGTGCCTTAATTGTTTGGTGACCCAATCAATGTTTTAATTTTGGCCTTTTTTTGGATCTGTATTCAACTTAACTCGCCAACAGCCTAACCAATTACATGCAGGTTAATTAATCACCACCAAAGTTATTAGCTCATCGCAATGTTTTTGATCCCCTCCAATTTTGCCTCCACTTGGGTCTGCATAAAACTTTCTGTACGCTCATAAGACTAATGGCCTTATTATGAGTTTGGAGGTCTGATGGACCGCCAAACCCACGGTGGTGGTGCGGCTACCGCCGCACCAGTTGTCCGACTGCTCTATAACAAGTTTTAGCGGTAAGACCGCCATAAGACAGCTGCTGCCACCAGGGATACGCAATCCCTGGCAGTCTTATGCCACTGCGGTACCGCCAAGCATATTAGGAGTTTCCTCACCACCTCAGTTTTCATGGCGGTGAGCCCGCCATGAAAAGTGTGGCAGTGAGGAAACAGAGGGGACCCTACATGGCCCCAAGGTGCCTCGGCGCCAGCGGATGCATGCTGGGGGCACATGATGATCCCCCGTCTGCATGCACCCCCAGTTCCTGCAGGGAATGCACTTGACAATCCATGCCCTGCAGGAATGTGCAATGGCATTACCATTGCGGTGTTTTGCTAAGGATCACGTATGAACCTTAACACTGCACAGCTGTGGGTCAGGTGCCGCAGGACTGTCTGACCTGTGGTCCTGTCAGAATCCAGTGGGCGGTCGCATTATGGCGTTGGCGGTGTGGCAGCATGGCACTGCCGTGTCGGCCCACTACTACACCACCAAAGTCATATAAGGCCCTTAACCTGAAAATTGAAATTTTACACATGACAAGTCATTTATGACACACAAGATGAAGTTCTTTCCAAACTGATCCTCTTCTCTTCTGGATCACCATTTGACTTGTGTCCTGTACAAAGGCCTTGAATATGATTGGGACAGACTGGAATTACTGTATGAAATTACACTTCATTGGATTCAGAGTGGGAATGTGTTTCAGCACCTGGCTTACCGGGTGTTGAATCACTTGACCCAATTTGTCCGACTTGTAATTCCACAGGGAATTATTTGCATGAGCCTTTGACTGCAGCAGCAACCAAGCCCTCTTCCCCATTTTGCTTTCTTGCTGAGGGAAGCATGCAATTCTGCTCCACCAGACCTTTCCCTTCTCTGCCCTACTACCATACCCCACTCCTTTTCTCCACCAGAACAGCAAGTTGAATCACACAATTACCACCAGCTGGGAGTAATGGAATGTGTTGAACCCCATATATTTGGGAATTCCGTGTGGTTTTATAGCCGGTTAATCCAGTCGCTAAAGGTGATTGCCCATTCTATGGAGCTTAACTCTCAAGTGACAGGTACAGCCTCAGTTTTAACTCACAGTTATGGTAAATAGTTCTTTGCAAATCAGAAGCATACCCAAAGATAGTTAAATGCTCACACCCTCTGTAGATCCATGCCTTACATACCTCTGCAGTATCCCTTTTCTCAAAGCAAACACGTTCCTTCCACTTCAGCCCCAAGCCCCGCCCATTCCTCTGTGATTGTACCACACCGCAAAGCATGCAGATGTCACAAATACCTGCCAGAGTGGCCAGATAGAAGCAGATGAGTGCTCTATCCTGTGTCCAGAGGGGATTTAGTTTCTAGGCAGGCTCCCTCCTTTTGAGGAAAGCAGCATTTCCAGCGGTGATCCATGAGCATGAACCACTAGACAGCATGGAATATGTGTTTATTCTGAGGGGCGGGGGAGAGACCTCTTGACATATGGGCTAGCCTCCCCAGTTGCATACATTTATTTTAGAAACGTTTGTTTTCCCCTACTGGGTGTTTTTTCACATATAATGAGTGCTATGAATGCAGTAGTGTCATTTGCAGTGTCATCTGTATGCGCACGTCACTGATTACTTTAAGTCTTTGATTAGGGAAGTTGATTTAAACAAATTCTTTCTTTTCTCCTTTTTGCTATTCAATAGGCTATTAGCCTGTTTCCCCCCCGGTAGCATTAATCTGAGTGTATTATTGTTTTCCTTTAAGTTTCCTTTTTCTTTCTATCTCACAAAAATCTTAGGCATAGAAGGTAGTTAGGGATCCCTGGCCCTGAAGAATGCTCCAGCAGAAACAGTTAAAAAACTGAGTCGCAACTGGATCTAAACTCCCCATGGAGTCTTGGGAGTTAATTCTTAGTAACACCAGACCCGTGCTCGAGGCCAACCCAGCCACCGCCAATGACAAGTTTAACAACTGGCTTGAATCTTCTCTAGATTTGGTAGCCCCCAAAAAATGGACGACCATCAAGAAAGGTCCCAACAGAGTAGCATGGTACACTCCCAAGCTCAGAGAGATGAAGCAAAAATGCAAACGGCTGGAGAGAAGCTGGAGGAAAGATTTTTCCACCTCCAAGAAAGCTAAATATAGAGAGGCTACCATAGAATACAAGGCAGAAATTAGAATTGCCCAATCCTTGTACTACGAAAAAAAGATTATCTCAGCCTCCAACTGTCCGCGTGAAATCTTCCGGATTGCGAAATCTCTTCTTAATCCACCCTCTCCCTCCCTCTGATGACACTTTAGGGTGCTGTAACAATCTGGCAGTATTCTTTTTCAAAAAAATTCAAGATATTTATCTGGAGTTCTCCCCGCCCCAGTATCTCAAAATTCCTTCCATTCGGATAACCACTCCCAAACGTCTGTTGTTTCCCTAGCAGAATTCCCTTCTTTGGATTTGAAAATTCTAAAAAAATATCCTAACGAACTAAAATCGGGCTCTCCTAGTGATGTGGCCACCCCCAATATTTTAAACCAGGCATGTGGCACAGTTTCCCCTACCATACTGGACCTTATCAATATTTCACTCTCCTCCGGGATCGTCCCTTCTCCATGGAAACTTGCCATGGTCAAAGCCCTCCTAAAAAAACGATTTTGGATCCAGAAGTATTCGCAAATTACCGTCCGATCTCACTTCTGCCAGGGATTGCTAAAATTGCTGAAAAGTATGTCAACTCCATCATCTCTGCCTTTCTGGAAAAGAATGATTGCTTTCATCCCTCACAAACAGGTTTTAGACCTCAACAGGGCATGGAGACTGCCCTGCTGGTAGTAGTTGAAGAAGCCAGAAAAATCCTAGATGTCGGAGGCTCCGCGGCTATTGTTCTCTTGGACCTTAGCGCGGCCTTCGACACAGTTAACCATCATCTACTAATTTCGAGACTCAGAGACGTAGGATTGACAGGAACGGCACTAAGTTGGGTGGAGTCCTTCTTGGACAACAGATCATTTCATGTCTTTGAGGATAACTTTATCTCTGAAAGGATGCCTTTGAGATGTGGGGTTTCCCAGGGCTCTTCTTTAAGCCCCACGCTTTTTAATGTTTACATGAGACCCTTGGCTGAAGTCGTTAAGCCCTTTGGAATTCAGATTGTCACTTATGCTGACGACACTCAGCTGATTGTCTTCCTAAACCAATCTGACAAAGCAGAAACCAATCTGGCAGGTTGTCTTGAAAGGGTGTCCTCCTGGATGGAAAGCTCGTATCTGAGACTCAATGGGGCCAAAACTGAGCTGATGTTCTTGGGTAAACCCCTCCCCCTGGATTCCAGCTCACTCTGGCCCAGGTGCCTGGGCACTATGCCTCCCCCCAAAGATCAGATTAAAAGCCTCGGTGTCTGGCTGGATCAGAATTTGAACTTTAAGGAGCAAGCACGAAAGGTAGCAGGTACCTGCTATGGGATTTTGAAGATGATAAGAAAAATCCTCCCCCTGCTGCCCTTTAATGCTAGGAGGTTCCTGGTTCAAGCGCTTATTCTCTCACGACAAGATTACGCCACCGTTCTCTACTTAGGATCTCCATGCTCAACGATGAAAAAACTGCAGACGGTACAAAACTGTGCAGCACGCCTCCTCATGCAGGCCCCCTATCAGGAATCTGCAAGCCGGTTTATCGTCTCCCTCCACTGGCTCCCGGTCGTGGAAAGAGTTCAGTTGAAAGCATTGTGTATCGTGCATAAGACCTTGTTCTCCAAGGGTCCACCGATTCTCCGGTCCATTTTCTCTTCTTACCGTCCCAAAAGATCCCTGCGCTCTGGGAATAAGCACCTGGCAGTTGTTCCCAGGATAAAGAGGTCTGCAGTGGGGGCCGCCTGTTTTCCTACAATGCAGCGAAACTGTGTAACCAGCTACCTAGTCATATCCGCCTTGTGGATAACTACTTGTCCTTTCAAAAACTTCTTAAAACCTTCTTGTTTCCTTGAAGACCAGTCGTAGTTGTTTGGATGACTCTGCTCTTAGTGCTGGGAGGCGCTATAAAAATGCATATTCATTCATTCATATGGGCTTCTAATGAGGGTAAAAACATGTTGGCCTAGCTACTGAGACGGTGTGAGCCATTGTCCTCAATAACCATCCCATTAATTTTTAATGTTACCTATAGTTCCCACTAATAAAGGTAAACTGCCCGGGAACCATAAGCTATTTTTAAGTCACTGATCTGGATTCCTCCTTCATCCAGTAGTTTAAAAAAAAAATCTAATAACACCCTCCTCCACCGAGTCCAATAGGAGGTTGAGTCGGCCCTAGTGATACTTCCTTACCAGGGTGGGGAGAGGTTGCCGATGATGAAGCATGACACAATTTTGTGTGTGAGGGTTTCCTCTCCCATAAGGATGACATTCCCTTTCCCTTGCACTTGCACAGGAATTCTGTGAATGTCCTACTCAGACTTCTGTTTATCAGTCTCAAAGTAGTAATACTGGATATTGTATTCTCCCTACAGCTGTCGTACCTATTTGTATTGGTTGGGTTTCCATAGCAGGGTGTACAGTGTCTTACCTCCTCCTCTCCCTTATGTGTTAAGAACCACGATCTATTATACACGGGTCATTCCAACTAGGTGACCTAACTCTTTTGAGCGGTCCATGTCAACCCCCTATGCTTATATTTGATTACCTTCCACACGAGGGAGTCTATTTCCAGAACGGCTATATTTGTTTCTATCACTCACATATATAGTCTGCACAGAGGTAAAACTTTCCTTTATTATATATTGACCTCTCTTGCCATTTTAATGCAGCTACATATATTTTTTAAACTTTCTCTACCGTTACCCGGGTATGATGGAGCATTTCAATAGGGCAGACTCATCCCTAGCCTTCGTTGCCTTTGAGCGTGGCCACAGAATTGTTATTCATTTACATTTGCCATGGGGGCCATATGGGCCATTCCAATATGGCGGATCCGTTGCCCACTGCTGTAGTTAAATGTTTCCCTCATACTATGTGTTCTTTCTAGGTCCTGACCCAGACACAGAAATGGGGAAATCACAGTGGTGATATAAGCTGCAACCTCCACATCCTGGGTATCTCCTGGATTCCAGAGTGGGGTAGGTCACCAATAGTAACCCGCGCTTGACGCCTTATACTATACCACACACAGTTTCCTCTACAATGCCTAAGGGGTGGGGCACGAAATGGCTGCAGACAGGGTCAGACTTGTCCCCTATAATTAATTTTCAAGAGGTACTGATTTCACCACACCTATTGGGTGATTTGTGGATTGGGTACTTTAAATCATTGG
The DNA here is from genome assembly GCA_963921515.1 of Calotriton arnoldi. Lineage (NCBI taxonomy): Eukaryota > Metazoa > Chordata > Amphibia > Caudata > Salamandridae > Calotriton > Calotriton arnoldi. The sequence continues at coordinate 128,139 of CAWUFW010015491.1, read as the reverse complement.
ACTACTGACGGATCCTATGTAGTCATTTTTAAACCTTCACACTTCCTTTTTCCAATCTACGTCTTTTGCACCCTTCCTCAGGCTGAGCATGGCTTATACCATCTAAAAAGATCTCTGTTAAAGAGCCCTCTTGAGGGTGGGTGAGGGCTCTTGCTTCTGGAGTCATATTCCTTAGGCCTTCCTTGACATAGGTATGATACCTATGGGATCTCCCACTTGACGTATCTTCGGAATTGCATACTCATTGTTTATTGATTTATATTGATGCACATGTAATCTGGATCTTTATAAGCTCCTAGTGTCTCTCTCTGTTTATTGATACCTTAATGTATGGACCATGGCGTGGTTGGAGGATGAACACAGAGAAATGACTTCTTGCCTCATTGACTGCTGCATTAATCAAAACTTTAATTAGGGATATGACTAATAGATGAGCCCCCAGCCAGATGGCCTCACCACTAATTATTATAAAGATTATGTAGAAACAATACTCTCCCACATCAAAACACTCTTTAAAAGTAAGACAATGATAATAAGATGAACTACATCTATTAATTTTAGGAAATTCTTTCAAGCAATCTCACAATAAGATCCTGATCCACATGCAGCAGCTTTTTCTGGGCGCAATTCTGAAACTTACCAGGTCCAAAAGTAAACTGGAACAGTACTTTTGTTCCCATTGACTGCAACCACTCAGCCTTGCTGTAGGAAATGACCATTTTTTGAGCTGTGTATCTCCAGATTTTTGCCCTATCTGTTTTTACTGGCTATATAACTTTTTGTACTTCACCCATGCTAACGAACAGTAAACTCCCTCTGCTCTGCCTTTTAAGATGGTTGAGTTGCCATAACCCTAACTGGCTGACTATCCCCTTAAGGTATGGACAGATCAGAAATGCAGTGACCACATTCCGTAGACTATTATCCTTCCAGTACTGCCCTTAAATTGAAGTGGGAGGTGAACACAGACAGAGAATTAAAAGAGATAACAGTATTGATGTATACCAAGGTGTAATGTTAATAATTATTCTCTTTTTAATGTAATAATGTAATGATTTTAAATAATTGTACAATACAATTCTTTGATTTGTCAGTAGAGTGACTAGGAAACAACGCTTCAAATACACGATGGTTAACTATTTGCACCAAACATATCGAGCTCCTGCTAACATTGCCCACATATTTTTATCAACGAATGACCAATGCCCTAGATGTAAAACTTCAGGGGCAGAATTATATGGTATGGAAATTTAACAGAATACATGAATACTGGGAAGGAATAATTAGAATGATAGCTGAAATGGCATAAGGTAACATGATGTGTTCACCATTGAGGTGTCTGTTGTTGGCTAAAGACGCGTACACTAAAAGAATAAACAGGTATGGAAATTCATTGACTCTGCTTTAGCGGTTGTCAAAAGAAACATTGCACGGAACTGGCAAACTAGTGGGCCACCAAGCTTGAAATCATGGTCATCAGACTTCAAGTGCACCAAAGGCAGAAATAACTGCTTTAGAGCTCGATGAAAACAAATCACTCAGATTGGGATGCCATCAAGCTTCAATTAATGCCTAAATAGGATACAAGGCCGTCTTGAGCCCCCAGCTAATCTGATTAAGGATTATGTGATATAAAACATGGCATGCAAGAGTACACAGACATCCATGTCACGGCATCAGCCAATAAATTCATGGGGTGATGCATGTGATCATTTGATATGTTGGATGCAGCAGGAACATGCCAGAGCCACAAATCAAGGGTCCAATATAATGTGAATATCATTTGATCTAAACAAAACTTATAATAAAGAGCTATTCAGTACCCTAAATGACATATCTAACTTAAATATAACATGCTGTACACATGGCCTATAAGTTAAATAGCACAAGTGGGCTACAACATCTATTGTGTCATCCATCACAGTGGCAATGTAAACATGTCTTCAGGCCTACCATTGTAGCCTGACTGAAGCAATATAAAAACTGCACGTCAACCTTTCAAAATAAACTCTTGTGTCAGCTCAAAATGTTCCTTTTAAATATTAATCAGTCCTGCCTAACTAGGCCTTGTTCCCTTCGAATCATTCTGATAAAGCAGTGAATACCCTGTTGGAGTCCTGTCAATTAGGATTCAATTTAAAGGAAACATGAATACCTATCTAAATTGTGTTGAACTAAAAAGCTGCTAATTTGTTGTTAATGTCCGACTCTAGAGGTTTATAGACATCATTTATTTAAAGTGACTGGAGTAAGAAGTAGATAATTGAAATTCTTAGGCAAGAAATATGCAAGATCAGCATGATAAATATTCATGACCTTTATTTCTTTTTTCAGAGAGCACGTCAGCCAATAATCTTTGTCATGTTTTTTCCTGTTACTGACCCTGCGGGAAGCACATTATCATATATAGGATTCTAAGGCATGATGCCCTTAGCCACCACAATTTGTGGTTTGGCTGGAGCTGCGTACCTGTAGGAAACATCACAAAGCATTACAATTATGTCTGTAGGCATTTCTTTAGATGCTCCCTTCTGACAACTGCATGTCATATCAAGTGGGAGCATCAGGGTGTGTGTGTGTGTCTGTGTTTTTGTGCATGTGTGAGTTTGTGTGTGAGTGTGTGTGTGTGGTCTGTGTGAGTGTGAATCACCAGCAGATGACCACAGTTCAATTTGCTTCTTGCTACTACTGTCACTTCTTTAATCAAATGCTGTCGGTAAAAATCTAGAGACAGACATAAATTACAAATTAGCAGCTTTTGAGTTCAACACAATATAATTATATATTTATGTTTGCTATAAGTTGAATCTTAATTTACAGCACTCCCACAGGGTTTTCACTACTTTATCAGAATGATTCTAAGGGAACAATGCTTAGTTAGGCATGACTGATTAGTATTAAAAGGGGTGTTTGAACCTGACACAAGAGTTTATTTTGACAGGTTGACATGTAGTTTTTACACTGCTCCAGTCAGCAAGCCTTGAGGGCGAAAAGTGAATAATTGACATCTGCAGCCTTCATGCACTGAAAAAGTGCATATTTTATGCAGGTTGTGAGTCTGGTATCTTCTTTTAGAGATCTTTGGAACCCTCGCACAATGTATGTGTTCCTGTACTTCTAACCTATGGTACATAATTTAATTGTCATTTTGCAAGCTGTCCAGTAAAAATTGTGTGAGTTGTGAAACACAAAGATCCAAGATACAGGTGTCCTTATCTGTCATCAGATTCTATTTTATTGATGATGAACTATTAATAAAAAGACAGATTGGAATTTTAAGGAAATTGAGTAGGGCTAAGGACAATAGATAGCTTCACCAAACTGACAGTGTGTGTAAGTTACCTTAACTAAAAGGGCCTCATCCAAAAAGCAGGGATTTAAAAATTCTACTCTGGTGTGCTAGTATTATATTCAAAGGACTACATTTCAGTGTGGAATTTACTCATGCTGAACTGACACCAGGTGGAAAAGCTGTATGAGTAAATAACTTAAGAGTGTGCATGTTATTTTTGAATTTTAACATTGAACATTTTACATTTCATTTATTTTTACCCCCTGGAATACATGATTTGTGTGGAAGGACTCCTCTTTCCTCATTCACTTGAAAAATGGGGAGGTTTCCTTCCCATTACTGCTCTGAATTGTCCATTATTCCAGTCTTTAGGGGCAGTATTTTACATGCATTTCCATGGTAAAAAGAGCTTGAAAAACTATTTGCCAACACTCATTTTGCAGGGCTACAACCCCAGAGCCTATACTTTGGCTGACTTGTTTATGCATTTTTGAATCTCAAAGATGAGCCCACCCTGTTAAATTTGTATGTTCACATATCGTTTGTAGATCCTATAGTTAGGATGTGGTCTAAATCACAAACAGCATTTTTGAACAACTAAGTGAGTTTACTGCTCCCGCCAAGTCACAGCAAGCACTCTGCTTCCAGCAAACGAGAACTGACAAAATGCTCATGCTTGCTGGAAGCAGAGCAAATATGCTTTCAGACATAGGGAGCTGAATGTTTAGCAGCTCCCTATGTCTGAAAGCAATGCTGGCTCCCGCAGGAGGCGGCGAGCTGGCAGGGACCACGGAGGAATTCAGGCTCCCCTTGCTGTCCCAGTGGAGACTGGTGCCCTCGGGACACCTAGGAGACATGGCTGGGCCCTGGGGGATGGAGCCCCCTCCTCTTTAGAAAAAGGCCGGGGATGGGGTCCCCGGGGCCAATATCGACTCAGGGAGTGAGGGCACGTGGCCACCACCCCTATTAAAAATAATTAAAAGAAAAGGTTGGGTCCCAGTGATAGTTGTTGGAGGCCTGCCACCTTTCTCAACCACTCTGCAAAGGAGCCTCCTGTCACACAACTGGTGGGGGGATGAAGTACCCTTCATTGCTGAGAGTCGGTGGGGGCCAACAACTCCTCCTATAACCTCCAGTAAGTCCCACACAGTGGGATTGCTGAGAGGTCAACCGAGGTCCGCCCCCTTTCTCCACCACTCTGAAACGCGCCTCCTGGCACACTAATGGTTGAGAGATGAAGACCCCTTGGCTGCTGAGGGTCCTTGGGGGCCAAGAACCCCTCCTGTAACCTCCTGTAAGTCCCACACAGTGGGATTGCTAAGAGCTCATCTGAGGCCCGCACCTGTTCTCCACCACTTTGCAAACGCGCCTCCTGGTACACTACTTGATAGAACCGAGGCACAAGAAATTAGAGAAACAATCGTGAAAAACGCAAAAAGGGGGCAGGGTAGAAACACCCTGACCCCTAGGCCTGCTCAGGGGGTCCCACAAGGACCCCCAGGGCCCAAAAATATATTTTTTTTCTTTTTAAAAAAAATTGGCGGGATGCGCTTAGGGTGCGCGGATCCCGCCGAGAAAAAAAAAAAATGAAGCGCGGTCTCCCGCGCTTCATTGTTAATTGGCCCCCGGGTGGGCCAAATCCCGGGGGCATGCGGGGGTTTATGAAATTACTGTATGGGGGGCCTCTAGGGCCCCCCAAGCCCCGGGGACCGCCACCCCGGGACTTTATAAAAATGGTGCGGAGGGCTCTTGGCCCTCCTGCAGCCCGGGACCGCCACCCCCGGGGCTTCTTTTTAAATTCAAAGTACCTGTGTGGGGGCTCCAGCCTCACATGCCCCGAGGACCGCCACCTCCCCAGGGCACTAAAGATTTAAATATGGGGGTCCGTTACGGACCCCAGAGCCCCGGGACCACCACCTCCCCGGGGCTTTCAAGATGGTGGGAGGGGGCCACGCGGCCCCCCTCCTGGAGCCAGTGATGGCCCTGGGGACCGCCACCCCCCAGGGCCAGCTCCTGCAGTGTCCCGGGGTGCTCACCCCCGGGACACTGTAGTCTGCTATGACAGGACGGGAGCCTCGCGGCTCCCGTCCTGTCACAGCAAACTGCTTTGGTTTTGGAAGAGAGAGCAGGAAACCTGCTCTCTTCCAAAACCAAAGATTGCTTTTCCACACGGGGAGCTGCATCTTAGCAGCTCCCCATGTGGAAAAGCAATGCCGGCTCCCGAAGGACGCGGAGAGCTGGCGGGACCGTGGGGGGATTGGGGACCCCCCCACGGTCCCCAACGGAGAGAGCCAGCACCGGGGGATGAGTTACCCGGGGCAAGTAGTGGCCCGGGAGGGGGGCCACGCGGCCCCCCTCCCCAAAATTTAATTTTTTAAATAAAAATAAAAAAATAAAACAAAGGCTGGCCCCAGGGGATGGGGTCCCCGGGGCCATAAGTGGCCTGAGGAGGGGGGCAACGCAGCCCCCCTCCATAAGTTATTTAAAAAAAGAAAAAGAAGGCCATGCCCCTGGGGGATAGGGTCCCCAGGGCCAATAAATTAGAAAAGAAGGGGGCCACACAGCCCCCTTCTTAAAACAAACAAACAAAAAAAGACCGGCATCGCGCCGGAGGCTCACGCCCTCCTTGCAGCACTCTGCAAATGCTCCCCTGGTGCGTTTGCAGATGGGGAACGAATTCCCCTTGAATACTGGGGGTTCCTGGGGCCAACTAGCCCACCAGGAACCTCCAGTATGCGCCAGAGGCTGCGTTGCAGAGAGGTGTACAGAGGCCACGCCCTTTTACACCTCCTGCAACGCAGCTCTGTGGCGCTTTTGGAGGTACATGGTGGGCTAGTTGGACTCCAGGGACCCTCAGGATTCAAGGGGACTTAATCCCCAACCTAAAACGCGCCACGGGGCGCGTTTGCACAGTGGTGAAGGGAGGGGCGGGGCTTCAGGTGACATGTGTGCAAACAGGCCCCGTGGCGCGTTTTAAGATGGGGAACTAAATCCCCTTCAATCCTGAGGGTCCCTGAGGGCCAACTAGCCCACCAGGTATGTCCAGAAAGCGCTACAGAGCTGCGTTGCAGAGAGGTGTAAAGGGCGTGGCCTCTGTACACCTCTCTGCAACGCAGCCTTGGCGCATACTGGAGGTACAGGGTGGGCTAGTTGGACCCCAGGGACACTCATGATTCAAGGGGACTTAATCCACCAACTTAAAACGCGCCACGTGGCGCGTTTGCACAGTGGTGAAGGGAGTCGGTGGGGCTTGAGGTGACATGTGTGCAAACAGGCCCTGTGGCGCGTTTTAAGTTGGGGGATTGAGTCCCCTTCAATCCTGAGGGTCCCTGGAGTACAACTAGCCCACCAGGTACCTTCAGTAAGCACAACAGAGTTGCGTTGCAGAGAGGTGAAAAAGGTGCGTGGCCTCGGACAGCCTCTCTGCAACTCAGCTCTGTGGTCCTAACTGTAGGTATCTGGGGGCTAGTTGGGCCCCAGGGACACTGAGGATTCAAGGGACTTAATCCCGCAACTTAAAATGCGCCACGGGGCACGTTTGCACACATGTCACCTCAGGCCCCCTCCCTTCACCACTGTGCAAACGTGCCCTGTAGCGCGTTTAAGAGGTAGTTTTAATCCCCTGACCTATTATGTACTAGGGACTTACAGAGGAGGTCATGCTAATCACAGGGGTACCCCAACGCATAGTGTTCCCTAGTGTATGTAGGTGTTTTCACTGTATTCTAAGTGTCTTTCAGCATAGCACTGGCTCTGGTTAGTCAGAGTCAGTTACCACCAGTACATGTCGGAAAAAGTTGTGGGCACAGCATGATTTTGGAACAAGGCCTCTTTCTGCTCCTCTGTTGGTTCTTTCTGCACATCTTTTGCTTCTTCCTGCACTTTTCTTCGTCTTTGTGGAGTTCTGTTGCTTCTTTCTGCATTTCTTTTGCTTCTTTCTGTGCGTTTTTTCTTCTTTCTTCACATGTCCTACCTCTGTAGGCATAGTTAGAAACTAGCATTTAAAAAACCTTTGAAATTCACTTAAAAACCATAGGTTTCAGGCACGTTATAGTTAGAAATTAGCATTTAAAAAACCTTTGAAATTCACTGAAAAAACCATAGGTTTCAGACACGTTATAGTTAGAAATTAGCATTTAAAAAACCTTTGAAATTCACTGAAAAAACTATAGGTTTTAGGGACAGTTATAGTTAGTTGGACATTTCACTCGTACAAAACCCGTGAAATTCCCCGTTATAGTTAGTTCAGCTAACTATAACTCGCGCCCGCAATGCACTGCTGATGACGTCACATATTACATCACTCACGACATGGTCAGTGACATCACTGATGACATCACTGATGACATCTCAAATGACATCACTGATGACATCACTGATGACATCATCCATGTGATAATTTGATGCATCTTCTCACACTCTAATATAACTTTTGATACACCCACTATAAATTACAGACTGCCATTGTCAAAACCATAGACACTCCAACACCAATAACTATATACCCACTCACTGATTCTTAGGTCTACACACACACATCCACTCACTCACCCGTACAGTCACTCATACTTACGGTCACTCGGTACAGGACTATCATATGCACTCATACACCTATATAGACACTCACACACCGCCACTCATCCATAGAGGTACTCACACACCTAGTCAGTCATGGAAATAATTAATCACACTGCCATTTAGTCACCTATATAGTTATACACACACCAGCTCACTTACTCATACAAATACTAGGACATTCTTACGCTCTTATACAATCACTGATACAAGTACACACTCATCCATACAGCCACTCTCACAATCACACACTCTCACTTATACCCATTTATATACTCCAACACACATATATACTGCCTTTCACATATGTAGTTACTCACACATGTACCACTGAGATATACATTCACTCACTAACACACCCATACACACACTCACCCACCCATACAGTCCATCACAGATGCACTCTTGAAACCATGCACCCAGTGAATCACCCACTCACACATCTATGCGCAGTCACACACACCCCACCCACACAAACACTCAGGCACCCATACAGATACTCAGACAACCAATCAATAACTCATATAGACACTCATGTAGCTATTTACAAACCCATGCAGCCACTTACACAACAACAGACACACGGATAAAGACATTCACACAGTTTAGTCACTAACCCATGCATTTAGTAAGATACGTTTAATTACTCACTTATAGAGTCAGTCATGCACCTACTAAATCATCCATCCAGACACTTATACACCCACTCATTCTTGAATACACCTTGGCATATATATTAAACATATTTAAACTTTATAGAAACACACAGTCACTGCATGATGTCATCAGTGATGTCATTTGAGATGTCATCAGTGATGTCATCAGTGATGTCACTGACCATGTCATGAGTGATGTAATATGTGACGTCATCACAGTACATTGCTGGGGCGCGAGTTATAGTTAGCTGAACTAACTATAACGGGGGAATTTCATGGGTTTTGTACGAGTGAAATGTCCAACTAACTATAACTGTCCCTAAAACCTATGGCTTTTTCAGTGAATATAGATATACACATATTTTAGGTGGAGAGCAGCTGCTGTGTAGAGCACCTTACGCCACCAGCAACACTCTGAATTTGCTGACTTAAATGCCAGCTTTCCTATCAACGTTTTTAAGAATAGGATTAGCATAGTGCCATCCATGCCAAGATAGAAAGGGACAAAGCCTTTTGCTATATATATATATATATATATATATATATATATATATATATATATATATATATATATATATATATATATTCACTGAAAAAAACATAGGTTTCAGGTACGTTATAGTTAGAAATTAGCATTTAAAAAACTTTAGAAATTCACTGAAAAAACCATAGGTTTCAGGGACGTTATAGTTAGCTGAACTAACTATAACGGGGGAATTTCTATGGTTTTGTATGAGTGAAATGTCCAACTAACTATAACGTCCCTGAAACCTATGGTTTTTTCAGTGAATTTCTAAGGTTTTTTAAATGCTAATTTCTAACTATAACGTGCCTGAAACCTATGGTTTTTTCAGTGAATTTCAATGGTTTTTTAAATGCTAATTTCTAACTATAACGTGCCTGAAACCTATGTTTTTTCCAGTGAATTTCAATGGTTTTTTAAATGCTAATTTCTAACTATGCCTACAAAAGGTAGGACATGTGAAGAAAGAGGAAGAAAAGTGCAGAAAGAAGCAAGACAAATACAGAAAGAGGGCAACAGAAGTCCAGAAAGACAAAGAAAAGTGCAGGAAGAAGCAAGAGATGTGCAGAAAGAACCAACAGAGGAGCAGAAAGTCCTCCTGTGCCCCTAACTTTTTACTGACGGGTACTGGTGGTAACTGACTTACTAACCAGGACCGGAGCCAGTGCTATGCTAAAAGACACTTAGAATACAGTGAAAACACCTACATACACTAGGGAACACTATGCGTTAGGGTACCCCTGTGATTAGCATGACCTCCTCTGTATTTGCCATGAGTTAGTGCCTGGGTCATTGCATGAGTACATGGGTACTGAGTGGATGATTAGAGTACTGCAAGGAGAGTGCATGGTGAATTTACAAGTGCTTGGGTTTTGGCGGAGTGATTGGATAGATACATGGTGCTGGCTGGGTGATTGGAGGAGTGTATGGGTAGTGACAAGGAGATGGCTGGACTGCATCAGTAGTGCTTAGGGGATTGTAGCAGTGCATGTGTTAGTGCCTGGGTCATTGCATGAGTACATGGTTAGTGACTGGATGATTAGAGTGCTGCAAGGACAGTGCATGGTGAATTTATAATTGCTTGGGTTTTGGCGGAGTGATTGGATAAGTACATGATGCTGGATGGGTGATTTGAGGAGTGCATGGGTAGTGACAGAGGGATTTCTGGAGTGCATGGGTACATCCTGGGTAATTGGAGGAGTGAATCAATACTGTGTAGGTGGTTAGAGATCTGCATGGGTAGTGCAAAGGGGATTGTAGCAGTGCATGTGTTAGTGCCTGGGTCATTCCATGAGTACATGGGTACTGACTGGAAGATTAGAGTACTGCAAGGAGAGTTCATGGTGAATTTATAAGTGCTTGGGTTTTGGTGGAGTGATTGGATAAGTACATGGTGCTGGCTGGGTGATTGGAGGAGTGCATGGGTAGTGACAGGGCGATGGCTGGACTGCATGGGTACTGCTCAGGGTATTGTAGAAGTGCATGAGTTAGTGCATGGGTCATTGCATTAGTGCATGGGTAGTGACTGGATGATTAGAGTGCTGCAAGGAGAGTGCATGGTGAATTTATAAGTGCTTGGGTTTTGGCGGAGTGATTGCATAAGTACACACATGTCACCTCAGGCCCCGCCCCCTCCCTTCACCACTGTGCAAACGCGCCCTGTGGTGCATTTTAAGTTGGGGAATTAAGTCCCCTTGAATCCTGAGGGTCCCTGGGGGCCAACTAGCCCACCAGGTACCTCCAGTAAGCGCCACAGAGCTGCGTTGCAGAGAGGTGGTCCGAGGCCACGCCCCTTTTTACACCTCTCTGCAACGCAACTCTGTGGCGCTTACTGGATGTACCTGGTGGGCTAGTTGGCCCCCAGGGACCCTCAGGATGCAAGGAGACTTAATTCCTCAACTTAAAACGCACCACAGGGCGCGTTTGCTTACTTGTCACATCAGGCCATGCCCACTCCCTGCACCACTGTGCAAACGCACCCCCTGGTGCGTTGTAAATTGAGGATTAAGTCCCCTTGAGTCCTGAGGGTCCCTGGGGCCAGCTAGCCCACCAGCTACCTCCAGTAAGCGCCACAGAGCTGCGTTGCAGAGTGGTGTAAAAAGGGGGCGTGGCCTTGGACCACCTCTTTGCAACGCAGCTCCCTGGCGCTTATTGGAGGTACCTGGTGGGCTAGTTGGCCCCCAGGGACCTTCAGGATTCAAGGGGACTTAATTACCCATCTTAAAACGCGCCACAGGGCGCGCTTGCACACTTGTCACATCAGGCCATGCCCCCTCCCTGCACCACTGTGCAAACGCGCCCCCTTAACCATTGTAAATTGGGGGATTAAATACCCTTGAGTCCTGAGGGTCCCGGGGGGCCAACTAGCCCACCAGCTACCTCCAATAAGCGCCACAGAGCTGCGTTGCAGAGAGGTGTAAAAGGGGCGTGGCCTCTGAACACCTCTCTGCAACGCAGCTCCTGGCGCATACTGGAGGTGCCTGGTGGGCTAGTTCGCCCCAGGGACCCTCAGGATTGAAGGGGACTTAATCCCCCAATTTACAATGTGCCAGGGGTGCTTTGCACACTTGCTATGTCAGGCCCCGCCCCTCCCTGCACCACTGTGCAAGCGCGCCCCCTGGTGCATTGTAAATTGGGATTAAATCCCTTGAGTCCTGAGGGTCCCTGAGGGCCAACTAGCCCACCAGGTACCTCCAGTAAGCGCCACAGAGCTGCGTTGCAGAGAGGTGCAAAAGGGGCGTGGCCTCTGAACACCTCTCTGCAACGCAGCTCCCTGGCGCATACTGGAGGTACCTGGTGGGCTAGATGGCCCCCAGGGACCCTCAGTATTCAAAGGGAATTAGTTCCCCAACTTACAACGCACCAGGGGGAGCGTTTGTTGAGTGCTGCAGGGAGGGGGTGGGGCCTAACCGCGATGCCGGCTTTTTAAAAAAAAAAATTATTTTACAAAGAGGGCTGTGTGGACCCCCTTCTTTTACATTAATTGTGGCCCTGGGGACCCCATCTCCCAGAGCCTGCTCTTTTTTTTTTCTTTATAAAAAAAAAACGGGAAGAGGAGCCACGCGGCCCCCTCCCGAGGCCAATTTCGGCCCGGGGACCCCATCCCCGGGCATGCCCATCCTTTTTTAAAAATTATTTTTTGGAGGGGGGCCGCGTGGCCCCCCTCCCGAGGCCATTTTCGGCCCTGAGGACCCCATCCCCCGGGGCATGGACAGTATTTATTTCTTTTTTTATCTATTAGGAGGGGGGCTGCGTGGCCCCCCTCCTTAGGCCATTTATGGCCCCGGGGACCCCATCCCCTGGGGCCGGCCTTTCCTTTTTTATTTATTTTTTATTTTTATCTTTTAGGGGAGGGGGGCCGCGTGGCCCCCCTCCCTGGCCACTTCTGGCCCCAGGGACCCCATCCCCTGGGGCCGGCCATCTCCGTTGGGGACCCCAATTCCCCCACGGTCCCGCCAGCTCCCCGCCTCCTGCGGGAGCCGGCATTGCTTTTCCACATGGGGAGCTGCTGACATGCAGCTCCCCTTATGGAAAAGCAATTGTGCTTTGCTTCATTGAAGCGAGAGCAGGTTTCCCTGCTCTCGCTTCAATGAAGCAAAGCAGCGTTTGCTAGGGCAGGGCGGGAGCCATGCGGCTCCCGCCCTGCCATAGCAAACAGCAGTGTCCCGGGGTGGACACCCCGGGACACTGCAGGAGCCGGCCCTGGGGGGTGGCAGTCCCCAGGGCCATCAAGGGCTCCAAGAGGGGGGCCACACGGCCCCCCTCCCATTGTTTCAAAGACCCAGGGAGGTGGTGGTCCCCAGGGCCGGGGGTCCACTACAGACCCCCATATCTCGACATTAAGTGCCCCGGGGAGGTGGCAGTCCCCAGGGTGTGTGGGGGTGCTCGAGCCCCCCACGCAGGTCTATTTTTTTTTTTTTAAAAGCCCCGGGGGTGGCGGTCCCCGGGGCAGCGGGGGGGCTCTGTGCCCCCGTGAATAATTAATAAAAGCCCTGGGAGGTGGCGGTCCCCGGGGCTTGGGGGGGCCTTGGAGGCCCCCCCACACATTAAAAAAGAAGCCCCAGGGGGTGGCAATCCCCGTGGCTGTGGGAGGGCCAAGTGCCCTCCCGCACATAGTTTGAAGCAATCCCCGGGGGGGTGGTGGTCCCCGGGGCTGCGGGGGCCCCGTGTGCCCCCGCATATATTTCTTAGCAATGCCCCCAGGACCTGGCCCACCTGGGGGCCTCAATTAAATAAAGCGCAGGAGCTCGCGCTTCATTTTTTAAAAAAGTTTGGCGTGATTCGCAACCCCAGCGCAAATTTCGCCGATTTTTAAAAAAGAAAAATGCTTTTTTTGGCCCTGAGCAGGCCTAGGGGGTCAGGGTGTTTCTACCCTGCCCCCTGTTCTTTTTTTTCACTTTTGTTTTTCTGTTTTCTTGTGACTCGGTTCTACCGAGTCACAAGATGGCTGCCAACACTTCCTGGTTTGGAGTGTTGACAGCCAATTAGAATAAAGCTCGTGGTCGGGAGGGTTCGCGAACCCTCCTCGGCCATAGATATTGAAACTTTATTTTTGGATTTTCTCAGCAACTACTGAACGGATTTACACCATTTAAAAAAAGGTCGCTTTCTGAACCAAGCACTACCTTTTTGCCAAATTTGGGGTAATTCCGTTCAGTAGTTTCGGCTGTAGCCTTGCCTAAAGTTTCCTATGGGAAATTGATTTTTTTTCTCTTATTTTTTGAATTTCTCAGCAACTACTGAACGGATTTACACCATTTAAAAAAAAGGTCGCTTTCTGAACCAAGCACTACCTTTTTGCCAAATTTGAGGTAATTCCTTTAAGCAGTTCGGACTGTAGCCCGACTCAAAATTTCCTATGGAAATTAACATGGAGAAAACGCGTTTTGGGACCCCCCTTTTTTCTCAGCCCCCGCCTGATGAATCACCCCCAATCTTTCAGGATAGGAGCTGACCTGAATAGACTTTTTTGGGGAGAATTTCGCGAAGATTCAGTCAAACAACGCCAAAGTTATTAGCAAATCAAAAAATGTTTTTCCTATGGAAACTAAGTTCTAACTATAACTACCTACTGGCGACCGCCAGTACGTAATATATATATATATATATATATATATATATATATATATATATATATATATATACACATATTTATATATATATATATATATATATATATATATATATATATATCCGCGCTCACTCCCTTTCCCTCTTCGGTTTAGAAAGCACTCACAGGGGTCTTTACTAGTTTAAAGTTTCTTTAATTCGTACAGCCAATAGTCAACATGACGCGTTTCGGCTTACGCCTTAATCAAATGTTTTCAAATTGCACGCCGAAAGCGGCAGTTTTTAAAAGAAACATTAAGTCACATGATGCATTTCACATTAAAACAAACGAAGGACCAACATTTCATTCTCGAGATTCGGCGCCATATTGAAACATATATTTATACTTGCAAATCCAGATATCAAAAGCATAGTTAATACATATTGCTTTCCAACCAATCCAATTATATGGGCAATTTCATTTTCCATATCAAGAATTTAAATGAAACTAAAGCGGTACAAGATTCTAACAGAATAAAACCATTTCATAGATTATTACGCCGTGTATCGGCATAGGAGCTACACTATCCTAGTTTCCTCCTGAAACCAAAATCATGGCCGCCATATGAATCTTGATTACGCCGTATATCGGCTTAACCCCCCATTAAATATCTAATGCACCATGGAACAATAAATAATCAAATAATAAATTCAAAACTTATCCAAAAAGAAATTGTACACAGATCTGACATAATGTTACATTCCACTCATTATTATAACTGACTCCAATTATTTCAAATTCAATCACCAAGATCTTTAGCTAATTCTTCCCCTATATTCATACCTTTAGGGGTCTTGGTCTCTAGGTCAATTATGTATCTAGATTCTAGCCTGCGTAGCTTCTTAATCCTATCCCCTCCCCTCACATTAATCGGGATCTGATCTAAACCATAATACCGTAACAGCTCCCTGTCACTGCCATGTTTCTCAGCAAAGTGTCTCGCGACTGGGTAAGGGACATCTTTTTTAGCTATCGCTCTCATATGCTCTAAAACCTGTATCTTTATGGGATGAATAGTACTGCCAATATACCTCAGTCCACAAGGACATTCTAAGCAATATACTACATAGTTGGTATTGCAAGTGAGAAACTTCTTTATGATTCTGGGCTTCTTGAGACCTGTCACTTTATACGAGAGAGTTCTTTTACTTCCTGCACAGGCCTTGCATTTACCGCAAGGATAAAAGCCTCTAAGCTCCCTTAGGGTCCCCCCTATATTGGGTCTAGTTTGTAGATGACTTTGTACTAGACTATCCCTTAGTGATCTAGCCTTTCTAAAAGTTATCAAAGGTGCAGCTGGAATATCTGCACCTATAACGCTATCTGTTTTTAAGATGTGCCAATTTTTCTTCATAATTTTCCTTAGTTCATTGGCATCATCCGAGAAAGTAGTTATCATCCTGAACTTGGTATCTCCTATCTCATCCTTGCTCCTCTTTTTCTCTTTTTCCTTAGAAAGTATAGTTTCCCTGGGTAGATTTTTTACCTTATTAAGGGTTACATCCAGGAAATCCCTATTGTAGCCCCTAATGGTAAACCTATCCAGGCTGGCTTGAGCGGCTTCTTCAAAATCCACTTCTCTGGTACTATTCCGTTTTAATCTTAAGAATTCCCCATAGGGGATACTTCTAACCAACCCAGGAGGGTGATTGCTTGCCGCATGTAACAGTGAATTACCAGCCGTCGGTTTACGATACAGAGACACATGGGGCTTGTTATCAATTACACTTACTTTAAGATCCAAGAAATTCACTGTATTCGAACTGATCTCTCCACTGAACTCCAGATTAACTACATTGTTATTTAAACTACTGATGAGTTCTCTAGCCGACTCTAATGACCCATTCCAAATTATACACAGATCATCGATATAACGATGCCAAGAAATTACCTTACTCAAATCAATACTTCCTGGCAACCTGGACACTTGCTCCTCCCACCAGCCCACGAACAAGTTCGCGTAGCTGGGGGCGAAGCAAGTGCCCATCGCTGTGCCAGATATTTGTCGATAGAAGTCCTCACCAAATACAAAAATATTATTTGTTAAACAGAATTCAGTGAACTGTAAGATCATTTTATTGTGTTCCGTGAACTTCAATGGTTTCTTTTTTAAAAGTGTGCTACCGCTTCCAAACCATGCTCATGCTGTATCCGAGTATACAAGCTTGTAATATCCAAAACAATCAATTTATACTCTGGATCCCATTGTTGTTTCTCAATATGGTTTAGAAAGTCACGTGAGTCTCTGATATATGCAGGCAAATTCTTTACAAAAGGAAAAAAATCAACAAAAATTGACAAATGTTCCGTGAGTCCCCCTTGCGAGGAGACAATAGGTCTCCCCGGCGGCCTGTCACTGTTCTTATGTATCTTTGGAATATGATAAAATGTAGGCACCACCGGATTCAAGCAACGGAGGAATAGATATTCATCCATATCAAGCATTGATTTATCAAGCCACAACTTAATTAATTCATGATATCTTTGTACACTTTCCAAATATATATCCTTTGAAATTCTTTGGTAACTATTAGTGTCAGATAGTTGTCTTAGTGCTTCATATAAATCCACCCTGATGCCAGTGTTTGATTTATTAATAAATGCACAGAGAGGACACCCATGAAAAACCTAATGTCTACTAGTATGGACTGATTGGTCTTAGCCAGCCTGCCACCATTAGACATGTTTCTGACCTCATGGGTGAGCGCCTCTGCTCTCAGGGGCCACAAACAAAGCCTGCTCTGGACAGGGGTGTTTCACACCTCCTGGAAGCAGGAATTGCCGTCCAGGGGGGGAAAGCTTCAAAGGGCTTGACGAGTTCCAAATGCAACCCCGGCCTCTTCAGTTAGTGGAGAATGCCAACCTCCCTGTCCAGACCCCACTTTTGGTGGGAGGACAGATGGGAAAATTAATAAGATTAGGAGGTGTGCCCACAGTCTGCCACCCCTACCCCTCAGGTGGAGCAGGTGTTGTGGACCCTAATCTTCCCATTCCTCTATCAGGGTCAGGGTTGTGTCCCTTCCTACAAGAAGTGGTCATATAGAGGGTACTACCTATCATTCCATTTAATGCACTGAAATTTATTATTTAGGTGGCATCCCTCGACCCAGATCTTCAGATTCTATGGACCTAAGGAAGACATGGACAAATAAGAACTGCTGAACCCGAGAATGTAGTACTTGCTGCAGAATTTTGGTGTGAAATACTGCCTGCTGCTTCAAGACTCAACAATCGTGGTGTGCTGCCTCATCCTGCTGCCGTGAGGTCTCTAGGATCCCCAGAGAATCTCCAGACCTTTGCTTATTGTCAAAGAACTCCCTTAGAGTGGAGGAGATACTCCTCTACAGCCTGCAGCCACCAAACCCACAGAGTTTAGTTTACTGACTTGCTGCTCCCCAGTGACTCTGATGCAGCATACAAACCAGAAGAGGTACACCAGCTCCGGAGGGTGAGATTTGTCCCCACACCAACTGTGAGGACACCAGGACCTACCATAATTGTGCTGCATCAATACCCGGGGTACAGGACCCCTGCAACCTACACCGAGATGAAGAGTCCAATACGGACTGCCCAGTTGGTAAGCACCCATTGAGGGAAGACAGCATCCCTAAGACCAACTACATTAGTGGCCCATCTGTCCTGAAACCATCCCTGCAACCTGCCTGCCCCAGACCGCAAAGACTGCCTTGGTGCACAGAGTCCAGCTGACCAACCTGCTCTGCACCCAGTCCACCCAGCCAAGGTATCAACAAACTAGATGTGCTTCTGTGCTCCTGAGGCCCTTTCGACCTGATCCCTCATTTGGAATCCCTCAGACATGCCTGTGACTCTCTTTGTGCAGTCTGTTTTGAGGTGGCTCCCCTTCTTTGTAGTGCATCAGCTACCAACGAATTCAGCACCCTGCTCACAGATTAATCCAGACCTTGCCTTGCTACAACCCTAAAACCATAAGGTGAACCTAGAAAACCACCTATACAAATTTCAATGCATTGATGTGTTTTCTCCCATAGGAATGCATTCTACGTAATTGTTATTTTCTGAAAATTCATAACAAAATAAGTACTTACCTGTGAACGAAGTTCCGGGTCTAAAAACTTATGTAAAAATGTTATTTTTTTTTAATTCATCTCGGATTTATTGTTCAGTGTGTGTCTCATTTATTGTCTCTATGAGTACAATAAATGCTTAGCACTACACTCTGATAAGCCTAGCTGCTCACCCACACTACCAGAAATAGAGCCTTAGTCTTATCTACTTTTTCTTCTGTTTACCAATCTGGGACCCACTGACCTCTTGGACAGTGTACTTCATTTTAGTGCACTATGTAGAGAGCCAGCCTCCTTAACTACCCAATACAGCCACTCACACAACCAATCAGTTAACCGAACAGCCACCCAGTCACCCATATAGCCACTTACACAGACACAGTCACTCACCCATACAGCCACTCACACAGTCACTTAGTCACTGATACAGCCACTCACATATATACTTACAGACCCCTACAGCTACTCACACAGCAGCTCACAAAGCCACTTACTCACCCATAGAGTCACTCATACAGTCACTCACTCACCAATACAGAAACTCACTCACCCATTCACACATCCATAGATCTACTAACACACCCTCTCTCTCACTGATACAGTTACTCACACACCCATTAATTCACCCATACAGGTAGTCACACACCTACTTATACACCCATACAGCCACTCACACACCCACTCACACACCTATACAGCCACTCAGACATCCACTCAAACACGAATACACACAGTCACACTTCCACTCACATAATATATGTTTGAAATAGTATCGGTCGTTAGTAGTACACAAAGTATAGTAATTTAACTTTTGTAATACCTTAGTAAATATTTTTAACACTCAAAAACTTTTAGAAAACACTCACAATTAGTGGATGATGTAATCAGTGATGTTATTTGAGATGTTATTAGTGATGTTGTGAGTTATTTCACTGACCATGTCATGAGTGATATTATTTGTGATGCCAAAAGCAGTGCATTGCAGGGGTGTAAGTTATAGTTAGCTCAGGTAACTATAACTGCTGAATTTCATTGGTTTTGTATGAGTGAAATATGGGCCTAATATAACGCCTCTATAACCTTTGTCTTTTCTGCAAATATATATATCTCTAACTGCAGTCACTGGCTACCGCAGTGCTCCATATTGAGGGGGCACGTCGGACTATGGTGCTAGTAAATCCATTGAACATGTAATAGTTCTGCCTTATTCAACAAAAGCTCAGATGCTGCAAAGGCTGAGTGTGAATCCATTTATTCAGCTTAGTCACCATAATGCGTTTAGGCCGATACAACGGCCTTGATCATATACTGAGGACTAATTTAGATGGAACATTTAAACTCATAACATGATTGACTTCGGTTAACATAAAAGAAAAACTTCCCTTGAAAAAAGATGTGAGTAGTTTATAAGTATACATGTAATCAATGTCAAAATAATTGTAAAAAATACTAATGTCAAGAAGGCCTCCAACAAAATTCAACTTAATTTAGCATGAGATAATTGAATGAATTGTAACATGGAATGCATGCACGACATAGAAAAAATATTAATTTTGTGGCATATGACCAAAATGCATACAAGAGACTCGTATGCTATAAGTTAAACCATACAATTGCTATAATTAATGCTGCTTACAAAACTATATGAGTTAAATTCCTATTGTCTTATTTCTACAGGCCTTGCTTCATTGCACAATGTATCAAACTGTTCAATATACCACCTTAGTGGGTATTACACTGTTCAATATACCACCCCAGTGGGATTTGCATAATTAATTCATACTCACACCATGTGCATTGATTACACGAATGGTCCATGAAATAATCAATTGAATAAAGTCAGAAATTGTTATAAAACCAATGTCAAATTAATTTTAAACAGTGAACATATGAAAAATATCTAACTGATATTTTCTTTGTTTTTGCTCTTGTGTTTTAAGAAAAGAGATGAGACTAAAGGAGTATGTATAATTCCTCTTTAATGTTCAGCCCATCTGGTGTCTTTGTATTTAATTCAAGTATGTAATGGGATTCCAATTTCATCAATGGCCTTTCTCAGTTTCCACCTCGTATATTTGAATCTATCACAAAATATCTCAGTAACTGATCATTGCTATTGTGTATTTCTTGAAAGTGTCTGGCAACAGGGTAGCTCTGAGCGTTGTTTTTAATTGCCCGTACATGTTGCAATATTCTCTCCTACATACATTTTGGGGCAATGGTATACCAAAACATAAACTGCATATTCAATTTTGCAGTGAAAGGCCACTATTTTCTTTTGTGGGGTTTTGGATAGTGTGGAAGCAACCTAAGGATTATTTGCCCCATGTTAGAAGGTGGTTTATGAGTAGGTGCAGGTAGGTACTTACACTTAGTAATAACACCACAATCACAAATACGGTCTAAACAAGGACTGAATAAATTAATTCTTGCTCAACCCTTGGTAGCTTGGCTATGAGTAGACAGGCTCACTTATGATAAAGGTGTGTAAAGCATTTAAAAACACCAATACATTAATTAAGTAAGACACAAATCACAATACAAATCCAACAACAATTTATAAAAATAAGAAATGTTTCTATGATTAAAAGGACACCTGACCAATAAAACTCCAATGCAGAGAATAGGAGATCTGAATCTTTAAAGATTAAAAGTAAAACTAGAGCTCAGAAGCAAATGTTACTTCCAGAAGTGTTTCTTGATACAGGAAAGTGGTCCGCAGCACCAGCTAAGGGTTCAGAAGCTCTGGTTTGCCTCTTGGGGTCTGAGGCTACAACTCCAGTGATGCAACTGCTCAATCCAAGTAAAATCCAGGTGAAGATTGTCAGCTGGATTTGTCCTTGTTGTTGATGTTGCAGGTTACCTTTCCAGCACTTTTCTACCTGTTTCTGATAAGGGAGTCTACTCTTGTGCACTCCAAAGGTCCAGCAGGGCAGTCCTTCTCCAGATGCTTCTTTTGGGTCTGTGAGTGTCTACAACACATGCCAAGGGTCCAAAAGCTCTGATTTGTTCCTTGGATAGTTGGGACTGCAATTCTTACAATTTACCTGGTCAAGTCCTTAATATTCTACTGGATGCGGGTCATCTGGCTTTTTTTGGTGGAGTTAATGCAGGTGACTTCTTGAAGCTCTTATGAACCTGTTGCTTACAGGGTGTCCACTCCTAGATGGTTCCATTGTCCCAGCCCAGGCCACTTCACACCTCATTAAGGCATCTTAGATCAACTTGTCAAAGGCTGCCCAGTCAGGAAAGACGTGGTTATTATCATTTTATTTGTACCTGCTGCTGCAGCATGGGGGCGGGGTGGGTTGGGGCTGCTCTGCTCACAGAGCAGGTCAGGGGAGGAGTGATGGGCACACTGAAATGTGCATGACCCTTTGGCCGGCCGTCTCGGGCCGGCCAAATAGTCATGTGCACTTAGCTTGTTCTCCACCCAGGCTGCATTACAGCCTGGGTGGAGAACGTGCCCAGGCCCCCAGCCCTATCTGAATGCCGAATTGTAGTGCTCAGACCAATCACAACGCTGCATTGGGAAGCCATTCACTACACTGCATTGCAGCTTTGTGATTGGCTCAAGGGAGCCTGGCTGCTTCCTGTTCGGCCAATGGAGGAGAGACAGCGTGGGACATTGCGGCAAGGAGGTAAGTGTATTTTTCTTTTTTATCACTCCCTTACCCCCTTGCCCCGCCATCCCAGATCCGTGCTGGCCGCCACTGCTTTAGATAACTTTAGGAAAGAGTTCTACAACTCTTTTCCTGTAATAGTTATGATAAACCTAACACTGGCAAGTTATTGGATATATCTTAACTATTAATCTGACACCTCAAATTATATTCTTCAATCAATCAATCAGGTATTTATAAAGTGCGACTACTCACCCGTAAGGGGGTCAAGGCGCTGGGGAGGGGGGGTGCAGGTTCCATTCCATCAAGGAGGTCTGTCGAAGAGCCAAGTTTTGAGGTTTCTCGTGAAGATGGGGATGATGTTGTCTGTCTGAGGTGGAGCGGTAGGGCATTCCAGGCTCTGGCCGCGAGGAAGGAGAAGGAGCGGCCTCCCGATCTGGTCTTTCTGGCATGGGGGACCACAGTGTAGGATAGCTGGGCTGATCATAGGGTCCTTTGGGGTGCGTGGAAAGCAAGGCGGCTGTTCAGGTACGCTGGTCCGACGTTGTGGAGGGCTTTGTGTGCGTGGGTGAGGATCTTGAAGGTGATTCTAGCCTCGATGGGGAGCCAGTGGAGTGTGCGCAGGTACTGGGAGATATGGCAGTGTCTTGGCAGATTGAGGACCAGTCTTGCGGCGGCGTTCTGGATGTTTTGTAGCTTGCAGGTGAGGTTTTTGTTTATTACGGCGTAGAGTGCGTTGCCGTAGTCAAGTCTGCTGGTGACGAGGGCGTGAGTGACGGTTTTTCTGTGCTCAAGGGGGATCCATTTGAAGGTCTTACGTAGGAGGCAGAGGGTGTGGAAGCAGGAGGATGCGACGGAGTTGATCTGGCGGTCCATTTTGAGCTCGGAGTCCAGGATGATTCCAAGGTTGCGTGCGTGGTCCGTGGGGGTGGGTGGGCTTCCGAGGGTGTTGCGCCACCAGGTGTCATCCCTGGCATCGGGGTGTGGGCCCATGATGAGTACTTATGTTTTGTCCGTGTTGAGTTGTAGGCAGCTGTTTTTCATCCATTTGGCGACTGCTTCCATGCCTTCTTGAAAGTTGTGTTTGGCTGCGTTGAGTTTGTTGGATAGGGAGAGGATGAGTTGGGTGTCGTCTGCGTAGGAAACAATGTTGAGTCCGTGGGATCTGACGATGGGGGCGAGCGGAGCCATGTATTCTTAGCTCACTCCTATCAAAAGTAAGACTTCATTATTTTTTAAAGAAAGCCTTCCCATCTTAACCTATGGAGCTAATGCACTACAATGGGGAGAAACAGAATTTGCAGTTTTTTCCCCACCAGTGTTTATAAAACAACTTTTATAATGTCCCGGCTTATAATTGCATTGCACTTTACCCATGGGGGACCTAGGGCAGACCTTAGTGGTGATGTATATGTAAAAATAAGCTGGCACATGCATCAAGCTATTTTGCGATCACAAACGTTGCGAATCGCAAAAAAATGCCGTCTGCGATTGCAAAATAGCCCTTTGCAATGCACCAACCAAAAATTTGTGAAATCACAAGGAATTCGCAAAAATAAGGAATCGCAAAATGCGAGACCTGAAATAGCGATTCCTTATTTGCGAAGCACAAATAAGGATTCGCAAAGCTATGCACAAAAAATCGCAAATAGCGATTTCCATCAAAATCGCTATTTAGCGCTTGCAATTTACCGATTTTTACAGGCAGGTGGTAAACAGGTGAAAACACTCCCATCAGGTGCAGCACATCAGCAAAGTAATTAAACAGGGCCAGGAGGACTCAGAATGTTTCACTATGGCAGCGCTCTACGTCATGGCGAGGAGGATGAGGCTACGAGCAGCAGCACAGAGAAGAAGGAGATTACAGGAGCGCATTTTTAGAGTGCGCATCACATTGTTGGGCAGACTGAAGAGGAGATCTATGACAAGTACAGGCTAAATGCTGCCATGATCCTTGATCTGATTGCAGAATTGGATCCCCTACTGCAGCGCCAGACTCACAGGACACAAGCCATTCCCACTCACGTGCAGGTCTTATGTTCCCTGCACCTACTAGCGTCAGGCAGCTTGCAGGGTGTAGTAGCTGTAGCTGGAGGGGTGTCACAAAGTTCCATGTCACGTTTCTTCAATGCATTCCTGCAGGCCATGTTGACAAGGATACACCACCACATTATCTTCCCCGCAACCCCACAAGATTTGCTTAATACTAAACTAGACTTCTATAAGGTATCCCAGTTTCCCCATGTAATAGGTGGTATAGCTGGAACTCATGTTGCCATTTGTCCACCATCAGTGAATGAGTACATCTTTGGGAACCGCAAATCATATCATTCACTGAATATCCAAGCAGTCTGCAATGCAAAAAATATCATCATGGACATTGTGGCACAATACCCTGGCAGCACACATGACTCATACATATTTAGACACAGTGGCTTACACACTCGGCTCCTTGGGGGTGATTTTGGAGAAGGACATCTGCTTGGTAAACATATGTTACATTCGTTGAGAACACTGGAGCGGTGCACTCCCAAGTAAGTGTTATGTCAATAATGAAGCTCGATCAGTATCTTCGTTGGAAAAATATAAGTCTTTATTTTAAGCAATCCATAAGGTTTATGCAAAGCATCAGCCAACGCGTTTCGTTCAATGGTTGAACTTCGTCAGGGCATTTGTGATTGTTGGCGAGTAGTGGCGAATGTTGCGCCCATTTAAAAATGGGTCTAGGGGCCCAATCCGGTCTAGACCCGGTCCGAAGTGAAGACTCAGGGGTCGATTCCGATTCGGGCCGGAAATTTCTCCGACCGAGCCGGACCCGGAGAGATTTCCGACCGAATCGGACCCGTGCAGTCCGACCGAACGAGTACGATGCGTCCGTATGTTATCGGACTCGAGTCGGTCGGACTCCCATTGAAGTCAATGGGAGCCGGTCGTACAACGCGTACGCGGGCTCACATTGACTCAATGGGTGCGAGTCGGACAAGTGCGCCCCCTACAGCGGGTGCGCGGCGAAGCGACTCGCGCCGTACACGCACAGGTAGGGGGACCCATGGGTCCCCCCTGTGTGCGACTCACGCGGCTACGCGTACAGGGGTCCGACACGGACCCCCAAAGTGCGGCTCCGACTGCTCTTTCGAGCCGGAGTGCGCGGCTCGGTCGGACTGCTCGCGGCGCGCATCGTACTTACCCGGCCGGGGAACGTCTCCATTGCGCGGTGCGAGTCGAGTCCGAGTGAGTCGGTCGGAGCGGTTCGAGCCGGGAGCGAGTCGGTCGGAGCGGTCGGGACGCCCGGACGAGTCGGTCGGCGAGTCGCATCGTACTCGCCTCGGCCGGACCCGCGTACGGTTCGGTCGGGAAACAGGGCTCCGAATCGGATCCGGTAAATCCGAATCCGATTCGGAGCCCTACCGGCCGAGATCGGAATCGGCCCCTCAGTGTGTGGATCTTTGACTGCGCCTTGATAAGAGCCCGGTTAGTGTTCCTGCAGTCCGTCGGGAATTCGTCTCAACTCGTGGATGAGCCTGCCTGTAAGGCCCTAGTATATGAACGGACATGTAGGTTTAGAGGCCCAACAAATTTAGTGGACTTAAGTGTCCACTGCTGTGTTTCCTGCTGTCATTTTAAAAGTAAGCCCTGCTTTGCGGGCTGCTTTTAAATTAAAACAGTATGCTAATTCGACTTTGGAATTAAAAGTACTTCCAAAATCTCAAACAACCTTATTTGTACATATACATAAACCCTAAGGTCTCCCTAGGTTCCCCTAGGGGTAGGGTGCCTTGGAGGTATAAGCAGGGACATTATAAAATATGTTTTATATATGCCCTGGTGGGGGAAAAACTGCCAATTTCGGTTTTCTCCACTGTAGTGCATTAGCTCCATAGGCTAACATGGGAGGAATTTCTTTAATGTTAATAAAGCCTAACTTTTGACTGGAGTGCGTTAAAATAATATTTAAAACAACTTGGCAAGGTTAGATTTATTTTATCTATGATAGAAACTAATTTATATAACTTGCATTTCAGATGTGCCTAAATCCAGATCTAGAGTTGCCTCTCCTGATTGGCCAGCTTTTGACAGGCTGAGCAAAGCACTTTTGAGTAGTGGTGAATTGGCCTGGGCTGAGACAAAGAAGACATCTGGTGGGAGGAGATCTGCTGCTTGCAGAAGCCAAAACTGAAAGGGGGTTGGGTAGCCAAACGTGTCTTCAAAAGGAGAACAACAGTAAGGAGAGCGACCAGGCCCACCCCCATTTCCTGTACCCCCAGCCAGATGGGAGTCCCTGTATTTGAATTAGGAGTGGGGCTGGAAGGGGAGTGTAGGAAAAGTAAGCCACGCCTGTGGGTTGGGTTAGACAGACCTGAAGGTTCAGGAGAGATTTTCTCCATTTTGATTTTTGTGTGACAGTGCTTTCTGGGACAAAAATATGCCACACGTCAGAGGAAGTGGTCATTACAGAGCGTGGAACCCTGCACCCCATTGGTCAGGGGTGACCCTCCCCCCCTTTGGAAGCCAAGAAGCCTGAATAAAGGTGGGAAATCTGCCCAGTAACTCAGATCCATGTCTGGATACAAGAAAAAAAAGAAGGACTGCCCTGCTGAACTCCTGGTCTGCACCCAGATTGACTGCACACATAAGGACTGCACCTGCAGCACACTCTGGGTTTCACAAAAAGAGGACTGTGCCTTGCTTTCGAAGTTTGAGGAGTGAACTCCATGAAAGCAACAGGTTCAAAAGACCTTCAAGAAGTCATCTGCATCAGCACGACCAAGAGGAGTCCAGCTGAATAGCGTCCAGAGGACGTTTCATGATTTGACCATTTTATTGTGGGAATTGTAACCCCAAACCTCCAAAATGCAAATCAGAGCTTCTGCACCCTTAGCTGGTGTTGCGGACCCACAAATCACCAAAAGAAACCGCTGGAGAAGAAGGACTGCCCTACTGGACCCTTGGACTGCACGCCTAAGGACTACACCTGCTGCACTCACAAGGCTCCACAACAAAAGGACTTTACCGCTTTTAAAGGAAAAGGAATGAACTCCCTGATCAGCAACAGGTAGAAAAGTGCTGGAAGGGCTACCTGCAACATCAACAACAAGGACAAGTCCAGCTGACAACCTTCATCTGGACCTTACTTGGATTGACCGGGTGCATTGTGGGAGCTGTAGACCCAGACTTAAAGAGGCAAACCAGAGCTTCTGAACCCGTGGCTCGTGCTATGGACCACTTTTCTGCAAAAAGAAGTAACTGTAAAAGTGTTACATTTAGGACGGCCGGTACTCTTGACTTTGTCCTGGTCCAGCGCAGCTTTTTTTTAACCTTTTGAACGTCATTTGCTTCTAAGTGCTAGTTTTTCTTTTAATATTTAAAAAATCATATCTACTGTTCCCTACAATGGATTTTTGTCATGACATTTTAATCATATAAATCTATTCTCTATTTACATAAACTGGAGCTGGATTTTTATTGTGTGTTGCGTCTTACTTATTTACTGTATTGTTGTTATGTTGTTATGTTAAAAATGCTTATAAAGCGCACGTACACCAAGCGGTTTCATGGCGCTGAGAACAATAGAGGAAGCAGCATTAACAACACAGTTGACTTTACTGATATGACTGAGAAAATAAGAAAGTCTTTAGCAATTTCCTAAACTGCACATAGGGGGTTGCCAACCTCACTTCCACAGGAAGTGAGTTCCAAAATTGCGGAGCCAAGACCGCGAATCTGAGCCCCCCTGTTTTTTGCATTTAAATGAGGGGGTAATCAGCAGATTTAAATTGGAGGAGCATAGATTCCGAGAAGGGATGTAGTGTTGAATCCTCGAGGAAATAAAATCCGGGCTGTTCCCGGCTATGGCTTTGAAAATGGTGCATCCCAGCTTGAAGGCGCAGAGTTTGGCCACCAGAAGCCAGTGAAGACTCTTCATCAAAGGTTTAACATGATGTCGTATAGGCTGGCGGGCAATCAGCCTTGCCGAATGATTTTGCACCAACTGTAAACGATGCAGTTGGTAAGCCGGAATACCGGCATATAATGAGTTTGCATAGTCAATGCGTGAAATTACTAATGCTAAGACGGCCAGAGTCAAGGCCTAAGTGGTCAAAAATCTGCTAATCTTACAGATTCTTCGTAGATGGTAAAAGCAGGCGCAGACCACTGAGCTGATCTGGGCCTTCATGGATAAGTCACTACTAATCAGGACCCCCAAGCTCTTAACAGAACTTCCTGGAAGTGGAGGGCTGCCCAGCATAGAAGGCCAAAAGTTGGAATTCCACGGATTTGCAATTCCACCTGTAAGAATAAGCTCAGTTTTATCAGGATTTAATTTCAAGTGATTATCATTCATCCAAGCACTGATAAAACTCAAGGTGGATTGGAAATTGAACACTGAGGAAGTGGAAGAATTGATGTCGAACACTAGCTGTAAGTCGTCAGCATAGTTGAAAGTTTCGAACATCTTTCTACGTAAGGACCGGATCCAAGGTAAGAGGTACAAGTTAAACAAAAGGGGCGAAAGGGAAGACCCTTGGGGAACCCCACAAGCGAATTTCTTTTTATGAGAAGAGAAACTAGCGAGGCGAACTGCTTGAAATCGATCGCTGAGGTAGGAGGAGATCCACTTCAGCGCCAGGCCCTGGATCCCGGCGTTGCCGACACGGTCGATCAGGAGACCATGATCGACCGTGTCAAACGCAGCCGATAGATCCAGGAGTACCAGAGCCTGGGTGAGGCCCTTGTCAGCTCCCCCTCTGAGTTCATCCATGACTGCAAGAATGACTGACTCGGTGGAATGGGCAGGTCTAAATCCTGCCTGGCGAGAGTCAAGAAAGTGAGATTGTTCAATAAAAGAACAAAGGCAATCTGTGACGTGAGCTTCTAAAATTTTACCTAAATAAGGCAAAAGAGAAATGGGGCGGTAATGCTGAGAACCAGGGGATCCGAGTTAGGTTTCTTCAAGATGGGATCAGCAATTTTGAAAGTACTGGGGACGATACCCAATTTAAGGGAATTGTTCAGAAATAAAAGGGAGGATCCGGAGAGGTAAGGAAAGCTTCACGTAGAATATGAGGCGGGCAACAATCAGTGGGGAACCCGAGCTGACTCTTTTAAGTAGAGCAAAAAAATTCCTTTGAGATTGGGGGAATTTGATCTACTAAAAATGGATTTTTACAAAAATCTGGAGTTGGCAGTGGAGACATGGAAGGGGGAATACTATCCTTAATTGTAGCGATTTTCTCAATAAAATAAGAATTGAGAGAATCACATTAAGCTTGCGAGGGAACAGGTTTCACAGGGACTCTGTCCGGGTTGGTGAGTTAGTCCACTATAGAAAAGATATCTTTGGACTTATTAGCTGAATTTATGATTTTTAAGGAGAAGTATTTTGCCTTGGTCTGGAGAATGGCTTTTTTATATTCTTTAAGTTGTGTTACATAGAGAGCTTTTTTGTCCAGGGATTAGTCTTGTCTCCACCGGCGTTCAGCTTGCCTTAAGGCCAGTTTTTTTAGTTTTAAGTCATTGGAAAACCAACGTTGGGCATCATGTGGTCGCATAATCCTAATTTTCTTGAGAGGGGCAAAATGATCGCTGGCAGATTCAAGCCACGTCTCGATATTTTTAGCCTGAATATCAAGAGACTCCTGTGCCGTAGGGGCAGTGGCAGTTAATAGTGAACAGAAATCACTGATGTTGACACGGTTCCAATTTCTGGCCCGATGATTTCTTTTCTGTGAGTTTTTGGTAGGGGAAATACTAGATATCGCAAATGTGATAAGAGGTTGGTCCGACCAAGTACAAGGGGCAATTGTGGGCTTAGAAATTTCCAAATTAGAGGACCAAACTTGATCTAAAGTATGCCCCTTTATATGAGTAGCTACCTTCATATGTTGAATGCAATTCATTCCAGAAAGGAGATCAGTGAATTCTAGAGAATCAGTGCTTTCCCATGCATCGTTAAGCCAATAATTGAAATCTCCAATTATGAGAAGTCTGGCATGGTTTATAGATAAATGTGAGATCATTTCACCTAACAATTGAGGGAATGTGGGCATATGATAAGGAGGTCAATAGAATAAAGAGCAGATAAAAGAAGACTGAGATGATTCAAATTTCAGTATTAAACTATCAACTGAAGGGATGCCTATGACCCCCAGTACAGTGAACTGAAGTTTCTGGTGAATAATAGCTGCAACCCCTCCCCCGACTTTACCCGAAGACCTATTGGACTGAAGAATGTAATAATTATCAGGTACTGCTGCCAAAATGTCGGGGGCAGATTCATCAGAGAGCCACATTTCAGAAAGTAGGAGGATGTCAGGTTTATCAGAGTCAATACGCTGAAATATTTCAAGCTGGTGTTTTACCATTGAACAAGTGTTCAAATAGCTAATTGTAATATCCTTCGCCTCAGGAATAATAGTAACAGAAGGGGCCTTGATATTAGTAAAGGTTTCCCCACCATGAGTGACTCCGAAAATTGTGTCCCCATGTGTCAAAATCCCTACCTCATTAAGAGTAGCCAGGGTCTCAGAGTCTAAAATCCAAGTTCCCTGCAATTGCCTCAGTTCTGCTGCCGAATAAGTAGTAAAACAGGCATAATGTATGGCCCCTTGCCCCGGTCGGCCGCGGACGGGCGCAGACGGGCTTGCCTTTGGCGTGCCGTCGGCGCGCCGGCTGTGCGCGTCCGCTGCGCGAGGAGTAAAGCATGTGATTTATGTAGGCTGCCCTGCTCTGCCCCTACCAGCCCCCAGCGAACAGGAGACTGGGATTCCTAAATGCCGGCACCCTCCACAACAAGCGGGGAAACCCCGTGGTGGACCGGGGTGCGGCGTGGAAACAGCTGATAAGCTAAAGTGCAAGTGCAGGTAGGAAAGCCACAGTACACAATTTAAAAACAATGAATCTGTTAAAAAACTGTATTGGTGTTGTTAAATGTTTTAGCAACATCACAAAGTAAAAAGATGGATGGAGTGTGGAAACTTTTCAAACACTCAACCCCAGCCGCAGCTCTGGGTTTAATCCATCATCACTTTGCTCGCTATGTCACCCCAGTTTGGACCCAGCCATATGCAAATCAGTCTTGACCATGCTCCCTATGGGAACAATCCAGCCCGAACTGCCAAGCCAGGTCCTCCCTGGACCAAAAACAAGCATCCTGGGACAGGTTTTGGGGTATAACCTTGTCATCAGCCAGACTAGCTTAAATCCAGAGGCACAGCGAGTAATGGACCCCCATCTGGGCATACCCATAGCCTCTCTGGGTGCACATAGCAATTTCACGAAATATTTAAAAAAGATGGATAGAATGTTGAGCGTTTCAAACACTTACCCCTAGCCGCAGATCGGGGTTTAATCCATTGCCACTTTGCTCGCCACTTCACCCCAGTTTGGACCAAGCCATATGCAAATGAGTCTTGACTCTGCTCCCTATCTGAACAATCCAGCCCGACCTGCCAAGCCAGGTCCTCCCTGGCCCAGAAACAAACCTCTGGGATTGGTTTTGGGTATCACACTATCATCAGCCTGGCTATCTTGAATCCAGTGGTGCAGTGAGCAAGGGACCCATGTCTGGACATACCCTCAGCCTCTTAGGGTGCAACATCACAAAATAAAAAGATGGATGGAGTGTTGAAACTTTTCAAACATTCACCCCAGGTGCAGATCTGGGTTAAATCCATCATCACTTTGAACGCCATGTCACCCCAGGTTGGACCCAGCCATATGCAAATCAGTCCTACCGTGCTCCCCATGGGAACAATCCAGCTCGAACTGCCAAGCCAGGTCCTTCTTGGACCTGAAATAAGCAACCTCGGACCAGTTTCAGGGAATCACCCCCCATCAGCCCATCTAGCTTGAATCCAGTGGTGCAGTAAGCAAGGGACTGATATCTGGGGATACCCGTGGCCACTTTACCATTACATCACTCATGACATGGTTAGTGTTATCACTGATGACATCACTCATGACATCTCAAATGACATCACTGATGACATCATCCAGTAACTGAGTGTTTTTAAAATGTTTATGAGTGTTAAATGTTTGTGAATGTGTGTATCAGTCTGT
The DNA here is from genome assembly GCA_963921515.1 of Calotriton arnoldi. Lineage (NCBI taxonomy): Eukaryota > Metazoa > Chordata > Amphibia > Caudata > Salamandridae > Calotriton > Calotriton arnoldi. Next base: position 96,255 of record CAWUFW010015491.1, on the reverse strand, counting down.
CAGTTGGTGTCTAAGTGGCTGTATAGGCTGGTGAGTGGGTACATGAGTGGCTGTAGGGGTCATTGATTGGTTGTCTGAGTACCTGTATGGGTGTATGAGTGTCTGTGTGGGTGGGTGAGGGTGTGTGTGAGTGCCTGCATGGATGAGTGAGTCGGTGGGTATACGAGTAGTGAGGCGGGGAGCCAGCAGGGACCGCAGGGGCCTTGAAGCTCCCACCGCAGTCTCCATTGACCTGGCCATGACCCTGGGGATGGGGTACTCGGGGCAATATCGGCCTGGGGTGCTACGCAGGCCCCCCTCCCCATTTGTAAAAAAAATGATGAAGGCCTGGCCCCGGGGGATGGGGTCCCCGGGGCAGAAATCAGCCTCGGTAGGAGGGCCGAATGGCCCCCCTCCAAATTATTTTAAAAGAATTGGCATGCCCCTGGCGATAGGGTACCTAGGGCAATATCGGCCTGGGGAGGGGTGCCGCGCAGGCCGCCCTCCCCATTTAAAAAACAAAAGAATGATCCCCGGGGCCAAAATCAGCCCAGAGAAGGGGGAAGCCATTAATAATTATATTAATTTTTTTTCTTACATGGTAGCAGTTGCGACCTCATCGTGGTGCTCAGCACGGCCCCCCATGTAACACCACGAATCAACCTTAAATAAATATGAAATAATCATACAACCACTTGATAAGCTTCACAACCACTCACATGGTTGTGAAGCTTATCATAGAGCTACTCAGAGTGAGGTACATATTTACGTTCAAATTTACAGAGTTGGAAATCATTTTAATGCGTATAAATTTAAAAATATAGTTAAAAAAGTAAAATTTGTTGTTGTTCATTGAATTGGTGCTTTTGTTCTCCGGATCTGCGATGGGTTCTCAAATCCAGAAAATATTTTTGAGGGATATATTTTTGGGATATATTTTTTGTCAGAGAATATACTTTTCACTGTTGGGTTATAGGGTGGCTCTGAGAAGAGTTGTTGTGTTCGTTATGACTTTGTTGCAGCTACATGTAAGTGTGAATGCACAGCTTGAGGTTGTTGAGAAACACCCTCTTCCCTTCATCTGTGAAGTGAACTCCATCACTTCTGTAGATGTTATCCATGTCAAAACATAGATTGTTGTTTTAGATAGAGCCCATGTTATGGTCTCTGAGGTAAGCAGAAACAGCTTTATTAACATGTTTCCTGGCTTTGTCAATCTGTGAGGGAAAAGCGACATCAGTTGTGCAAAGGTATCCTTCATTTGAATTTCCAATCCTACCCCAGTCAGTGTACCTAGGTCATTGCCACCACAGGGCACAATCATGAGGTCAGGGGTTTTTAACCAAAGGCAGCAATTGGTGTCACTTTAATCCTCTCTGCCCAAACCATTTAATATCCACATTATGCAAAACCAGGTCTTTGCCAATACCTCTGTCTCCAGCATACATTTTGCCCCAGAAAATATAACTGTGACCTACAATCCATACTGTAAGAATTTTGAAGGGACGTGTACAAGGAATCAAAAGATGTCTGTAGCTGAGTAAGTCAGTTGGTATAATGAGAGGTATCTAAAATGGTGGACAGAATGTGGTTTTAGAAAAAGCAGATAAGTCATTGGGTGTTCGTAAACATTGTGTAGTTAAAAATAGGTTGCATGTTACTTTGCAAAACAAATATCTTTGTGATTGGTTATGGAGAAAAGTTTCAAAGGTACAATAGACTGGATAGGCTAATATTTTGTAGTAGTTAACCACACCTGTTATTGTGGATTTGGAAGCCATTGTGCTGCATTTAAAATTATAGCGAACTTTTGACCTACTGGTACAGTTCAATGTTGCAGAAACAGTTACTATAGAAACTAAGGTGAGACACTGTGGGGGAAGGGTTTAAATTAATCTGTACTTTTAAAATACAGAATGGAGTGTTATATATATGATATATGTTTGGAAATTAAGTCTTTCCAAATCAATAGTATGTTTAGAAGTGATATGTTGATAAAAAAATAATAGTAGTAGTATTGTAAACGAGTTTTTGAACTCTCTTAAGGCTCCGTTGCGACGTTACACCGGGGGTTGAACTGGGCACCGCAGTGGAGTCGCGACTCCAGGATGTTACATACCCAGATTGGGTTTCTTTAGAACGGACTAGAAAAGGTTTAATATAACTAGCCAATAGAAAGTAGATTTACATTTTGAAAAAATGAAAGCAATATTTTGATTTGTTACTAACATTGATTTATGTAGAAAATGAGAGGGATTTTTGCCATTACTGTTTCTTTCTAATTGAGAGTGGTACATTACATTTATTGTGTGGAAAATAAAGTTTTTTTAAGAATTTCTGATATTTTCATACTCTGCAACAGGATTTCAGAGGTAAGTTACAAATGTGTAAGGTGTGTGATGTATGGTGTAGGAGTGCTTCAGTGATTATAATTACATTATTAACTTTGAGATGAAGTATTTAGAAAAGTTGAAAAGCATTAGAGAAATATGAGGTTTAAAACATGTTACCAAATGCAGTAACCTGCATTCTACTCAATATAAATCTTCAGAAATGAAGATTGCAAATAGGTTGTACATACTGATACCTGTGCTTGAAACTAAAAGCGTATTCTATGAAATTTGAATGTTTGAGTGGTTTGTTTGTAGTTCTTTGTATTATTTGACACATGTGATGCAGGTATTAATCATAATTAAAAAAAATATTCGGTCTAGACAAACATTTTCAGAGCTACTTTAGCATTCTGTTTCACAAGCAAAGATCAGTTAGGCAGACAGGGTTTGTGAAACCAATTTAGCACACAGTTTCATGTCTGACTGCTCTGTATAGTAAGTAAAAAGAGATCCATGCAGTTTCTTGTACACACATATTTGCTCAGGATAAGGTGTGAAATAAAGGTAGTGTTGTATGTATAGTGTACTTATCATGTGTTATCTCACACCTAAAAATCATTGAGACAATCACTGGAGTACCTAGAAATATGGTGACAGTAATACGTCTCCTATGGGAAGAGACGCTTTTCTATTTTATTAGCTGGGCAGGCATAATGGAATCACTTGAACACACACCTTTATACCAGGATGCCCTGTGTAATGAGCAGAAAGTGATTCATGCAGGTTCTTCCACACACATTTAGAAAGCATTTGGTGTGAAACAGGGGCAGTCTAATGTGTATAGGCTTGTTTGAATGTATTATCTTGTGTCTAAAAAGGCACTGACACAGTCATTGAGGTCTCTAGAAAGATGCTGACATTCACAAAATTGGCATGACAGGAGGCAGCTTTTCATTTTGGCTTAAGCTTGGCATTGCAACTTCTGTCTGTCTAATGAAACTGCTAGAGAAAAGTGAGGTTTAAAGCATGTTGCCAGATGTATTAACCTCTATTCTAGTCCATACAAGTCTCTGCATAGATACACTGGTAATAAGTCATAGATAGTGAGGTGTGTGTTTTAAACTGAAAGCATACTCTGACAAGTTTGAATGTCTGACCTGTACCTTGTCTCAGGTGTTTCTGCACTTCAACATGTAATCTGATATGTGTGGTGCAGCTGATGAGCCTAACTTAACAAACTATACAGCCTATCATACCCTTGCAGAAATCTTATAAGACCTATTACAGCATTCAGTCCCAAAAGCACAGATCTCTTAGCTAGGCAGGCATAACAAAATCAGTTGAACACACACCTTCATACTCAGCTGTCCTGTGTAATGAGTAGAAAGTGATTCATGGAGTTTCTTCTACAGACATTTAGAGAGGATGTGGTGTGAAATAGGGGTATGTAGTACGTATAGGCTTGTTTGCATGTATTATCTTGCCTCTAACAAGGCACTGACACAGTGATTGAGGCCTCTAGCAAGATGCTGACATTCACAAGAGTGGCATGAGAGGAGTCAGCCTTTCATTATGGCTTAGGCCTTGCATTGAGATTTGCACAGCTCACAGCTCCTCAGAGAATGTCCCGGCACCCAAGGCTTAAGGCACCGACTTAAAACCCTTGTCTGGGGGGCGTGGTCTAGCCACGAAGGAAGATGGCCGCCTAAACATGCAGCTGCGCTTCTGGACGGACCCCTGACGGAGGTGGCGCTCTTCACAACACAGCCAGGACTTCCCCAGTAACAGATATGAAACCACATTACAGCGGCTACACTCGTGGCTGAATTTCGGAACCGAATGACCCTTTTTAGGGTTAATTCTGACTGAAAGACATTCCGCACCGGCAAGCGCATATTGGGCCTTGAGACACGACAGGGCCTCAGCTCTTGCGTAACTGGAACGCCCCACTCGCTGCCTTCCTGAGAGGGTTTTGCTATCGCACATAGCGGAAATGAGACTGCATCCTCCTGGGCTCCAGTAATTTCAAACTGGTAAGAATTGCCATTGCCTTATAAAATTGACTTGTGGCTGAATCCTGTGACCGAATGACCCTTTTTTGGGGTTAGTTATGACTGGAAGAATGCTGCCTTTCTGCGCTGCCATTGATATTTGAACTGTCAGCACCTTAAACTTTGATTTAAAACCTCTTCAATTGTCATCTGGAAAACTTTACAAGGAGAACATTAACGAACAGCGTTTTCAAGAGAAATAATACTTCCTGTATCTCCGTACGCTACTTATTTTTCAGAATGTGTCCAGTTAGACTTACATTGTTCCTTAAAAGCTATTATTCATGATAACTCAGCACTAAGAATTCAGTGGCTGTAACCACTGGTGATTGCTTGCTTGTAATATTTTCCTGGTACTTCAATTTGACTTTGCTTATTCTGGGTCTTCTTGTGAGATGAACTTCTTCACGTTGCATAGCGATACTGTTTTACTGCCTTTGGATATATAATGTGTGAGGAAATTTTGTGACGCGCTACATGCCACGCGCCTAATGTCTTGAACATTCTACCAGCCTTACACTGAATCTTTCTGGAATTTTTCATGATTTTATACACAATATAGTAAACGCTTAGTCTTCTTCTCCTCATAAATATAAACTGCTACTCATTTACACTGATATTGTTTTAACAGTTTTTGAAGTATTATATGAGGAAGAATCTCCTGTGCCATATTAAGTGACAAACGCTAAATATCTCGAGTTATGATATTGTGTACAACGCCATATATGACAGAATACTTTTGTCACTGCTATTAGTTAGGGATTGCCACACTTATTTTGCAAGCACCTCGTAGGTTAAGTGTGGTAAATCCAGTCTATAATTCTCATATTTAACAGAAAGTGCTGTAATTAACTGCATTTGAGTGACAATCGCTTCATGTGTGACTGGTCCCCGCAACATTTTCGAAGAAGTCGCTTTACGAATGTCTAATCACAAGAACGGGAACAAAAACTCTAAGCCGTCCCTTTTTGCAGATGCACATAAACAATCGCGCATTATGACTACGAAAGGTTCGCCTTCACCATTACCTAATTCATCTTTGGTCACTTCAACTGCAACGTCAGGAGCAACTATGGATCGCATTTTACAAGAAATTTAGACTATCAGTTGCCGTTTAGCGGAGATGGACGCTAAAATTTCTTCTCTTACGGCAGAAACTAAATCCATTAGAGCGGATATTGTACAATTTCATAATAAAACGGATGGGCTGGACCAACGATTAACAGTAGTAGAAACCAGACTTGACTCAGTACAAAGCAGAGATCAAGACCTTCTACTTCTTCGCAGCAAGCTTGTTGACTTAGAACATCGTAATAAATGAGATAATATTCGCTTCTTTGGCTTTCCAGAGAAAATTGAAGGCCAGAATGCTCGCTCTTTTTTATGCAATGTCCTTCCCAAATTACTTGGTACAACATTTGATCCATCACTGGAAATTCAACGCGCTCACCGCATTGGTCCTCCACGTAGAGTCTTGGACTCTCGACCAAGACCCCTAATTGCCTGCTTCTTGAGACATGAGCAAGTAAGACAGATATTAATGTTGGCACGCACGCAAGGCTCATACATTTATGATGGACATGAAATTCACATGGCAGCTGACTTCTCGAGAGAAACCAATGAAAGGAGAAAGTCATTCTTAGCTATGAGACCACAACTAAGGAAGTTAGATATCAAATATGGCTTGTTTGACCCAGCTCGTTTCCGTATCACCAAAAATGGCGATTCAAAAGACTTTTATAATCCTGAAGATTTACAACATTTCCTAGACAGCTTATCAATTCAGGATATGGACGTACAGCATACTCCTCATGACCAGTCTGTTCAAAGTTCTAAACAGCCTCAACAGTTGCTAGATGGCAGACGTCACAACATTGGCGAAACTCGTCATCGTGGCAGGGACATTGAACGAACTATTCGTACACATGAGGATAAAACATCTGCCTTGCAGTCAGTAGCTACCTCCACACACGATCAGGGTAGAGATAAGTCTAGATCTCCCTTAAAATCTACCTCAGATGGAGAATAGGCATTGTTGATATATACTATCATCATAGATATGATCTCAGTTAATATTCTTTTTCATGAATATTTTCAGGTTCCTTAAGTCAAGTTAATCTATAATTCTTATGCTTCATAGGAACTTAGCTTCTTCAACTTGGAAAGATGAGTAATACCTACATTTATTATGTGTTATTATAATGTATTAGATAGTATTTAAATCTATAAATGTATTCACTATATATTTTCTTTAAGACCTTTTAACAGAGGAATTTTATTTTGTGTAATAATTACAACTATATATTATAACTATCATCTGTTATATATGGTGAAACATGCTTTGAATGTTTTGTTGTCTTCACCTTCTATGAATAGGTTCCTTATTCATCTATGTAATACTGATATTAATCATTAGATAACATTTATATTTATAAATACTTATAAGTTTATATTATCAAATGCTGTTTTATACTATGAAAGTTATATTTATGACTGATAACTCCTAGCAACTTACTCTAATTTCCTGAATTTATGCCCATACATTCATTGTTCCTATGCATGTTTTAATGTCTATTTACGCATTTTAATGGAATTAGTCTTCCTTCCTAACAGATACTATTATTCATACTCGGGTCTCCGGACTTCTACTCCCTTTTAAATCTTCACTCTCATAGTTCTGGTTAATGTTATAGCCTCCTGAGGGGGTTCGTACTCGTGGCGGTGCTCTAGTGAGCCCAGACCCGCGTTTAAAAGTTAAAAGTTAAAGGTAACGGAATTATATAGGTTTTAACTTTACTTTTATACATATCCTTTTAAAAAAAAAAAAAAATTTGGAATATTTTTACAATATTTTCTCACATCAAGTTTTGCTACTCCTCACGTGACTTCAAAGTATTGGGTTATTCCTTTTTCTTTACTTTCTTTCACATTTTTGATTGAACACACTCATTCTTCTATATTTGCATACCATTCATTAACATCATACAACATATTGATATACATCTAGACATGGCTAGCACTCGTCCTTTACGTGTCATAACATGGAATGTTAATGGTCTAACACATTATATCAAAAGGAAAAAAGTACTGTTTTATTTACAATCCAAACAAGTAAATGTGGCTTTACTTCAAGAAACACATCTTGATGCACTAGAATCTGGCAAATTATGCAGAGAATGGGTAGGAAAAGTATTTCACAGCAGTGCACATGGTGGAAGGCCTTCAGACACGGGTCCCATTCGTAAATGTGGTGTGGCAATTCTTATTCGTAAATCCCTACCATGTACGATATCAAAAACATGAGAAGACCCAGATGGAAGGTATGTGTTTGTCAAGCTCCGTATAGGAGAAACTCATTTCTGTGTAGGATTTATCTATGCCCCAACAGGAGCGAAAAAATCATTTCTTCTTCATTTGAACCGTTTACTGTCAGAGATAAATGCATCACAGTATCTTGTAGGGGGAGACTGGAATCTTACGAGAGACCCAGTTTTGGACAGAACGGGCCCTTTTGATAAGAATAACGCACCAGACAGAGCCATTTTGAGTGACATCATCAAAGATAATGGTCTGATAGATCACTGGCGTCTTTCTCATCCAACTGATTCTGAATATACATTCACGTCCCCTACACATTGAACCCTTTCATGACTTGATTATTTTTTAATCTCTCAGAAAGTAGTTCAGTTAGTGCAAGAGTCTCACATATTAGAAGCATCAATATCTGACCATTCCCCAGTACTCTTATCCCTACAAACAGAATTGGCTAAACCAGGACGCAAACCTTGGCGGATGAATATACAGCGCCATAAAACCCCTAAGGGTAAGACACAGTTGCAAGACCATCTTCAAAATTACCTTTCCACTAATCAAGGATCTGTAGACTCAGGTAGAATTTTATGGGCTGCAGCCAAAGCTACTATCCGGGTTAAACTCATGAAAGATGCTGCATTGGCCAATAAACAAAATGCTACTCGGCAGAAAGAGTTGGAACATGATATTGAGACATTTACACGATTATATACCACAAAACCTACTTTAAAAATCGCAAATTATTGGAGCAAGCTCGTATGGTGCTAAACAGTCTCTTTACATCTAAAGCTGAATACGCTTTACAGAAAATGAAAGGGAGATATTATGAACAAGGGGAAAAGGCAAGGAGGCTCTTAGCAGCTCAATTACGACAATGGGAGGCTACCATTGCTATACCAGCCATAAGATCATCTGAGGGGAATTTATTAACTCGCCCCCAAGATATTGTTAATGAATTTGCTTCCTACTACAAATCCTTATATACCCCAGGAACCCAGTTAGACCAAAATAAGATGCTCTCTTTTCTTTCAGAAGTGGAACTGCCTTGCCTTTCTGAAGAGGGCAGGGCACTTCTTGAAGGACAGATTAGTAAGGAAGAAATATCTCAAGCCATAGCCAAACTCCCCTATCATAAAGCTACAGGGGAAGATGGTTTCCCAGCAGAATTCTACCGGTGGTCAGGTGAAAAAATAATTGATACTTTACATGCCGCTTTTCAGGAAGCCGATAGTAAAGCTTCTTTAGGATGTATCTCTAACAAAGCAGTAATAGTGGTTCTTCCTAAATCAGGAAAAGACCCATTGCTTTGCAGTAGCTATCGACCTATATCACTTCTCAATTGTGAAAATGGCTCTGTCTGGTGCGTTATTCTTATCAGAGCCTCCTTGCCTCGGGGACCTGAACTTCCACCTCGAGAACAACAAGGACACCAACTCCACCACCCTGATCGACAACCTCGCCACCCTCGGACTCAGACAGCTCGTGACTACACCCACCCACGCCGCCGCCCACACGCTAGACTCCATCTTTTCCGCAAGCCCACACGTCTCCTTCAACCACACCTCCGAACCCCACTGGACTGACCACCACTGCATCCACTTCACCTACAGGAAGCCCACCACGCACCACCGCACCGAACAAATGCCTCGCCGCTGCTGGAGCAGAGTCACGGAAGACCAGCTAACCACAACCCTCGCCCTGAGCCCACCCGCCGAACCCTCCGACCCCGACACCGCCGCCCGCAACCTCAGACAGTGGATCGACGACTGCGCCAACACCCTCGCCCCGCTCAAGAATCCACCCAACAGCCACACCAGCAAGAAAGCCACCTGGTTCACCGAAGACCTCCAGGCCTCCAAACGAACATGCCGAAAACTGGAGAAGATCTGGCTCCACGAACGGACAGCGGACAGCTACGCCGCCCACAAGAGCGCCACCCGCAATCACCATCACCTCATCAGATCCGCCAAAAGGGCCTCACTCAAAGACCGCCTAGACAACAACGCACACAACAGCAAAGAGCTCTTCAACATCGTGAAGGAACTCTCCAACCCCAGCTCCAACACCAACGACATCCAGCCGTCGCAAGACCTGTGCGACTCACTGGCCACCTCCTTCCACCGCAAAATCACCGACATCCACGACAGCTTCAACACCACGACCGCCCCGGCAACCACCGAGACCACTGCCCCCACAACCACCAACCGCCTGCTCTCCTGGACCAACATCAACGACGAGGACACCAGCGAGATCATGAACACCATCCACTCCGGTTCACCGCTAGACCCGTGCCCTCACCACATCTTCAACAAAGCCAGTACAGCCATCGCGCCCAATCTCCGGAAAATAATCAACATCTCCTTCGAGACAGCAACCTTCCCGGAAAGCTGGAAGCACGCCGAGATCACCGCCTTACTCAAGAAACCCAAGGCAGACCCCAAGGACCTCAAGAACTTCGACCCATCTCTCTGCTCCCGTTCCCCGCGATGGTCACCGAGAAAATCGTCAACAAACAACTGACCCGATACCTCGAGGAGAACAACATCCTGGACCCTTCCCAGTCCGGCTTCTGCAGCAACCACAGCACCGAAACCGCCCTCATCGCCGCCACCGATGACATCAGGACCCTGCTAGACAACGGAGAAACAGCAGCCCTCATCCTCCTGGACCTATCAGCCGCCTTCGACACGGTCTGCCACCACACACTACGAACACGCCTTCACGACGCCGGGATCCAAGAGAAGGCCCTGGACTGGACCACATCCTTCCTTTCCGGCAGAACACAAAGCGTCCGCCTCGCCCCCTTCCGATCCAAGGCCACCAAGATCATCTGCGGCATACCCCAAGGCTCCTCCCTCAGCCCAACGCTGTTCAACATCTACATGGCACCCCTCGCCCACGTCGCCCGACAGCACAACCTCAACATCATCTCCTACGCCGACGACACCCAGCTGATCCTCTCCCTCACCAAAGACCCTCACACCGCCAAAGCCCACCTCCACGAAGGAATGAAGGCCGTCGCCGAATGGATGAGGACCAGCCGCCTGAAGCTGAACTCGGACAAGACGGAGGTCCTCATCCTTGGTTCCAACCCTTCAGCCTGGGACGACTCCTGGTGGCCAACATCACTGGGAAAGCCCCACCACCCACCACCACGTACGCAACCTAGGGGTCATCCTCGACCCCACCCTCTCCATGACTAAGCAGGTCAACGCCGTTTCCTCATCCTGCTTCAACATCCTCCGAATGCTCCGCAGGATCTTCAAGTGGATCCCCACCGAAACAAGAAAAACAGTCACCCAGGCCCTCGTCACCAGCAGGCTGGACTACGGAAACGCCCTCTACGCAGGAACGACGGCTAAGCTCCTGAGATGGCTGCAACGCATCCAGAACGCCTCTGCACGTCTTATCCTCGACATCCCCCGACGCAGCCACATCACACCCCACCTGAGAGACCTGCACTGGCTCCCTGTCAACAAGAGGATAACCTTCAAGCTCCTCACCCACGCACACAAAGCACTCCACAACTCCGGACCAGCCTACCTCAACAGACGACTCAGCTTCTACACCCCCACCCGCCAGCTCCGCTCGACCAGCCTCGCCCTCGCCACAGTCCCCCGCATCCGGAAAACGACCGCCGGCGGCAGATCCTTCTCCCACCTCACCGCCAAGACCTGGAACACCCTCCCCACCAACCTCCGACAGACCCAAGACCTACTGGCCTTCAGAAGACTCCTCAAGACCTGGCTCTTCGATCAGTAGCAGCAATACCCCCCTCTTCCCCCAGCGCCTTGAGACCCTCGCGGGTATGTAGTGCGCTTTATAAGTGACATGATTGATTGATATTAAAATTTTAGCCAGTATCCTAGCCTCCCGTCTTTGTAAAGTTTTACCCTCCCTGATTCACCAAACTCAGGTGGGATTTGTACCCGGACGATTATCGAGAAATCATTTGCGCACTCTGGCACACATACTCCACTCAGCCAGATCCCTCCAGGAAGATGCTTTGGCATTGTCACTTGATGCCGAAAAGGCATTTGATCGAGTGGAATGGCAATATCTTTTTACTGTTTTGGTTTGGGAACTCAGTTTATAGATAACATTAGGTTATTATATCAGCATCCTACTGCTCAAGTTAATAGTGGCAATTTCATTTTGGATTCATTCCCGATCTGTAGAGGAACTCGCCAGGGTTGTCCCCTTTCTCCCCTACTATTCCTCTTAGCTTTAGAACCTCTAGCAGCAGCAATTCGCCAATCTGACAACATTGTAGGAGTTTCCCTTCCAGTAGGTAACTCAAAAATGTATCTTTATGCTGATGACATTTTACTCACTATCACTGACTTATCTCACTCCCATCATTGCTTAAAATTATAGAAGATTTCTCCTCCTTCTACATGAGTGAAGCGCTTCCCATCTCAGATGGCACTACAAAGGCAGCTATACAAGGTTTTCCCTTTCATTGGCATCATTCCCGTTTAAAATACCTGGGTATTTTAATAAATAAAGGTACAGATGGAATGATTACAGACAATATAAACCCTTTAATCACTCATATGCAACATGATTTTGAAAAATGGAAGATATTGGGTTTATCTTTGTGGGGCAGAGTTCAAGCTGTGAAAATGGTCACACTCTCACGTTTCATTTATACGCTTGGAATGCTTCCTCTTCAGATTCCTTTATCTACTCTACATCTCATAGATTCTAAGATCAAATCCTTTATTTGGGGTTCTATGAAACCTCGTATAGCTGTCAACAAGTTGAAAGCGCATCATTCTTATGGGGGGTTGAGTCTTCCATCCATTGAACACTATACTTTGGCATTACAACTATCTCAAATAACTTACATGTTGACAGAATACTCCAATACGCTGCAATGGGTGCACATAGAAAGTCATCTGTTGTCCACAGAATTGGGTCTCTCTGCCTTTTATGGGACAGGTACAAGTCGCCTTGATTCTCATAACCCTCTACTAGCTGCAATGCACAAAACATGGCAGAGGGCACATCGTATACTGGGTTTTAATTCAGGTACTTATGATAAAGCCCCAATTTGGAACAACACAGGTATACGTATTAAAGGGAAACCTATATCCTGGTCCCATTGGAAAATAGCAGGCGTTCTTACTTTGGATCAGCTTTTGTGTAATGGTGGTCTCAAGTCTTTTACACAACTGATAGATGAATTTGGTCTTCCATTACACCAAGCAGCAAATTATACACAGCTCAAAGTCTGCCTTAATAAAATTCTGAGTTCACACCCACAGATCTTACAAACTTCACCTATAGTATCCTATTTATATACCTGGGGGAAACATAAGGGAGTTACATCTGGTTTATATAACATATTTACATCACACTTGTTTTCACAGCCATTATCAAAGGATCTCCGTATTAAATGGAAAACACGTTTGTCAGTTCTTTACAATGACCAGGAATGGATGGCTTTATTGGAACATTTAGATAAAGGAGTTCGGGAGGCTAGATTGAAATTTTGCTTGTTTAAAATTATACATGACTGGCACTGGTCTCCGGTAAAGTTACACAAAGCAGGATTACTTCCACATGCTAATTGTTGGAGATGTGATGCTCCTGGCTGTGACATTGTTCATATTATTTGTGATTGCCCTAAGGTTCAAGCCTATTGGTCCTATATAGGCCAGATTTTACATAACTCCATACCCTTACGCTTACCATTATCACCATCTACCATTCTTCTGCATGACTTACGATACTCTCAACATCTTTCTAAGCCGCAATGCCGTCTTTTGCATACTGCATTGGCCACGGCTAAAATATGTATATTAAGACAATGGAAATCTCCAACTCCACCATCTCAAGAGTCCTGGTTGGTTGCTATGATTCAAACTGCCTCATATGAAAGAGTTATTTATAATTTACACGATCAAATTGATCTCTTTAATCAAGTTTGGGCTCCTTTTTTGAAAACGGATGATGTTTCTGTAGGAAATACCACTATCATTCCTGTACTGAATGCTCCATCAAATTGATTTCTTTGTGATAATTATCTTTCCCTTTCTTGCCCTTGTATTTTGATATTGTCTTTACATATTGATGAATGTAATATAGATAGGAAAGTGTAACTGATTTACTCTGTATCCTATAACTGCATATTTTCATTTGATACAAGGAAATTTGAAATATTTTATCATACTGTTATAATATTGTCATTCTATTTATATTTAATTCTTCTATTTATCTTCTTAAATATATCTTAAAATGTAATATGTAATTTAATAATATTAATAATTTAAATAATTTAATGATTTACTATTTTCAATAATAATTTTATTTTGAATTGTATCAACTTCTTGATTATTGTCACTAAGACATTTAATGTTTTGATTCTCCTTTTCATGCCCTAGGTCTATTTATTCTAAGCTCTTTCTGCCTTTCCTCGTATTTAGATTCATTTTTTCATTCATCTTTCCATTAATGTATTACTTAACTTATATCTGCATGACTTTGTTTGTCAGTTTATTATTTTTCCAGATATATTGATATTTTATGCCTTAATGCTACAGCTCATTTTGGTAATTAATCATTTGCTTATTTTTAATGTTGGCTACTATTTTAAAATACTTATGTATTGTATTTATAAAATGCTAATAAAAAATTACAACACAAAAAAAAACCCTAGTCTGAATAAGTGAAAAGCCAGGCTTTCAGTTTCATTTTGAAAGCAGGGAGATCACTGGTTAGGCGAAGGTCTTTCGAAAGTTTGATCCAATTGAGGGCCCTAGATAACAAAAGGATCTGCCGCCCAGTCAATGGATCTGAGGGGCTCTTGCCAGGTAAGCAGAGGAAGAATGCAAAGTGCAAGCTGTAATGTATTCATGAATCCTTTCTCTGACATACCCTGCTCTTGAATCATGCAAGGCCTTATGCACTAATACCAGGGCATTAAATTGCACCCTCTTTTTCACAGGAAACCAGTGAAGGGCCTTCAGATGGGCAGACATGTGGGACCTGGGGGGGAGATTGAGTAACAGCCTGGCTGCCAAGTTCTGCACCACCTGAAGTCTACTAAGTAGGTACTCAGGGAGTCCGAGGTAAAGGGCATTCCCATCATCCAATCTCATGGTGATCAGAGCCTGGATGACCTTTTTCCTGGCTGACTCAGACAGGAGAGATAGGAATCTTTTCAGCATGCGAAAAGTGCCGAAACATGAGCAAATCAATGCTTGTTTCTGAGGTTGGAAGGAGAGGGTACAGTCAAATTTGATACCTACATTCCTTACAGAACTTTGAGGAGGACCTGGCTGTGGTACATCCTTAGGCCAGCAAGATCCCAAAAAGTTGAGAGGGGCAGCTCCAAAGATCATGGTCTCTTAACCGGTTTGCATTTCAGTTGGTGCTGGGCCAACCACTGAAACAACTTATCGAGACATTGTGAGATGAGCTCCCCGTCCAGATCCTCTCCCTTACCACAGGAGTAGAGAAGCTGAGTATTGTTTGTGTATGATATTACTTTTGCCCCCATTGACTCTGCCAATGTTGCTAAAGTCTTAAGGTAAATATTGAACAAAGTGGTGCTCAGGGCTGATCCCTGGGTTACACCCACTGTCAAGGTTGTAGCTTGCGATAAAAATGGGGGCAGCCATAATTCTTGGCTTCAATTGCTTAGGAAAGAGGTAAGCCTTTTCAGGGTGGTGCTTTTGATCCCTATTGCCCGAAGGCTTGCAAGTAGTTTTAGATGGGGAAGCGTGTCAAAAGCTGCAGTTAGGTCCAACATAATCAGGATGGCCTTGCCTCCCTTGTCAAGGGTACTTATGACATGCTCCAATACTTCCAGAAGCACTGTCTCAGTGCTAAAGTGAGGTCGGAAGCCTGATTGACTGGGATGTAATAGTTTGTTTACCTCCAGTTATTGAGACAGTTGACGATTAACTGCTTTCTCCAAAATTTTGGAGAAGGGAGATGGGTCTATAACTTGTTGCTTGTTTCGGGTCAGCCGAAGGTTTTTCAGCAGAGCGAGGTATTAGGTATATTATTTACTATTGGAATGATAGTTTGGGCAGCCATGGACAACAGGTTAATAGGACTTCTGCCTCTCTAATGAAACTCGTAGAGAAAAGTGATGTTTAAAGCATGTTTCCAGATGTATTAACCTCAATCCTATAAGTCTCTGTATAGGTACACTGGGACAAGGCCTTAGATAGTGAGGTGTGTGCTTTAAACTGAACGCGTACTGTGTCAAGTTTGAATGTCTGACCTGTAGCATGTTTCAGGTATGTCTGCACTTCAACATGTAGTCTGATATGTGTGGTGCAGCTTAAACTTAAAAAAACTATACAGCCTATCATATCTCTGCATAAATCTTGTGAGACCTACTTCAGCATTCAGTGCCAAAAGCATAGATCTCTTAGCTAGACAGGCATTATGATATCAGTTGAGCACACACCTTTATACCCGGCAGCCCTCTGTAATGAGTAGAAAGTGATTCATGCAGCCTTTTGTACAGACATTTAGAAAGCTTGCAGTGTGAAACTGAGGTAGTGTTTCACCTATAAGCTTCATTACATATATTGTCTCACCTGTAAAAGGCAAACAGACACTTAGCAAGGTGTTTAGAAAGATGCTGAGACTCACAAGAATGGCATGACAGGATTCGGCCTTTAACTTTTTTTAGGCCTGGCATTGTGAGGTCTGACTCTTTAATGAAACTGGTAGAGAAAAGTGAGGTTTAAAGCATGTTGGCAGATGTATTAAGCTCTATCCTAGTTCATATAAGTCTCTGCAAATGTACACTTCAAGTAGGCCGTAGATAGTGAAGTGTGCTCTTTAAACTCAAAGGGTATTCTGTCAAGTTTGTGTGTGTGACTGCTACCATGTCTCAGGTATATCTGTACTTCTACTTATAGTCTGACATGTGTGGTGCAGATGATGACCCTAACTCAAAACCTAAACAATCTATCATTCCCCTGGACAAATATTGTGAGACCTACTTCAGAATCTAGTTCTGGAAGCACAGATCTCTTAGCTAGTCAGGCATCACGAAATTACTTGAACACACACATTCATACCTGGGTGACCTGTGTAATGAGCAGAAAATGATTCATTGAGCTTCTTCTACAGATATATAGAAAGAATGTGGTTTGAAACAGGGATAGTCTAGTATGTGTAGGCTCGTTTGATTGTATTATCTTGTCTCTAAAAAGGCAGTGACACAGTCATTGAGGGCTGTAAAAAGATGCTGACATTCACAAGAGCTGCATGACAGGAGTCAACCTTTCATTTTGGCTTAGGCCTGGCATTTTGACTTCTGTCTGTCTAATGAAACTGCTACAGAAATGTGAAGTTCCCAGATGTTTTAACCTCTATCCTAGTCCAGTATTTCTCTGCATATATACACTGGGAGTAGGTCGTAGATAGTGAAGTGTGTGGTTTAAAAACTATACAGTCTATCATACCCCTGCATACTTTTTGGCAGAGCTACTTGAGCATTCAGTCCCAGAAGCACAGATCTCCAAGCTAGGCAGGTTTCAAGGAAGCACTTGAACATAGAGCTTAATACCTGGCTCCCCTGTATAATGAGCAGAAATTCACCCATGCAGCTTCTTCTACACACATTTAGAGAGCATGTAGTGTGAAACAGAGGTAGTCTTCTACCTATAGGCTTCTTTACATGTGTCATGTGTAATAAAAGTGACATGTGAGGACTTGGAATTTTATTTTGGATTAGGGCTGGCACTGTGAGCTCTGTGTTTCTAATTAAACTGTTAGAGAAATGTGAGGTTGAAAACATTTTCCGAAGTGTAGTAACCACTATCCTACTTTATATAACTGTACGCAAAGGTGCACTGCAAGTAGGTCATAGATAGAAATGTGTGTACTTGAAACTGAAACTTATTCTGGCAACTTTCAATGTATGACCTCTTCCATGTTTCACTCATGTCTGTACTTGTACATGTAGCCTAAGACATGAGGTGCAGCTGATGATTCTAATTTTAAAATGATACAGTCTATCATAACCCTTAGCATATATTAACAGAGCTACTTCATCTTTCAATCTCAGTTCCACACATCTCTTTTCTAAGAAGACATTGTGGAAGCACTTGAAGATACAGGTTCATACTCCACGGTCTTTTATGTTAAGTAGAAAGTGATCCATTTTGCTTCTTTTATACACATTTACAGACTATTACGTCTGAAACAAACATAATCCACTATCTATAGGCTACTTTATATGTGTCATCTCACCCCTAAAAGGCACTGATACAGTCATTGAGGTTTCAACAAAGACGCTGACACTCAGAACAGTGGCATGAGAGGAGACAGCCTATCATTTTGGGTCAGGCCTTGCAGTGTGAGCTCTGCTTCTGTAATGAAACAGGTAGAGAAAAGTGAGGTTTAAAATATGTTGACAAATGTATTAACCTCTATCCTAGTCCATATAACTCTTTGTGAAGGTACATTACAAGTAGGCCAGTGATACTAATGTGTGTGCTTTAAACTGAAAGTATATGCTGTCAAGTTTGAATGTGTTGGTGCTACCATGTCTCATGTATGTTTGTATTTGTATGTGTAGTTTGCGCGTGTGAAATAGTTGATGATCCTAACTTAAAAACTTTACAGTCTATTATATCCCTTGACAAATATTGTCACAGCTACTTCAGCATTCAGTCTAGGAAGCACAGATCATTTAGCTAGGCAGGCCCTGTGAAACTACTTGAAGATACAGCTTAACCCCCGCCTGCAGTGAATAATAAATACAAAGTGATCCATGCAGCTTCTTTTACATACATGTATAGAGTGTATAGTGTTAAATTGAGGTACACTACTAACTTTAGTCTAATTTACAACTGTTATCTCAACTCTAAAAGGCACTTACACATTCATTGAGGCCTGTTGAAAGATGCTGATATTAATGACAGTGGCATGAGAGGAGACAGCTTTCATTTTGGGTGAGGCCTGGCACTGTGAGCTCCATGTCTGTAATGAGACTGGTAGAGAAATGTGAGATTTAAAACATGCTGGCAAGTGTTTTAACTTCTATCCTAGTGCATATAAGTTACGTAAATGTATACCGATGGTAGATAGTGATGTGTCTGTTAGACTACAGTCATGTCTGAGATATGTCTGTACTTCTACATGTAGTCTGACATGCGCGGTGTAGCTGTTGACTCTAACTTAAAAACTATATGTTCTATTGTACCCCTAGAGACATATTGTGGGAGCTACTTCACCTTTCAGCCCCACAAGCACAACTTTGTTTGCTGCATAGGTTTTATGGAAGTATTTGAAGAGAGAGCTACATCCCTTGCTGCCCTGTATAATAAGTAGAAAGTGATCTATGAGGGTTCTTCTACAGACATTTACAGAGCATGCGGTGGGAAAAAGGGTAGTGTAGTACCTCTAGGCTTGTTTATATGTGTTATCTTGCCCCCAGGAAGGCACTGGCACACTCATTGAGGTGTCTAGAAAGATGCTAACACTCAGAAGAGTGAAATGACAGAAGTTGCTCTTCAAGTCCATATACGTCTCTGCAAAGATACACTTCAAGTAGGCTGTAGATACTGATGTGTGCTTTAAACTGAAAACGTACTTTGTCAACTTTGAATATCTGACTGCTACTATGTCTTAGATATGTCTACACTTCTATATGTAGTCTGATACATGTGGTGCAGCTGATGACCCTAACTTAAAAACTATATGGTCTATCATACCCTGGAACAAATATTATGAGTAATGTTATAAGAATAATTTAAGATGATTAATTTATAACATACTATTAAAATTATTCTTTATTTTCAGATATATAGTTACTTGAATCAGAATACTTAAAGATGATAAAAAAACAACACAATAGAAGAGTACAAAAAATAGTAGTACTTAAAGAAAATTGAAAAGAAGAAATTCAAAGATGGACACAATATTATAGAGGAAATAAAATCTTCTGGTAAGAGAACTAAGCAGTTTCATAAAACAGTATTAAGAAGAATGAAAACTGTGGAAAATGTTGAAGAAAAAAAAAAGTTTAAGAACAAGCCACAAACAAAAAAGGATTACAACAAAATGTAAAACAACAACTCATCTAACAAGAAGGCAGAAACAGTATCAAGATATAAGAAGAAGAATGTTTAGAAATAGAGTAATTTAAAATTTACTAATGTATTTAAAACAGTATAAGAGAAGTTCAGCAGCTTTTAAGCAACAGATTTAAAGTGTAGTAGATAAAGCTTTTGAGTTGAAACAATAATTATTTATCTTCATATTGAAGAAATTGAGAACACTGGATAAAACAGTGGTGTTTTTGAAAAAGAGAAGAGAAGAGAAAATGACAGGTTAATAGAACTAACGTTTGTAAAACTTTTACTCGTGAATGGAAGCACATTTCCAGCACTGAGCCTTTCTTCAATGAAGAAAGCTATTTTCAACAGAATGCATTAGTACATGCAGTTGATACTAGTGGTCGATGTTATGAGGTGAAAGATGTTTCTCCCATTGCATAAGAGAAAATGGTTCCTAGGAATGTAGAAGAGGTTTTAGCTGAAGAAGTTCAAGGAAGGTGTACAGAAGCTCCTGCATATAAGTGGAATTATAGCAGTATTTGCAGTATTCAACAGGAGTCTATTGACATATTACTAATTTGTTTTACTGGAATATGCAAATAAAAGTGATAAATGGAAGATTAAGATGTTGCAAGAACTAGATCCATGTAAAATAAGAAAATATTCCAAGTTACAGGGATATTCTCTGGCTTGTCTTTCAAAGAAAGTGTGCCAAAGCACTTTTCATCATTTAAGAATGTTAGCTGTCCACCACTCTGCAATGCAGTAGTTATTAAGGAGACTTTACTATGTAAAAACTCCTGCATTATGTTTAAGTGAAATGAATACAGTTCTTTTGCATGGTTCTGTGCCAGATGTAAAGAAAGTTTGTGATGATGTACAGTTTTGTTTTTTTGGTTCTGAAGAGGAATGTAGAGAAAGTGAGGACTTGATATCTTTAACCGGTTGCGTGCGTCGGACGGCCCCCGGCCGTCCGACGTCACAGTGGGCGTGTGCGGAGGACGTCCAGGGGCCGTCCGAACCACGCCCAGTCATAAATCACCCGCACCGCGGCGGAATTCGCGCCGCGGTCAACGGGTTAAGTACAGTAGAACAAGGCAAAGAGATTAGTATTAATGATTTTGCAGAAGAAATTACAAAGTTTAACACTATTTCCTCATGAAAAAGCAAAGTATATTTGTATTTGTTGTCGATGTACTCACTATAAAAGTCAAACTAGGAATGTTGATTTATATTTAAAAAGTGAAAAAGATAACAATAAGTGGCAGCAATTTGCTGTTTATTTATTTGTAGAAGGATGATTTGAGTTGGCCACTGATCAAGTTATATGTTAGTACTATTACAATGAATTAGAAGAAAACAAAATATCAGCTAGAGCAGTACAAAACAACTTAGAGTTGGTACCTATTCCTCAAGAACTGGCATATTTAAATGCATATGAGTCTATTCTTATCCAATCTGTACACCCATTCCAGGCCATAGTTTGTATGGAGCCTAAAACAGGTAAGCTGCCACCCACAGATTTACAAAAAGGTCTCAAAGGAAGAGTTGTGTACTTACCTTTAGATTTTAAGATTTTTTTTTTAAACTGTTGGTGTAGACAGAGAGGAAAATGAGCCAGTAGTTATTCTAGTAAATGGTATACCAACAAAGAGTAAAACAATCTGGCAAGAGTTTGTAGATATTAATAAACTTTGAAATGCAACATTATACCCAGTACAGAATAATAGTTATTATACAAATGTCAATGTTGATGAAGAAGTAAGATGCCTACAAGATGAAAGAGTAATGTCAACTGGCCAAATTGAAAAAGTGGACATTATACCATACATCCTCTCCATTCAAAAGAAATCATAGGAAACACTATTGAATTATTTCAAATGAAAGAAGCAAAAGGAACTCTCATGAGTATATGGGAAAAAGTTTAGAAGCTTGCTGTTTTCAACAGCTATTCCCCACTGGAGAAGGTGGACAATCTGATGATCGAGCTCTACGGATTCCAGCATCAGAATACCGATCAACAAGATTGTACTCTGACGATCTAAAATGTTGGCAGTACATTCCCTATATATTTCATCTTCTGTTTGAGAGTGATTTGTCTGGACTTTCATATGTGGTGAACCATATATTAATAACATGAGTACATCTTCAACATGTTTATGCAGAAGAGTTCATGGAGAAAGTTGAACAAAGGGATAAAAATTTTGAATCTCACTTAATCAATTTGATGGCGTGCCAGTGTGGCACCAATGAATATTCGTATTGCTGTCATGATGAATTGAAAGCATTTTAAGAACTCTAGGTATACCTACTTGGTTTCTATCACTTAGGGCCTCATTACGATGTCAGGCAGAAAGCCTCCGACCAACTGTCAGATTCTCCCAGACCGTGTCGGAACCCATCCACCTGATTAGGTTGGAATCCAATCCGCCTGACCGATTACGATGTTTGCGGTCGGAAGGGAAACCGTTTGGACATTCCGAATCTGTTCCGACCAGCTCTCGGAAAATCCGTGTCGGTCGGAGCCAAATCGTACAGCTCTACGGACAGCATTTCAGGCCCAACCAATTATGATCTCGGATTCCAACAGCCATTCCAACTCGCTCTGTCCGACATGAAAAGGCTGTCAGAAACTGACTTTGGGGTCACAAGCAGGCACCCCTTCATCCTGAGGCCTCTGGTTGGGAGCCGTGGGGGTACCCAACGGACACCCCCTTTAAAACCATGCACTGTGTGGCAGGCACCATGGGGTGCCCGAGACAGGGTGCAAGGTTTTTGGCAGACACCAATTTTCCCCATAAGAGCCAGTGTTGTCAGTCAGAACACAGATTCCCATAGGAATCAATGGGAGTCCGACCGAACAGTGTTCAGACACATCATAATCGGTTGGACAGAACAGCAGGTCGCGAGTCAGTCGGAATCGATTCCGAGAAGGAGTCGGTGGAAATTGTCCGCCCGACATCGTAATGAGGCCCTAAGTTGTGCTGAATATGCGTGGGATGATTTACTTGAATTCCTACGAGAAGCACATTCAAATGTAAAATCATTGAAGTGAAGACCACTGGAGAACTCTGTTCTTTGGATCCCGCAAATGTCTGCAGATATTTTAACCACAGGTTTCAAGCTATGATGTCATTTATCTCCAATAAAAGCATTCCAACTTTTGGAGAGGTAACTGATTTTTTTTGGGCGAAAAGAGTAACAGGCCAGAGGTGCGCCTCATATACACATGCTATTATGGATAAAGGATGCACCAAAATTTGAAACAGATAGTGATGAAGCTGTTTTGTCTTTCATCAAACAGAATGTTACATGTGCCATTCCAAGAAAAGGAGGAGAAAACAGCTTGAGAGAACAAGTTCTACGGTTTCAAAGTCATAGATGTGGAAAATACTGCCGACGGAAATACAAATGTACAGGAAAATTTTATATAAAATGTCGTTTTGGATTCCCATGACCTATAATTTCTAAGGGAAGAGTAAATAGTTTTTTGTCAGCAGTAAGACATACAATAACTCGGAAATCTCCGAAGAATACATACAACTTAAGAAGAACAGGAGCTTCAAAGTATATTAATGACTATAATCCAGTCATTTTAAAAATGTGGAATGCAAACATGGATATTCAGTTTGTTCCAGACAACTCAATTGCTGTTGCTCATTATGTTTCATCATGTATTACAAAATCTGAGAAGGCAGAGATGAAACAAATGTGGGAAGGAATTTCCACAGAAAAGAGTCTCAGCAAGAAATTGTACAGCTTTAGCTTTAAGATCCTTTCCCATAGAGAAATAGGATCTTACGAATGTTTGGATTGCTTGAGCTCAGCTAGTTTGTATTCAAAGTCAAGCAGAATCATTTGGGTAAGTCTAGGCCTAGCCTCCACATGAAACAGACTATTGAAATCTTGTCCAGAAATCCAATTCTTAGCACAGTGTGAGCCAGAAAGCACTGATATTATCAAAACTAATATGTTGGATACATACTATCCCAAAAGGAGTCCACATCTTGAAAACTTATGTCTGTTTGAAATACTTCAACATTACAGGTTTAAAAAGAATGTTACAGAAAATATAAAAGAAGAAAAATATGCAGTAATTAGATGTGATAGATGTTTAGTGAAACATGCCAAAGGAAATTTTCTTAACCACAGAAAACTCAGTTGTGAAACTCCAGATAAAGGAGAATATTTCTATTTAGCACTTTTGCAACTGTTCAAGCTTTGGCGTAGTGAAACAGAAATACTTGGAGATTTTGACTGCTGCAAAGATTCTTTTAATGCAATAAAAGATACTTTTCAGTGTACAGCATTTCCGACTTACTTAAAAATGATATAAGATGAGATTGAAGAAGAAGGAACTATTGCAGCTGAAATAGCTAGAGAAAGTTCACAAAGCAGTCAAAGTTCTGGTCCAATGACTTAAGATTCACTTGGACAACCAATTATTGAAAATGAAGCAGCAATAGCCATGAATGAGGTTGAAACTGCAATGCAGCAAGCACAAGAGGATACTATTGAGTTTGAAAAGTTAGAAGAACAACTGAACATTGAACAAAAAAATATATATCTGCAAGTGAAACAACAAGTAGAACATGGCTTTCTCCACAAAAAAAAGAATGTCAATGTTCATCATTTCAACCTATTTTATTATACATTAGTGGTCAAGCTAGAACAGGAAAAGGTTTCTTAATTAAAGTTCTGACAAGTTATCTACACAGGACTACAGAATCACATTTATCTTATGTCGTAAAGCCACCAACTGGATTACAGCACACAACATTAAAGGTATTACTTTACAGCGATTACTTATGCTACCTGATGAACTTGATAATAAACTTGAATATCAAAAGCTATCTGGAGACGCTTGTTATGAAGTTTCAAGAGTACTGAATAAACTGAAACTTTTAATCATTGATGAGGTGAGCATGGTCTCAAACTTAATGATTGCCTCTGTACACTTGAGAATGCAACAGATTTTAAAAAACAGAGTACAATGTGCTGTTTGGAGGAAAGCATTTAATTGTATTTGGAGACCTACTACAACTTACTCCTGTTAAAGGACAACCTGTTTTTAAAACACTACTCCACAATGAAGCAAGGAATTCTTTCGGAAGTATCGGAAATGTAAATATTTGGTTAAACTTTGAATACAAAGGACTTGTTAAAATTATGCGACAAGCAGGTGATGAAGATTATGGAAATATTCTTAAAAACTACCGGCTAAATTGAATTCTATGGAAAAGTCTGTATCTAAAACTGCAGGATTAGAAAAGTGTTTACATGTATGTAAAAACTATAGAGTAATTTTGCGTCATAATTTGAATGTAGAGGAAGGATTAGGAAATGGAGCAATGGGAAAAGTTCTTGATTTTGTGAATTTTCAAAATAAAGATGGAATAGAATTTTTTATTGTAAAATTCAACCAGATTAATGAAGTAAGACAGATTGGGCATTGTGCCATATGTTTTTTGCTTGTAAAGGACTTGTATGTTCGAAGACAACAGTTTCCTCAGTCTCTAGCATATGCAGTAACTATTCACAAATCTCAAGGTTTAAGTATAGAAAGAGCTTTTGTAAATATTAGGAAGTACTGTGTTCAAAGAGGGAATGGCATACGTTGCATTGTCTTGAGTAAGAACATTGTCCGGTGTGTATTTGATGAGAAAAAGGTTAGTGCTGATTCAAATTGTGTGAGAGAGTGCAATTGTTTAAGAAGACTTTATGCTCCTCATTTAGGTGAATACCCAATATATGAGCAACGTATACTATGTCCAAAATGGACATATCAAACATTCAACTGAAGTTCAAGATAAGAAAAGCATTGAAGACAAAGTTGAAGGCGTAAAGAAAAAAAAGTGGAAACCGATGGTGACATTGTAGGATATCAGTTAGAACACAGTTCAGGTATCAACTGTTATGCTAATGTGGTTCTGAATGTAATCTTTCATTTACCATGTCTTCTTCATGAAATCATGGAAAATCGAGAGAAAAGACTCTGTTCTGCACTACATCATTTACTTTAACAGTTGCTTAGTGACAATAAGCAAGATACATACTGCTTCTGGCATTCAACATCTTTTGGATAGATGTAGTGGATGAGTGACATTTACTCTCAACATACAACAAGATGCACAAGAACTTATAATGGTTATGCTTGGAGTATTACAAGGCGAAGAGATAAACATTGATAACTTATTTGGACTAAGTTACAAATGGGACCATATCTGTGAACATTGTTTATTTAGTTCTACCACTGAAATACATGCAGAACGATTCCTATACTTAACGATTCCAGACTGCAAAATAGTGTCTTTTAACAAATTGATTAAAACAGCAGATCAAGATATGACATGTTCACATTGTAGATCAGACTTGTTGTCTACATTGCACATATAAAGATTGGGAAAATATCACATTTTATTGCTACAACATTGTAGATCCGATGGAACAAAATTGCAAACAAAAATTACAAACTTTAAAGCAAGTCACATATCTATTTCAGGAAGAACTTATACAACTGTTGCTATTATTCTTCATCAAGGAGCTACTACAACATCTGGACACTCTACTGTGTATTTAAGGTGTATGAGTGGATGGACACATTGCAATGTTGCCCACCTGGAATTCAAAGCTAGATTGCCTTCTCAATTAGCAAATTCTTGTATGTTATTTCTCCAGCCAAAGTTCTAAGAACATCATTCGGCTTATTGGGGGTGATGTTAATAAAAAAACAGAAAGCATTGGATTCTATTAGTATTCATAATTTGTGTTTTGATTATTATTTTGCCTGATAGACATGGCATTTTGAAAAATAACTTTAAAAAGCAAGTAGTACATATATTTCTTTTCAATACTGTACCAGGTGCAATAGTAATTTTATTAAATCTATTTATGTTAAATAGTAGAGTTAATCTAGATAAAGGAGTGATTAAGAAAATGTAGTTGGTATAAAGCATAGTTACACATTGTTCAATGATGATGCTACATTCAAATCACTGTGTATGGTGAAGTTAGATGTAATCTGAGAACAGTAAAAAAGGGAAACTGATACTGATATTAATGATAATGCAATGCTATTTTTTTTTAAATGTTATATTATTGTTTTTTTAACATATAATGCTTAGATATTACTTTTTCTTTTTCTTTTTCTTCTTTATAGCAGTTACTCTTCAACCTACAAAAAACAACGTTAGTACTGTTTGGGACAATACCACTCCAAAACTTCATTTACTAGATGATCTATGTAAATTACTTCAAAGGTAAGAATATAGAACATAATATTGATGATAAACTCTGTATTTATTAGAAAAGTTTTACTGATCTAATAGACAACCATTTAACATGTACAAATATCTCATTGGTGTGAAACAGACATAATCTAGTACTTATGTGCTACTTTACATGTGGCATGCCACCCCTAAAAAGCACCAACACACTCATTGACATTTCTAGAAAGATGCTGATACAAATAAAAGTGAAATGACAGGAGTTGGCCTTTTATTTTATTTTAGACCTCGTACTGCAAAGTGTCTCTGCTAATGAAACTATTATAGAAATGTGCGTTTTAAAACATGTTGCCAAGTGTATTTACCTCTATCCTAGGTCATATAACTCTCCACAAAGGTACACTGGAAGTAGTCCGCAGGTAGTGATATGTGTGCTTGAAACTGAAAGTGTATTCTGTTACATTGAAATGTTTGGCTGTTTGCATTTCTCAGGTATGTGTGTATTTGAACATGTAGTCTAACATATGTGCTGCAGCTGATGGTCCTAATTTAACAACTAAATGATCTATTATATCTCTGTAATATTATTGTTAAACCTACTTCACCTTTCACTCTCAGGAGCATATATCTAATTGGTAGGTAGCCCTCATGGAACTACTTGAACACACAGCTTCAGACCAGACTACCCTCTATTATAAACAGAAAGTGATCCATGGAGCTTCTTCTACACACATTTACAGAGTATGCAGTGTGAAGCAGAGGTAGTCTAGTATCTATAAATGACTTTACATGTGTCATTGTATCCCTAAAATACACTGGCACACTCAATGAGGTCTCTAGATATTGATACTCATAACAGTGCTATGACAGGAGTCAGCATTTTATTTTGGCTTAGGCCTTTTAAGACAAGTTCTGCCTCTATAATGAAACTGGTAGAGAAATGTGAGGTTTAAACATGTTGCCAAATGTATTAACCTCTCTCCTAGTCCATATAACGTTTTGTAAAGGTACACTTCTATAGGTTGTAGATACTGATGTGTCTGCTTGACACTACAAACATTTTCTGACAAGTTTGCACCATGTTTTAGGTATTACCCATGTACTCATCCAATGACCGAGGCACTGCTCATGCACTAATCCATGCACTCAGGCACTACCCATGCACTCATCCATTCACTCAGGAACTACTCATGCAGTGATCTATTCACTCATGCACTACTAATGCACTCATCCAATCAACCAGGCACTACTCATGCACTCATTCAATCAGGCAGGCAGTAACCGTGCACTCATCCATTCACCCATGCACTACCATTGCACTTACCAAGTCACTCATTCACTACTCATGCACTAATCCATTCATTCGGGCACTACCCATGCATTTATCCAATAACCCAGGCAGTACCGTTGCACTCATCTACTCACTCAGGCACTGCTCATGCACTAATACAGTCACTGAGGTACTACCCATAATCTCATCCATTCACTCATGCAGTATCCATGCACTTATCCAGATACCCAGGCACTATCCTTGCACTCATCCATTCCCTCAGGCAGTACTCATGTACTCATCCATTCACTCAGGAACTACCCATGCACTCCTCCAATCAACAAGGCACTACCCATGCACTACTCCATTCACTCAGGCACTACCCACGCACTCATCCATTCACTCAGGCAATACTCATGCACTCATCCAATCACCCAGCCACTACACATACACTCATCCATTCACTCAGGCACTACTCATGTAGTGATCCATTCACTCAGGAACTCCTAATGAACTCATCCAATCACACAGGCATTACCCAGGCACTCATCCATTTACTTATGCACTATCATTGCACTCACCCAATCACTCACAGGCACTACTCATATACTAATCCATTCACTCAGGCACTGCCCATGCATTTATCCAATAACTCAGGCAGTACCGTTGCACTTATCCACTCGTTCAGACACTACTCATGCACTCATCCAATGACCCAGGCACTACTTTTGCACTTATCCATTCAGCAAGTCACTACCCATTCACTCAGGCACTTCCCTTGCACTCATCCATTCACTCAGGGACTATCCATGCACTCATCCTTTCACCCAGGTACTACCTATGCACACAACCAATCATCCAGTTATTACATTTGCAATCATCCATTTACTCAAGCACTACCTATGCGTTCATCCAATTACCCAATCACTACCCATGCACTCATTCAGTCACCCAGGCACTACCCATTCACTCATCCAATCACTCCAATCACTGAGCCACTATCCGTGTACTCATCCAATCACTCAGCCATTACACCCATGTACTCATCCAATCACCCAGTCACTACCCATACAAACAGATTCACTACATATGAAAACATAGGGCAAAGCATATTTTCACCACTACTAACATGCACATAAAAAAATAATTTCTATCTTTAACCAGAACAGGCGGTTCCAGAAGAACCTTTTTTTGTAGCTCTTTTGTTTTTTTCAAACTATTTTGAGGTTTTTTTGGGTGTTTTTTAAAACTTGTTGAAAAAAAACACCTTTTAGACAATGTTTCTTCACACTGCCGAAAAAAAGGCAAGTACAAAACAAAACTAACACTGATTCTTGATAAGTGTTATAACAGCTGAGATAGACTGCTCTCCAACACACAAGATAGTTTGGCATTTGCAGCAATGTATCCCTGCAACAACCAACTCAGGATATGTCACCGGTTGTGGTGAACTAAGTACTGCACCAGATGAAGTACTAGCTTCTCCTAATTCTCCACATTGAGCTTGCTCTCTCTTCTCTCTAGCAGGTCGGGTGGGATGGATGGTTTGAAGGTGCTTCATCATAGATGAAGTGCTGTAGGAGTATTTTCGCTCTGACCCTCTGGAAAGTATTTTCCCACAAAACGAAGAGGTGCCTTTCATGGCATTAATATTTTTTTCCCCTTCAGGCATTATAAAAAAAGTTCAGAATATACTCTCCTTTCGTTTTTTTGAAGGCTTGTCTTGATTTTCCATGTTTTCAAACTCCTCTGCACTGTCTCCTCCTCCAGATGCCATCTTCTCTTTGAAAAAGGAACTGAAAACACCAAAAAAAACTAAAAATAGTGAGTCCAAACGCAGAAGGTGTGAAGCTGTAGTGACACACCCAAATGCAGAAAAGAGGGGTTGGATCCTCCCTTATTAAGGATAGAAAGCATTCTGAACCAATCAAATCTCTTTTTTATGTCACATGATATCGTAACAGGTTCACATTGTCATCGCTTTCATGTCGTGCACCGACAAAATTTATTAAATACTAAGTTTCTTCTATAAAAGTGCTACTATTTACACTTTTACAACAAATATGTAAATCTGTAAAACACATTTAACTTGCACATTTGCACATATAATACTTGTAAATATCATGCTGGAGTCACTTACACACTGCGCACCCAGAAATGCTGGCCGGTAAGGTATGCAAAGATGTTGCGGCTCCGCACCAACTATTAAAAACAGTTTTTAACCAATTCTAGTAATAATTATCAAAGTTGTAGTGCTTTGCTATTAAACCTGTTCCCTAAAATTCAATATTAACAACCTTTAAATATGTATTCCACAATATTAAAACTACGCAGAGCTGCGTCCACATTGCGTACCCGTAAGGAAGTTACGACACGGTGCTCGACAGGGTCGCGGTTCCCATAAAAGTTGTAAAAGACATTTTAAAACTATTTAACATATATTCTAAAATAAATTTAAGAACCTTACTACTAAACAACTTCCATTAAACACTACATTATAATTCGGTTATTATGTATTTTAATTAGTTTAAAATATTTTAGGTACGCAAACCCAAAGTAGTTATCCGCATCGGGTACGCAAATCCTAATTTAAAAGAAAAACAAATCTCATAGACATAGCATTTGTTCTATAGAAACAGTTATATTTACATATATATATATATACATACATACATATCTATCTATCTATCTATCTATCTATCTATCTATCTATCTATATATTCACTGAAAAAACCATAGGTTTTAGGGACAGTTATAGTTAGTTGGACATTGCACTCGTACAAAACCCGTGAAATTCCCCTGTTATAGTTAGTTCAGCTAACTATAACTCGCGCCCCCGCAATGCACTGCTGATGACGTCACATATTACATCACTCATGACATGGTCAGTGACATCACTGATGACATCACTGATGACATCTCAAATGACATCACTGATGACATCATCCAGTGACTGTGTGTTTCTGTAAAGTTTAAATATGTTTAATATATAGGGAAAGGCGTATTGAAGAATGAGTGGGTGTATAAGTGTCTAAATGGATGATTTAGTACGTGAGTGACTGACTCTACAAGTGAGTGATTAAACGTATCTTACTGAATGCATGGGTTAGTGACTAAACTGTGTGAATGTCTGTATCCGTCTGTTTGTTGGTGTGTAAGTGGATGCATGGATTTGCGAATAGCTACATGAGTGTCTATATGGGTTATTGATTGGTTCTCTGAGTATCTGTATGGCTGCCTGAGTGTTTGTGTGGGTGGGGTGTGTGTGACTCTATACATAGATGTGTGAGTGGGTGATTCACTGGGTGCATGATTTCAAGAGTGCATCTGTGATGGACTGCTTGGGTGGGTGAGTGTGTGTATTGGTGTGTTAGTGAGTGAATGTATATCTCAGTGGTACATGTGCGAGTAACTACATATGTAAAAGGCAGTATATATGTGTGTTAGAGTATTTAAATGGCTATAAGTGAGAGTGTGTTATTGTGAGAGTGGCTGTATGGATGCGTGTGTGCTTGTATCAGTTATTGTATAAGAGCGTAAGAATGTGCTAGTATTTGTATGAGTAAGTGAGCTGGTGTGTGTATAACTGTATAGGTGAGTAAATGGGTGTGTGATTTATTTTTTGCATGACTGACAAGGTGTGTGAGTACCTCTATGGATGAGTGGCGGTGTGTGAGTATTTATATAGGTGTATGAGTGCATATGATAGTCCTGTACTGAGTGACTGTAAGTATGAGTGACTGTACAGGTGAGTGAGTGGATGTGGGTGTAGACCTAAGAATCAGTGAGTGGGTATGTAGTTTTTGGTGTTGGAGTGTCTAGGGTTTTGAGAATGGCAGTCTGTAATTTAGAGTGGGTGTATCAAAAGTTATATTAGGGTGTGAGAAGATGCATGAAATTATCACATGGATGATGTCATCAGTGATGTCACTGACCATGTCATGAGTGATGTAATATGTGACGTCATCAGCAGTGCATTGCGGGGCGCGAGTTATAGTTAGCTGAACTAACTATAACAGGGGAATTTCACGGGTTTTGTACGAGTGCAATGTCCAACTAACTATAACTGTCCCTAAAACCTATGGTTTTTTCAGTGAATTTCAAAGGTTTTTTAAATGCTAATTTCTAACTATAACGTGTCTGAAACCTATGGTTTTTTCAGTGAATTTCAAAGGTTTTTTAAATGCTAATTTCTAACTATAACGTGCCTGAAACCTATGGTTTTTTCAGTGAATTTCAAAGGTTTTTTAAATGCTAATTTCTAACTATAACGTGCCTGAAACCTATGGTTTTTTCAGTGAATTTCAAAGGTTTTTTAAATGCTAATTTCTAACTATAACGTGCCTGAAACCTATGATTTTTTAAGTGAATTTCAAAGGTTTTTTAAATGCTAGTTTCTAACTATGCCAACAGAGGTAGGACATGTGAAGAAAGAAGAAAAAACGCACAGAAAGAAGCAAAAGATGTGCAGAAAGAACCAACAGAGGAGCAGAAAGAGGCCTTGTTGCAAAATCATCCTGTGCCCACAACTTTTTCAGACGGGTACTGGTGGTAACTGACTCTGACTAACCAGAGCCAGTGCGCGTTTGCACAGTGGTGAAGGGAGGGGGGGCCTGAGGTGACATGTGTGCAAACGCGCCCCGTGGCGCGTTTTAAGTTGCGGGAGTAAGTCCCCTTGAATCCTGAGGGTCCCTGGGGCCCAACTAGCCCCCCAGGTACCTACAGTTAGGACCACAGAGCTGAGTTGCAGAGAGGCGTTCCGAGGCCACGCACCTTTTTTCACCTCTCTGCAACGCAACTCTGTTGTGCTTACTGAAGGTACCTGGTGGGCTAGTTGGCCCCCAGGATTCAAAGGGAATTAACTCCCCAACTTAAAACGCACCACAGGGCGTGTTTGCGCACATGTCACCTGAGGCCCCGCCCCTCCCTTCACCACTGTGCAAACGCGCCCCGTGGCGCGTTTTAAGTTGGGGGATTAGGTCACCTTGAATCCTGAGAGTCCCTGGGGCCCAACTAGCCCACCAGGTACTTCCAGTAAGCACCACAGGTCTGCGTTGCAATGCCTGTAACAAATTGTGCAGTTGTGTTTAGGTAGTGAAGAGGGTCGTGCTGGGGGTAGTGTTTTAGGGTTTAGGGTAGTGCAGTGGTGTTTGTGTAGTGTAGGGGGTCATGCTGGGGGTAGATTTAGGGTTTAGGGTAGTGCAGTGGTGTTTGGGTAGTGTAGGGAGTCGTGCTGGGGGAGTGTTTTAGGGTTTAGGGTAGTACAGTGGTGTTTGGGTAGTGTAGGGGGTCGTGCTGGGGTTAGTGTTTTAGGGTTTTAGGGTTTAGGGTAGTGCAGTGGTGTTTGGGTAGTGTAGAGGATACTGCTGGGGGTAGTGTTTTAGGGTTTAGGGTAGTGCAATGGTGTTTGGGTAGTGTAGGGGGTACTGCTGGGGGTAGTGTTTTAGGGTTTAGGGTAGTGCAGTGGTGTTTGGGTAGCGTAGGGGGTACTGCTGGGGGTAGTGTTTTATGGTTTAGGGTAGTGCAGTGGTGTTTGGGTAGTGTAGGGGTTCGTGCTGGGGGTAGTTTTTTAGGGTTTAGGGTAGTGCAGTGGTGTTTGTGTAGTGTAGGAGGTCGTGTTTTAGGGTTTAGGGTAGTGCAGTGGTCTTTGGGTAGTGTAGGGAGTCGTGCGGGGGGTATTGTTTTAGAGTTTAGGGTAGTGCAGTGGTCTTTGGGTAGTGTAGGGAGTTGTGCGGGCGGTAGTGTTTTAGGGATTAGGGTAGTGCATTGGTATTTGGGTAGTGTAGGGGGTCATGCGGGGGTAGTGTTTTAGGGTTTAGGGCAGTGCAGTGGTGTTTAGGTAGTGTAGGGGGTCGTGCTGGGGGGAGTGTTTTAGGGTTTAGGGCAGTGCAGTGGTGTTCGGGTAGTGTAGGGGGTCGTGATGGGGGAGTGTTTTAGGGTTTAGGGCAGTGCAGTCGTGTTCGGGTAGTGTAGGGGGTCGTGCTGGGGGAGTATTTTAGGGTTTAGCGTAGTGCAGTGGTGTTCGGGCAGTGTAGGGGGTCATGCTGGGGGTGGTGTTTTAGGGTTTAGGGCAGTGCAGTGGTGTTCGGGCAGTGTAGGGGGTCGTGCTGGGGGTGGTGTTTCAGGGTTTAGGGCAGTGTAGGGGGTCGTGCAGGGGGTGGTGTTTCAGGGTTTAGGGCAGTGCAGTGGTGTTCGGGCAGTGTAGGGAGTCGTGCAGGGGTGGTGTTTCAGGGTTTAGGGCAGTGGTGTTCGGGCAGTGTAGGGGGTCATGCTGGGGGTGGTGTTTCAGGGTTTGGGGCAGTGCAGTGGTGTTCGAGCAGTAAAGGGGGTCATGCTGGGGGTGGTGTTTCAGGGTTTAGGGCAGTGCAGTGGTGTTCGGGCAGTGTAGGGGGCGGTGCAGGGAGTGGTGTTTCAGGGTTTAGGGCAGTGCAGTGGTGTTCAGGCAGTGTAGGGGGTGGTGCAGGGGGTGGTGTTTCAGGGTTTAGGGCAGTGCAGTGGTGTTCGGGCAGTGTAGGGGGTCGTGCAGGGGGTGGTGTTTCAGGGTTTAGGGCAGTGCAGTGGTGTTCGGGCAGTGTAGGGGGCGGTGCAGGGGGTGGTGTTTCAGGGTTTAGGGCAGTACAGTGGTGTTCGGGCATTGTAGGGGTGGTGCTGGGGCTGGTGTTTCAGGGTTTAGGGCAGTGCAGTGGTGTTCGGGCAGTGTAGGGGGTCGTGCTGGGGCTGGTGTTTCAGGGTTTAGGGTAGTGCAGTGGTGTTCGGGCAGTGTAGGGGGTCGTGCTGGGGCTGGTGTTTCAGGGTTTAGGGCAGTGCAGTGGTGTTCGGGCAGAGTAGGGGGTCATGCTGGGGCTGGTGTTTCAGGGTTTAGGGCAGTGCAGTGGTGTTCGGGCAGTGTAGGGGGTCTTGCTGGGGCTGGTGTTTCAGAGTCTAGGGCAATGCAGTGGTGTTCGGGCAGTGTAGGGGGTCTTGCTGGGGCTGGTGTTTCAGGGTTTAGGGCAGTGCAGTCGTGTTCGGGCAGTGTAGGGGGTCGTGCTGGGGGTGGTGTTTCAGGGTTTAGGGCAGTGCAGTGGTGTTCGGGCAGTGTAGGGGGTCGTGCTGGGGCTAGTGTTTCAGGGTTTAGGGCAGAGCAATGGTGCTCGGGCAGTGTAGGGGGTTGTGCTGGGGGTGATGTTTCAGGGTTTAGGGCAGTGCAGTGGTGTTAGTGCAGTGTAGGGGGTCGTGCTGGGGGTGGTGTTTCAGGGTTTAGGGCAGTGCAGTGGTGTTCCGGCAGTGTAGGGGGTCGTGCAGGGGGTGGTGTTTCAGGGTTTAGGTGCAGTGGTGTTCGGGCAGTGTAGGGGGTCGTGCTGGGGTGGTGTTTCAGGGTTTAGGGCAGTGCAGTGGTGTTCGGGCAGTGTAGGGTGTCGTGCTGAGGGGTGGTGTTTCAGGGTTTAGGGCAGTGCAGTAGTGTTTGGGCAATGTAGGGGGTCGTGCAGGGGGTGGTGTTTCAGGGTTTAGGGCAGTGCAGTGGTGTTCGGCCAGTGTAGGTAGTCTTGCTGGGGGTGGTGTTTCAGGGTTTAGGGCAGTGCAGTAGTTTTCGGGCAGTGTAGGCGGTCGTGCTGGGGCTGGTGTTTCAGGGTTTAGGGCAGTGCAGTGGTGTTCGGGCAGTGTACGGGGTTGTGCTGGGGCTGGTTTTTCAGGGTTTAGGGCAGTGCAGTGGTGTGCGGGCAGTGTACGGGGTTGTGCTGGGGCTGGTGTTTCAGGGTTTAGGGCAGTGCAGTGGTGTTCGGGCAGTGTAGGGGGTCGTGCTGGGGGTGGCGTTTCAGGGTTTAGGGCAGTGCAGTGGTGTTCGGGCAGTGTAGGGGGTCGTGCTGGGGCTGGTGTTTCAGGGTTTAGGGCAGTGCAGTGGTGTTCGGGCAGTGTAGGGGGTCGTGCTGGGGCTGGTGTTTCAGGGTTTTGGGCAGAGCAGTGGTGTTCGGGCAGTGTAGGGAGTCGTGCTGGGGGTGGTGTTTCAGGGTTTAGGGCAGTGCAGTGGTGTTCGGGCAGTGTAGGGGGTCTTGCTGGGGGTGGTGTTTCAGGGTTTAGGGCAGTGCAGTGGTGTTCGGGCAGTGAAGGGGGTCTTGCTGGGCGTGGTGTTTCAGGGTTTAGGGCAGTGCAGTGGTGTTCGGGCGGTGTAGGGGGTCTTGCTGGGGGTGGTGTTTCAGGGTTTAGGGCAGTGGTATTCGGGCAGTGTAGAGGGTCTTGCTGGGGTGATGTTTCAGGGTTTAGGGCAGTGCAGTGGTGTTCGGGCAGTGTAGGGGGTCTTGCTGGGGGTAGTGTTTCAGGGTTTAGGGCAGTGCAGTGGTGTTCGTGCAGTATAGGGGTCGTGCTGGGGATGGTTTTCTGGGTTTAGGGCAGTGCAGTAGTGTTCGAGCAGTGTAGGGGGTTGTGCTGGGGGTGGTGTTTCAGGGTTTAGGGCAGTGCAGTGGTGTTCGGGCAGTGTAGGGGGTCGCACTGGGGGTGGTGTTTTAGGGTTTAGGGCAGTGCAGTGGTGTTCGGGCACTGTAGGGGGTCATGCACGGGGTGGTGTTTCAGGGTTTAGGGCAGTGCAGTGGTGTTCGGGCAGTGTAGGGTGTTGTGCTGGGGCTGGTGTTTCAGGGTTCAGGGCAGTGCAGTGGTGTTCAGGCAGTGTAGGGGGTCGTGCTGAGGCTGGTGTTTCACGGTTTAGGGCAGTGCAGTGGTGTTCAGGCAGTGTAGGGGGTCGTGCTGGGGCTGGTGTTTCAGGGTTTAGGGCAGTGCAGTGGTGTTCGGGCAGTGTAGGCGGTCGTGCTGGGGCTGGTGTTTCAGGGTTTAGGGCAGTGCAGTGGTGTTCGGGCAGTGTAGGGGGTCGTGCTGGGGCTGGTGTTTCAGGGTTTAGGGCAGTGCAGTGGTGCTCGGGCAGTGTAGGGGGTTGTGCAGGGGGTGGTGTTTCAGGGTTTAGGGCAGTGCAGTGGTGTTCGGGCAGTGTAGGGGGTTGTGCTGGGGGTGAGGTTTCAGGGTTTAGGGCAGTGCAGTGGTGTTAGTGCAGTGTAGGGGGTGGTGTTTCAGGGTTTAGGGCAGTGCAGTGGTGTTCCGGCAGTGTAGGGGGTCGTGCTGGGGCTGGTTTTTCAGGGTTTAGGGCAGTGCAGTGGTGTGGTGTGCGGGCAGTGTACGGGGTTGTGCTGGGGCTGGTGTTTCAGGGTTTAGGGCAGTGCAGTGGTGTTCGGGCAGTGTAGGGGGTCGTGCTGGGGGTGGTGTTTCAGGGTTTAGGGCAGTGCAGTGGTGTTCGGGCAGTGTAGGGGGTCGTGCTGGGGCTGGTGTTTCAGGGTTTAGGGCAGTGCAGTGGTGTTCGGGCAGTGTAGGGTGTCGTGCTGAGGGGTGGTGTTTCAGGGTTTAGGGCAGTGCAGTAGTGTTTGGGCAGTGTAGGGGGTCGTGCAGGGGGTGGTGTTTCAGGGTTTAGGGCAGTGCAGTGGTGTTTGGCCAGTGTAGGTAGTCTTGCTGGGGGTGGTGTTTCAGGGTTTAGGGCAGTGCAGTAGTTTTCGGGCAGTGTAGGCGGTCGTACTGGGGCTGGTGTTTCAGGGTTTAGTGCAGTGGTGTTCGGGCAGTGTACGGGGTTGTGCTGGGGCTGGTTTTTCAGGGTTTAGGGCAGTGCAGTGGTGTGGTGTGCGGGCAGTGTACGGGGTTGTGCTGGGGCTGGTGTTTCAGGGTTTAGGGCAGTGCAGTGGTGTTCGGGCAGTGTAGGGGGTCGTGCTGGGGGTGGTGTTTCAGGGTTTAGGGCAGTGCAGTGGTGTTCGGGCAGTGTAGGGGGTCGTGCTGGGGCTGGTGTGTCAGGGTTTAGTGCAGTGGTGTTCGGGCAGTGTAGGGGGTCGTGCTGGGGCTGGTGTTTCAGGGTTTTGGGCAGAGCAGTGGTGTTCGGGCAGTGTAGAGGGTCGTGCTGGGGGTGGTGTTTCAGGGTTTAGGGCAGTGCAGTGGTGTTCGGGCAGTGTAGGGGGTCTTGCTGGGGGTGGTGTTTCAGGGTTTAGGGTAGTGCAGTGGTGTTCGGGCAGTGTAGGGTGTCTTGCTGGGGGTGGTGTTTCAGGGTTTAGGGCAGTGGTGTTCGGGCAGTGTAGGGGGTCTTGCTGGGGGTGATGTTTCAGGGTTTAGGGCAGTGCAGTGGTGTTCGGGCAGTGTAGGGGGTCTTGCTGGGGGTAGTGTTTCAGGGTTTAGGGCGGTGCAGTGGTGTTCGTGCAGTGTAGGGGGTCGTGCTGGGGGTGGTGTTTCAGGGTTTAGGGCAGTGCAGTAGTGTTCGGGCAGTGTAGGGGGTCGTGCAGGGGGTGGTGTTTCAGGGTTCAGGGCAGTGCAGTGGTGTTCTGGCAGTGTAGGGGGTCATGCTGGGGGTGGGGTTTCAGGGTTTAGGGCAGTACAGTGGTGTTCGGGCAGTGTAGGGGGTCGTGCAGGGGGTGTTGTTTCAGGGTTTAGGGCAGTGCAGTGGTGTTCGGGCAGTGTAGGGGGTCGTGCTGGGGCTGGTGTTTTAGGGTTTAGGGCAGTGCAGTGGTGTTCGGGTAGTGTAGGGGGTCTTGCTGGGGGTGGTGTTTCAGGGTTTAGGGTAGTGGTGTTCGGGCAGTGTAGGGGGTCTTGCTGGGGTGATATTTCAGGGTTTAGGGCAGTGCAGTGGTGTTCGGGCAGTGTAGGGGTCTTGCTGGGGGTAGTGTTTCAGGGTTTAGGGCAGTGCAGTGGTGTTCGTGCAGTATAGGGGGTCGTGCTGTGGATGTTGTTTCTGGGTTTAGGGCAGTGCAGTAGTGTTCGAGCAGTGTAGGGGGTTGTGCAGGGGGTGGTGTTTCAAGGTTTAGGGCAGTGCAGTGGTGTTCGGGCAGTGTAGAGGGTCGCGCTGGGGGTGGTGTTTCAGGGTTTAGGGCAGTGCAGTGGTGTTCGGGCAGTGTAGGGGGTCATGCACAGGGTGGTGTTTCAGGGTTTAGGGCAGTGCAGTGGTGTTCGGGCAGTGTAGGGTGTTGTGCTGGGGCTGGTGTTGAAGGGTTCAGGGCAGTGCAGTGGTGTTCAGGCAGTGTAGGGGGTCGTGCTGAGGCTGGTGTTTCACGGTTTAGGGCAGTGCAGTGGTGTTCGGGCAGTGTAGGGGGTCGTGCTGGGGCTGGTGTTTCAGGGTTTAGGGCAGTGCAGTGGTGTTCGGGCAGTGTAGGCGGTCGTGCTGGGGCTGGTGTTTCAGGGTTTAGGGCAGTGCAGTGGTGCTCGGGCAGTGTAGGGGGTCGTGCTGGGGGTGATGTTTCGGGGTTTAGGTAGTGCAGTGGTGTTCGGGCAGTGTAGGGGGTCGTGCAGGGGCTGGTGTTTCAGGGTTTAGGGCAGTGCAGTGGTGTTCGGGCAGTGTAGGGGGTCGTTCTGGGGCTGGTGTTTCAGGGTTTAGGGCAGTGCAGTGGTGCTCGGGCAGTGTAGGGGGTCGTGCTGGGGGTGATGTTTCGGGGTTTAGGTAGTGCAGTGGTGTTCGGGCAGTGTAGGGGTCGTGCAGGGGCTGGTGTTTCAAGGTTTAGGGCAGTGCAGTGGTGTTCGGGCAGTGTAGGGGGTCGTGCTGGGGCTGGTGTTTCAGGGTTTTGGGCAGAGCAGTGGTGTTCGGGCAGTGTAGGGGGTAGTGCTGGGGGTGGTGTTTCAGGGTTTAGGGCAGTGCAGTGGTGTTCGGGCAGTGTAGGGGGTCGTGCTGGGGCTAGTGTTTCAGGGTTTAGGGCAGAGCAATGGTGCTCGGGCAGTGTAGGGTGTCGTGCTGAGGGGTGGTGTTTCAGGGTTTAGGGCAGTGCAGTAGTGTTTGGGCAGTGTAGGGGGTCGTGCAGGTGGTGGTGTTTCAGGAGTTTAGGGCAGTGCAGTGGTGTTCGGCCAGTGTAGGTAGTCTTGCTAGGGGTGGTGTTTCAGGGTTTAGGGCAGTGCAGTGGTGTTCCGGCAGTGTAGGGGGTCGTGCAGGGGGTGGTGTTTCAGGGTTTAGTGCAGTGGTGTTCGGGCAGTGTAGGGGGTCGTGCTGGGGTGGTGTTTCAGGGTTTAGGGCAGTGCAGTGGTGTTCGGGCAGTGTAGGGTGTCGTGCTGAGGGTGGTGTTTCAGGGTTTAGGGCAGTGCAGTAGTGTTTGGGCAGTGTAGGGGGTCGTGCAGGGGGTGGTGTTTCAGGGTTTAGGGCAGTGCAGTGGTGTTCGGCCAGTGTAGGTAGTCTTGCTGGGGGTGGTGTTTCAGGGTTTAGGGCAGTGCAGATA
This sequence comes from Calotriton arnoldi, assembly GCA_963921515.1. Taxonomy (NCBI): domain Eukaryota; kingdom Metazoa; phylum Chordata; class Amphibia; order Caudata; family Salamandridae; genus Calotriton; species Calotriton arnoldi. Next base: position 55,858 of record CAWUFW010015491.1, on the reverse strand, counting down.
GTTTTCGGGCAGTGTAGGCGGTCGTGCTGGGGCTGGTGTTTCAGGGTTTAGGGCAGTGCAGTGGTGTTCGGAGCAGTGTGACGGAGTGTTGTGCTGGGGCTGGTTTTTCAGGCAGTTTAGGGCAGTGCAGTGTGTGTGCGGGCAGTGTACGGGGTTGTGCTGGGGCGTGGTGTTTCAGGGTTTAGGGCAGTGCAGTGGTGTTCGGGCAGTGTAGGGGGTCGTGCTGGGGTGGTGTTTCAGGATTTAGGGCAGTGCAGTGGTGTTCGGGCAGTGTAGGGGGTCGTGCTGGGGCTGGTGTTTCAGGGTTTAGGGCAGTGCAGTGGTGTTCGGGCAGTGTAGGGGGTCGTGCTGGGGCTGGTGTTTCAGGGTTTAGGGCAGAGCAGTGGTGTTCGGGCAGTGTAGGGAGTCGTGCTGGGGGTGGTGTTTCAGGGTTTAGGGCAGTGCAGTGGTGTTCGGGCAGTGTAGGGGGTCTTGCTGGGGGTGGTGTTTCAGGGTTTAGGGCAGTGCAGTGGTGTTCGGGCAGTGTAGGGGGTCTTGCTGGGCGTGGTGTTTCAGGGTTTAGGGCAGTGCAGTGGTGTTCGGGCAGTGTAGGGGGTCTGTGCTGGGGGTGGTGTTTCAGGGTTTAGGGCAGTGCAGTGGTGTTCGGGCAGTGTAGGGGGTCTTGCTGGGGCTGGTGTTTCAGGGTTTAGGGCAGTGCAGTGGTGTTCGGGCAGTGTAGGGGGTCGTGCTGGGGGTGGTGTTTCAGGGTTTAGGGCAGTGCAGTGGTGTTCGGGCAGTGTAGGGGGTCGTGCTGGGGATGGTGTTTCAGGGTTTAGGCAGTGCAGTGGTGTTCGGGCAGTGTAGGGGGTCGTGCTGGGGGTGGTGTTTCAGGGTTTTGTGCAGAGCAGTGGTGTTCGGGCAGTGTAGGGGGTCGTGCTGGGGCTGGTGTTTCAGGGTTTAGGGCAGTGCAGTGGTGTTCGGGCAGTGTAGGGGGTCATGCTGGGGCTGGTGTTTCAGGGTTTAGGGCAGTGCAGTGGTGTTCGGGCAGTGTAGGGGGTCGTGCTGGGGCTGGTGTTTCAGGGTTTAGGGCAGTGCAGTGGTGTTCGGGCAGTGTAGGGGGTCGTGCTGGGGCTGGTGTTTCAGGGTTTAGGGCAGTGCAGTGGTGTTCGGGCAGTGTAGGGGGTCGTGCTGGGGCTGGTGTTTCAGGGTTTAGGGCAGTGCAGTGGTGTTCGGGCAGTGTAGGGGGTCGTGCTGGGGCTGGTGTTTCAGGGTTTAGGGCAGTGCAGTGGTGTTCGGGCAGTGTAGGGGGTCGTGCTGGGGCTGGTGTTTCAGGGTTTAGGGCAGTGCAGTGGTGTTCGGGCAGTGTAGGGGGTCTTGCTGGGGGTGGTGTTTCAGGGTTTAGGGCAGTGCAGTGGTGTTCGGGCAGTGTAGGGGGTCGTGCTGGGGATGGTGTTTCAGGGTTTAGGGCAGTGCAGTGGTGTTCGGGCAGTGTAGGGGGTCGTGCTGGGGGTGGTGTTTCAGGGTTTAGGGCAGTGCAGTGGTGTTCGGGCAGTGTAGGGGGTCGTGCTGGGGGTGAGTGTTTCAGGGTTTAGGGCAGTGCAGTGGTGTTCGGGCAGTGTAGGGGGTCGTGCTGGGGGTGGTGTTTCAGGGTTTAGGGCAGTGCAGTGGTGTTCGGGCAGTGTAGGGGGTCGTGCTGGGGGTGGTGTTTCAGGGTTTAGGGCAGTGCAGTGGTGTTCGGGCAGTGTACGGGGTCGTGCTGGGGCTGGTGTTTCAGGGTTTAGGGCAGTGCAGTGGTGTTCGGGCAGTGTAGGGGGTCGTGCTGGGGGTGGTGTTTCAGGGTTTAGGGCAGTGCAGTGGTGTTTGGGCAGTGTAGGGGGTCGTGCTGGGGCTGGTGTTTCAGGGTTTAGGGCAGTGCAGTGGTGTTCGGGCAGTGTAGGGTGTCGTGCTGGGGGTGGTGTTTCAGGGTTTAGGGCAGTGCAGTAGTGTTTGGGCAGTGTAGGGGGTCGTGCTGGGGGTGGTGTTTCAGGGTTTAGGGCAGTGCAGTGGTGTTCGGGCAGTGTAGGTGGTCTTGCTGGGGGTGGTGTTTCAGGGTTTAGGGCAGTGCAGTGGTGTTCGGGCAGTGTAGGCGGTCGTGCTGGGGGTGGTGTTTCAGGGTTTAGGGCGAGTGCAGTGGTGTTCGGGCAGTGTAGGGGGTCGTGCTGGGGCTGGTGTTTCAGGGTTTAGGGCAGTGCAGTGGTGTGGTGCGGGCAGTGTACGGGGTCGTGCTGGGGCTGGTGTTTCAGGGTTTAGGGCAGTGCAGTGGTGTTCGGGCAGTGTAGGGGGTCGTGCTGGGGGTGGTGTTTCAGGGTTTAGGGCAGTGCAGTGGTGTTCGGGCAGTGTAGGGGGTCGTGCTGGGGCTGGTGTTTCAGGGTTTAGGGCAGTGCAGTGGTGTTCGGGCAGTGTAGGGGGTCGTGCTGGGGCTGGTGTTTCAGGGTTTGGGCAGAGCAGTGGTGTTCGGGCAGTGTAGGGGGTCGTGCTGGGGGTGGTGTTTCAGGGTTTAGGGCAGTGCAGTGGTGTTCGGGCAGTGTAGGGGGTCTTGCTGGGGGTGGTGTTTCAGGGTTTAGGGCAGTGCAGTGGTGTTCGGGCAGTGTAGGGTGTCGTGCTGGGGGTGGTGTTTCAGGGTTTAGGGCAGTGCAGTAGTGTTCGGGCAGTGTAGGGGGTCTTGCTGGGGGTGATGTTTCAGGGTTTAGGGCAGTGCAGTGGTGTTCGGGCAGTGTAGGGGGTCTTGCTGGGGGTAGTGTTTCAGGGTTTAGGGCGGTGCAGTGGTGTTCGGGCAGTGTAGGGGGTCGTGCTGGGGGTGGTGTTTCAGGGTTTAGGGCAGTGCAGTGGTGTTCGGGCAGTGTAGGGGGTCGTGCAGGGGGTGGTGTTTCAGGGTTCAGGGCAGTGCAGTGGTGTTCTGGCAGTGTAGGGGGTCATGCTGGGGGTGGGGTTTCAGGGTTTAGGGCAGTACAGTGGTGTTCGGGCAGTGTAGGGGGTCGTGCAGGGGGTGTTGTTTCAGGGTTTAGGGCAGTGCAGTGGTGTTCGGGCAGTGTAGGGGGTCGTGCTGGGGCTGGTGTTTTAGGGTTTAGGGCAGTGCAGTGGTGTTCGGGTAGTGTAGGGGGTCTTGCTGGGGGTGGTGTTTCAGGGTTTAGGGCAGTGGTGTTCGGGCAGTGTAGGGGGTCTTGCTGGGGTGATATTTCAGGGTTTAGGGCAGTGCAGTGGTGTTCGGGCAGTGTAGGGGGTCTTGCTGGGGGTAGTGTTTCAGGGTTTAGGGCAGTGCAGTGGTGTTCGTGCAGTATAGGGGGTCGTGCTGTGGATGTTGTTTCTGGGTTTAGGGCAGTGCAGTAGTGTTCGAGCAGTGTAGGGGGTTGTGCAGGGGGTGGTGTTTCAGGGTTTAGGGCAGTGCAGTGGTGTTCGGGCAGTGTAGGGGGTCGCGCTGGGGGTGGTGTTTCAGGGTTTAGGGCAGTGCAGTGGTGTTCGGGCAGTGTAGGGGGTCATGCACAGGGTGGTGTTTCAGGGTTTAGGGCAGTGCAGTGGTGTTCCGGCAGTGTAGGGTGTTGTGCTGGGGCTGGTGTTTCAGGGTTCAGGGCAGTGCAGTGGTGTTCAGGCAGTGTAGGGGGTCGTGCTGAGGCTGGTGTTTCACGGTTTAGGGCAGTGCAGTGGTGTTCGGGCAGTGTAGGGGGTCGTGCTGGGGCTGGTGTTTCAGGGTTTAGGGCAGTGCAGTGGTGTTCGGGCAGTGTAGGCGGTCGTGCTGGGGCTGGTGTTTCAGGGTTTAGGGCAGTGCAGTGGTGTTCGGGCAGTGTAGGGGGTCGTTCTGGGGCTGGTGTTTCAGGGTTTAGGGCAGTGCAGTGGTGCTCGGGCAGTGTAGGGGGTCGTGCTGGGGGTGATGTTTCAGGGTTTAGGTAGTGCAGTGGTGTTCGGGCAGTGTAGGGGGTCGTGCAGGGGCTGGTGTTTCAAGGTTTAGGGCAGTGCAGTGGTGTTCGGGCAGTGTAGGGGGTCGTGCTGGGGCTGGTGTTTCAGGGTTTTGGGCAGAGCAGTGGTGTTCGGGCAGTGTAGGGGGTCATGCTGGGGGTAGTGTTTCAGGGTTTAGGGCAGTGCAGTGGTGTTCGGGCAGTGTAGGGGGTCGTGCTGGGGGTGGTGTTTCAGGGTTTAGGTCAGTGGTGTTCGGGCAGTGTAGGGGGTCTTGCTGGGGGTGATGTTTCAGGGTTTAGGGCAGTGCAGTGGTGTTCGGGCAGTGTAGGGGGTCTTGCTGGGAGTAGTGTTTCAGGGTTTAGGGCAGTGCAGTGGTGTTCGGGCAGTGTAGGGGGTCATGCTGGGGGTGGTGTTTCAGGGTTTAGGGCAGTGCAGTGGTGTTCGGGCAGTGTAGGGGGTCATGCAGGGGGTGGTGTTTCAGGGTTTAGGGCAGTGCAGTGGTGTTCGGGCAGTGTAGGGGGTCGTGCTAGGGGTGGTGTTTCAGGGTTTAGGGCAGTGCAGTGGTGTTCGGGCAGTGTAGGGGGTCATGCAGGGGCTGGTGTTTCAGGATTTAGGTCAGTGCAGTGGTGTTCGGGCAGTGTAGGGGGTCGTGCTGGGGGTAGTGTTTTAGGGTTTAGGGTAGTGCAGTGGTGCTTGTGTAGTGTAGGGGGTCGTGCTGGGGGTAGTGTTTTAGGGTTTAGGGTAGTGCAGTGGTGTTTGTGTAGTGTAGGGGGTCATGTTTTAGGGTAGTGCAGTGGTGTTTGGGTAGTGTAGGGGGTCGTGCTGGGGGTAGTGTTTTAGGATTTAGGTTAGTGCAGTGGTGTTTGGGTAGTGTAGGGGGTCATGCTGGGGGTAGTGTTTTTAGGGTAGTGTAGTGGTGTTTGTGTAGTGTAGGGGGTGATGCTGGGGGTAGTGTTTTAGGGTTTAGGGTAGTGCAGTGGTACTTGTGTAGTGTAGGGGGTCGTGCTGGGGGTAGTGTTTTAGGGTTTAGGGTAGTGCAGTGGTGTTTGTGTAGTGTAGGGGGTCATGTTTTAGGGTAGTGCAGTGGTGTTTGGGTAGTGTAGGGGGTCGTGCTGGTGGTAGTGTTTTAGGATTTAGGTTAGTGCAGTGGTGTTTGGGTAGTGTAGGGGGTCGTGCTGGGGGTAGTGTTTTAGGGTTTAGGATAGTGCAGTGGTGCTTGTGTAGTGTAGGGGGTCGTGCTGGGGGTAGTGTTTTAGGGTTTAAGGTAGTGCAGTGGTGTTTTTGTAGTGTAGGGGGTCATGTTTTAAGATGCAATGCTCCAATACCTGACCAGTCTGCACTACATAAAACTGCAAAAAAACTAAAAATAAAAAGTGTTTTGCACACTTTTGTCATTGGGCTATATGTGGGCTACATCTGGGTAATATTTGTGCTACATTTGGGCTCTTTTTTCACTGGTGGCCATCTTGGAAGACTTCTTTGTTATGAAGTTTCCTAATTTCTTCATTTACTGCAGTCTCCTCAGTAGGAAATGCTTTCAGTTTTTGACTTTGATTCCATCAAGAAGGCATTCAGATGTGTCTCACATCTGCCATAAATGCAGAATGTTAGCACTCTAGTTGCTCATTAGATCACTGGAGTAAAGCTACTGCTCACCAGGGAGTTAACTGGTAGTCTGCTGCTGGTATTGAAAGTGATTGTTTCAGTCTGCATGTCAGAATTTTCTAATGAAATAGAAGAGGATTTGAGATCTCACTTAAAACATGCCCTAATTTTTCTTTCTGCAGCACTAACCATAATTTCTATTTCAAAAAGAACCCCTCATTTTGTTCCTTTTTAAATTAAATGTATTAAGTTGGTTTATTCCAATCAAGATGGCTTCAGGTGTGCCATACTTTTGTCATAAGTAAGGCTGTTAGCACTCTAGTTGTTCTTTAGAACACTCTGGGAAGCTGCAGTAGAACACAAAGGCATCAACTGGCAGGCTGCTCCTGTTGAAATATAACAGGAAGATATTTGAGATCACACTTGAAATATGTCCTAATTTTTCTTTCTACAGCACTAACCATAATTTCTATGACAAAATGAACCCCATCATTTTGTTCCTTTTTAAATTAAATGTTTTAAGTGTTACCAATTTATTCCAATCAAGATGGCTTCAGGTGTGCCATACTTTTGTCATAAGTAAGGCTGTTAGCACTCTAGTTGTTCTTTAGAACACTCTGGGAAGCTGCAGTAGAACACAAAGGCATCAACTGACAGGCTGCTCCTGTTGAAATATAACAGGAAGATATTTGAGATCACACTTGAAACATGTCCTAATTTTTCTTTCTACAGCACTAACCATAATTTCTATGACAAAATGAACCCCATCATTTTGTTCCTTTTTAAATTAAATTGTTTAAGTGTTACCAGTTTATTCCAATCAAGATGGCTTCAGGTGTGCCATACTTTTGTCATAAGTAAGGCTGTTAGCACTCTAGTTGTTCTTTAGAACACTCTGGGAAGCTGCAGTAGAACACAAAGGAATCAACTGACAGTCTCTGCCCTTGTTGGATGTACATGTTTTACTGAGAATGTCAGACTTCATTCTCACATGAGTGAGAAAGATAATGTGAATTTACAGAAAATATGCTCTCATTTTAGCTTCTGGGGCACCTTCCAAACCTCTATGGGACAAGCATGAGAAAATAGTGTTCTCTCAAACATGATTCATGATATCCCAGCAGAAGGTTTTTCACATGGTAAAATCACCTTAGAATACACCACAATTCCTAAAATTAGTATGGTACCATCAACAAATAAATTCTAATGTAACTAAAGCCTGTTATCACCCTTTATAGTTCTCCTTTTGGTGACCCTCAAAATCTTCTATTCACTACAATGCATTTCAATGAGGTACTATCATTTATATTGGTCCCAAGATGGCTGCCAGCAATTCCAGGATGAAGTGCTGACAGCCAATCAGATCTCACGATGACATGTGTGGTTAGGCTCCGCCCAGATATATATGTGAATTTACTTTTGATTTTCTCAGGAACTACTGAACGGATTTACACCATTTAAGCAAAAGGCATGACACTGAACCAAGGGCTACCTCTTTGCCAAATTTGGTGTAATTCCGTTCAGCAGTTCGGGCTGTAGCTGCGACTAAAGGTTCCTATGGAAAAATGAATGGGGAAAACGCGTTTTGGGACCCCCTTTTTCTCGGCCCCGCTTGACGTATCACCCCAAGACTTTCAGGATAGGAGCGGACCGGAGCGCCCCAACAAGTTGGAAACTTTCGCGAAGATTCGTCAACCGGCGCCAACGTTATTTCAAATAGAATGTCGCGGATTTCCTATGGATAATAGGTTTTAACTATAACTATCTACTGGCGACCGCCAGTAGATAATATATATATCTATATATATATATAGATATATATATAGATTCCAACAAAAAGTTTGCCCACTCGGAAAGAGCCTTCACAGGTAGTAAACTTTTCCTTTTTATTGTAGGTGCAACCGGCAGAACATAACAGCAGGAAACCTTCAAAAAAAGCCTAACACGTTTCGGGCGCACTCGCCCTTGGTCACAGGCTATAGCTGGCAATTCAAACAGTCAGATTTAGCGCAGTCACTTATTTCATTAGTGCCAATGCCCCGCCCCCTCAAAGGGCTCCAAGGCATCATGGTATACGAAGTACTGCGTGTGTCTTCACCCAGTGGGTCTCCATGTTCATTGCAATAGCAGCAAAACTTGATTCCCAAATGGGTTGGTGTCCATCTGCTAGCTCGCACGTTGCCCATACTGTCCTACAATAGGAAACAAGACTACCACGCCCATGCTGCTCACAATGTGCCGTCAGCGGGTCCGCTACTCCCTTGCGATGGACACCAACCCACTTGGGAATCAAGTTTTGCTGCTATTGCAATCGACATGGAGACCCATGTGGTGTTCTTAGCATCTCTGATAGCCTCTCTGCTAGCCCTTGGCTTCTAGAATGCTTGTTGCCTAGAATGCGGGTTGCCTAGTGATGTTTAAACAAATGTTCAGTTGTCTTCAGCTTGCTGCTGGATGGGGTCTCCATGTAATCCTGTACCTGAATAAACAACATTTATTCTACTCTTCATGTGTGAGACAGCTTCTTTAAGAGGACGTACCTCCACATTTTGGTGATGATTAACCTACGTGTGTCAAGGCGTGTGAGACCCCAACAGTCAATTATTTCCAGAAAAGAAAACTCTCCACTTACAATTTACTGTGTCGACAAGATCGATCGGCATCATTCAACAGCGGATGTTGTGCTCCTTTATCGCTCTTCCTGGAGTGTCTGCAGAAGAAACATGACATGAGCACACGGCGCACAACAGGATGCTGAGGCTGGGGCAGACGGTAGAATCTTTCCATTTACTGTCTACCAAGCACTTGATCCTGTCCTTTGGCCGCGAACTTCCGGGGGAGGTATTTCTGGATTAAATTTACATAAATAACTTTATGGAAGGGCTTGCCAACGCATTCATTCCGACTGCACATGCTCAGAGGCAACGTTGCTCTATCTAATTGTTGCTGGAACGCGGCGCTGGAACGCAGCTGCCATTTCACGACGTTTCAGTGGCAGACATCTTAAGAAGGAGTTTTCTGAATGCACATACTCAGAGGCAACATTGCTATACCTGATTGTTGCTGGAACGCGGCGCTGGAACGCAGCTGCCATTTCAGACATCTTGAGAAGGTGTTTCCTCTGTAACAATGTCATCGCTCTACTGTTGATGCGCACGCTGTTCTTAGAAGTCATTCGCACGTACTTGTTCGCTGACGTGCACAGCCTCAGCTGTTTTTAAAAGCCATTTGCACGCACCTTTTCGCTGACGTGCACAGCGTCTGTATTTCAAGTTACGGGCTGATTGATGTAGCGCTGACGCGATCGGCCCGTTCTACATTTCAGTGAGGCGCACAGCTTTCAGCATATCAATATAAGCGAAAAGTAGTTAAAAACTACGCTGATCTGCACACCCTTCTGTTCTACTACTCGCTGATGCGCACAGCTTTTTGCATTGCAAAATTTGTGCAAATCATTTAACACAATCTACCACACCCTGCGCTGACGTGCACAGCTTGATTTTATTATATTTATATGGTAAAACGTGTGGTTTATTGTGCATATATTATATTTTGTGTTTCTTCTTGGCATTCCTAGTTTCTTTTGTTTACTGGATGCAGAATGTCACGGCACCCCCGTTTTTTCAGACTTCACCAGGTGCTCCTCCTCTCTCTTAGCAGAAATGGAAAAAAGTGTTTGTTCATTATGCACGGGTCTGTGGCACTTCTTTGAGTGCGGAGAGAAAAACATCACTTCTCATGCACTGTTTGGGCTCCGAAGGCCAGGAAGTATTTGAACATCTTCCTGAACGTTCTGATAGTGACTCTGCATCACTCAATGAGTATGAGATATGTATAAAAAAACTGGATCTACACTTGTTACCTAAAATAAGTACTGTTCTTGAACGTTATCATTTTGGAAGGCGAATGCAGAGGGAAGAAGAGTCTGTCCAACAATACATAACAATATTACGGAAATTAGCCTCAACTTGTAATTTTGGTGCCGCCCTGGAAGAACGATTGAGGGATCAGTTCATGTTGGGTTGTGCCCAAGACAAACTAGGGATGCTTTATGGTAAAAAGACAATCCTACTCTTCAAGAAGTCTTAACAATAGCTAAGAGTCATGAGCATTCAAAGGCTTGTGTTGATGTCATAAAGAAAGATTCTTCTAGTGAAAAGAAAGAGAGTTCGGAAGTGAAGGTGGTTGTGGATAAGTCAGCGGACAAAGCTGTTAGACCCAAAAACAGTCTAACTCAAAAAACGCCGACTCAGAAAGGTTTTCAAGGAAGGTGTTTTAGGTGTGGTGACTCTGCCCATATGGCTAATTTCAAAGATTGCCCAGGATGGAAGACCTCAAAGATTGCGTCTTCCCAGCAAAGTTGTGTACAAATTTGTGATAAAATTCTGTCATACCTAAAAATTTGACTAACTCTTCTTTAGTCGAGGGTGAATGTAAATCAAGAATAGAATTGACCAGGGCAGCTTTTGGTCTAATGCCTGTCGCAGAGACAAAATGACCAAGATACTCTATTTCTGCAACATTAAATCTACATTTTTCAGCCCGAAGTGTAAGACCCGCATCTTGTAATAAATTTCGAACAGACCTCAACCTCGTGTCATGTTGACCAAGATCTGCCCCAAAAATGAGTACATCATCTTGATATACTTTAACCCCTTCAAGACCTTCCAGTGTGCTCTCCATCACTCTTTGAAACACGGAGGCCGCTGAAATTAGTCCGAATGGCATCCTTAAATACTTAAAAGTCCCAAAGGGGGTTACAAAAGTTGTGAGATCTTCTGAAGAAGAATGAAGTTTAACCTGGTGGTAAGCCGAGGTTAGATCTAACGAAGAGAAATGTCTTGCCCCTTCAAGAGAGCACAACATCTCAGTGATGTTGGGTAAAGGGTAGTGATCAACGATCACTGCCCTGTTGAGCTCTCTTAAGTCAACACAAAGCGGGCCTCTCCATTGGCCTTTCGAGCAATCACCACTGGAGAGACCCACTCAGTTGCTTCAACTTCCTTAATAATTCCCTTCTTCAAAAGTTTATCAAGTTCACATTTCATATTTTCCCTTACTAGGAGAGGCACATTTCTAACTTTCGCAACTTTCGGTACAACATTTTTCTTTAGAAGAATGCGATGGACATATTTTTTTAAGCATCCTAACTCACTTCTAAAAACAGCAGGAAAGGCTTTGATCCAATATTGTGTTGAATCATCAACCACTCTCACAGGAGGTAATTCTTTCAAACAGACAGATGGCTTTCGTTGGGATCAAGATAGACATGGAGATCTCTTTGGTGAAGCCAACTAATAAGTGAATCACTTTCATGGAAACATACATTTTCCCAGGAATAATTCTTCCTTTGAAATCAATAGTTCCCCAAAAATAACCTAACAAATCTATCGTAACACCACCATACCCTTTGGGTCTGATGTCAGGTTTGGTAAGAGTCACTTTGCCTAGTAAACTTTTCTCATAGAAAGTCTTTGGTACCAACGTAATCTTGGCACCTGAGTCAAACAGCATGTTAACAGGCGCATCATTGACTAGTACAACTTCATAAGGACCATCAGAGGAACCCCCTAAAATTTGGGAAACAACAATTTCTTCTACATTTTCTACAAAGAGATCAACTTCACTGACTTTCTTTTGACTCTTCCCAGATCTGCAACACTTGGAAACATGGCCCCTCTTATTGAAAATTTTACAACCCACTGGGGGAAGACACACGCAGCACTATGTATACCATGATGCCTTGGAGCCCTTTGAGGGGGTGGGGCATTGGCACTAATGAAATAAGTGACTGCGCTAAATCTGACTGTTTGAATTTCCAGCTATAGCCTGTGACCAAGGGCGAGTGCACCGGAAACGCGTTAGGCTTCATTTGAAGGTTTCCTGCTGTTATGTTCTGCCGGTTGCACCTACAATAAAAAGGGAAAGTTTACCACCTGTGAAGGCTCTTTCCGAGTGGGCAAACTTTTTGTTGGAATTAATTACGGTCCGTCTGGCCGTGGAAAGAGCCCGCCGCAAAGGAGTAGCGGACCTGCTGATGGCACGTTGTTAGCAGCATGGGCGTGGTAGTCTTGTTTCCTATTGTAGGACAGTATCGGCAACGTGCGAGCTAGCAGATGGACACCAACCCACTTGGGAATCAAGTTTTGCTGCTATTGCAATCGACATGGAGACCCACTGGGGGAAGACACATGCAGCACTACGTATACCATGATGCCTTGGAGCCCTTTGAGGGGGCGGAGCATTGGCACTAATGAAATAAGTGACTGCGCTAAATCTGACTGTTTGAATTGCCAGCTAAAGCCTGTGACCAAGGGCGAGTGCGCCCGAAACGCGTTAGGCTTTATTTGAAGGTTTCCTGCTGTTATGTTCTGCTGGTTGCACCTACAATAAAAAGGAAAAGTGTACTACCTGTGAAGGCTCTTTCCGAGTGGGCAAACTTTTTGTTGCAATTAATTATGGTCCGTCCGGCTGTGGAAAGAGCCCGCCGCAAAGGAGTAGCGGACCCGCTGATGGCACGTTGTTAGCAGCATGGGCGTGGTAGTGTTGTTTCCTATTGTAGGACAGTATGGGCAACGTGCGAGCTAGCAGATGGACACCAACCCACTTGGGAATCAAGTTTTGCTGCTATTGCAATCGACATGGAGACCCACTGGGGGAAGACACACGCAGCACTACGTATACCATGATGCCTTGGAGCCCTTTGAGGGGGCGGGGCATTGGCACTAATGAAATAAGTGACTGCGCTAAATCTGACTGTTTGAATTGCCAGCTATAGCCTGTGACCAAGGGCGAGTGCGCCCGAAACGCGTTAGGCTTTATTTGAAGGTTTCCTGCTGTTATGTTCTGCCGGTTGCACCTACAATAAAAAGGAAAAGTTTACTACCTGTGAAGGCTCTTTCCGAGTGGGCAAACTTTTTGTTGGAATTAATTACGGTCCGTCCGGCCGTGGAAAGAGCCCGCCGCAAAGGTGTAGCGGACCCGCAGACGGCACGTTGTTAGCAGCATGGGCGTGGTAGTCTTGTTTCCTATTGAAGGACAGTATGGGCAACGTGCGAGCTAGCAGATGGACACCAACCCACTTGGGAATCAAGTTTTGCTGCTATTGCAATCGACAGGGAGTCCCACTGGGGGAAGACACACGCAGCACTACATATACCATGATACTTTGGAGCCCTTTGAGGGGGCGGGGCATTGGCACTAATGATATAAGTGACTGCGCTAAATCTGACTGTTTGAATTGCCAGTTATAGCCTGTGACCAAGGGCGAGTGCGCCCGAAACGCGTTAGGCTTTATTTGAAGGTTTCCTGCTGTTATGTTCTGCCGGTTGCACCTACAATAAAAAGGAAAAGTTTACTACCTGTGAAGGCTCTTTCCGAGTGGGCAAACTTTTTGTTGGAATTAATTACGGTACGTCCGGCAGTGGAAAGAGCCCGCCGCAAAGAAGTAGCGGACCCGCTGATGGCACGTTGTTAGCAACATGGGCGTGGTAGTCTTGTTTCCTATTGTAGGACAGTATGGGCAACGTGCGAGCTAGCAGATGGACACCAACCCACTTGGGAATCAAGTTTTGCTGCTATTGCAATCGATATGGAGACCCACTGGGGGAAGACACACGCAGCACTACGTATACCATGATACCTTGGAGCCCTTTGAGGGGGCGGGGCATTGGCACTAATGAAATAAGTGACTGCGCTAAATCTGACTGTTTGAATTGCCAGTTATAGCCTGTGACCAAGGGCGAGTGCGCCCGAAACGCGTTAGGCTTTATTTGAAGGTTTCCTGCTGTTATGTTCTGCCGGTTGCCCCACAATAAAAAGGAAAGGTTTACTACCTGTGAAGGCTCTTTCCGAGCGGGCAAACTTTTTGTTGGAATTAATTACGGTCCGTCCGGCCGTGGAAAGAGCCCACCGCAAAGGAGTAGCGGACCCGCTGACGGCACGTTGTTAGCAGCATGGGCGTGGTAGTCTTGTTTCCTATTGTAGGACAGTATGGGCAACGTGCGAGCTAGCAGATGGACACCAACCCACTTGGGAATCAAGTTTTGCTGCTATTGCAATCGACATGGAGACCCACTGGGGGAAGACACATGCAGCACTACGTATACCATGATACCTTGGAGCCCTTTGAGGGGGCGGGTCATTGGCACTAATGAAATAAGTGACTGCGCTAAATCTGACTCTTTGAATTGCCAGTTATAGCCTGTGACCAAGGGCGAGTGTGCCCGAAACGCGTTAGGCTTTATTTGAAGGTTTCCTGCTGTTATGTTATGCTGGTTGCACCTACAATAAAAAGGAAAAGTTTACTACCAGTGAAGGCTCTTTCCGAGTGGGCAAACTTTTTGTTGGAATTATATATATAGATATATATATATATATGTATATATATAGATATATATACACACTCATACATATACACACACACACACACACACACATATATATTTTTTTTTGGGGGGGAGAAAAAACCAAAGGTTAGAAACACGTCATAGTTTGAAATTACTTTTTAAAAAACCTTAGAAATTCACTGAAAAAACAAAGGTTACAGGGACTTTATAGTTGGGATTTAGCATTTAAAAACCTTAGAAATTCACTGAAAAAACCTAGGTTACAGGGACGTTATAGTTAGCAAATAGAATTAAAAAAACCCATAGGAAATGAGTCCAGAGCACCACCGATTGTGAATACAGAGTCCGTCAATCCAACAGGTCCAGAGTTTTAAACCACAATCCACAGAATATGAAGACGTTAAGCGAAAATTGTAGTTCCAATTGCTTTAATATTTTTTAGAGTGTTCAATCTTTTGCACAATCTGAACTGAAAACAGACGACACGTTTTGTCGTATTTAATTACTTTTTTAAGGCTCAAAAGGTCTTCAGCCAATGGAAGTACATTGGAAATGCATCCAGTATGTGCCAGCAGTCATAATCTTCTCCCTCAGCACCCCAAGGATCGAAGAAAAGTGGTTGAAATCCAATTCTTATGTAAGTCACAAATGATAATGTCCAGTGATGTTTCAACAAGTATAAGAGAGTCAATATGCTTTAAAGTAAGAAAGTCAAAACGAGTGAAGCCTGTCCATCACATTAAGCCTTGATAAGCTTTACTTCCATGTCCCAAGGTGGCTGCAGCTTTAGGGTCCATGTGGTATATAATTTGCCCCACAATTCTTTTCCATTGTCAACATGCATCCTCTGTGGACATTCAATTCAGAGTCTATATTATTTTTAATATTAGCAACTTGCAGTGTGCACAGCTACCCCATAGGGTTCCCAGCACAAGGCGGTCAAAGATTTGCTGTCCCACAATGCAGATTCAGAATAGCCAAGTTTTCAACATCTTATATTCCAGATAATTTCATTAATTTGTCTATAATAATGAAAATATTTCCTAACGTTCTCTAAATATAGTTTTGATATGATTATCCAGTGCGCAGAACAAATTCATTTTTGTTTACACTCTAGAGAAATTGAAAACTGCACTTTGTTTAAAACAATAATTAAATGCTGGTGTCACAGCTATCTGGGGCCAGATTTAATGTGTTGTCGCCCCTTATAAACATATTTGGTATCGGGATATTTTGCAAAGCACCACAAAGTTACATGAACAGTAAACCGAGCTAAGTCACAAATGGCCTATGCTTGTTGAGAAGAAATGATTTAAACAAACAACTATGTCTGGGATTGCAACATTCGATGTGAGCTTCAAACCAAAATAGTTGCTCACACAAGTCACACATTCTGCTATGGCAAGCAGTGGACCCTGGTGTGTCCCCTCCAAAATGCTGCAGCGTTGCAGATAGTTGGTAATCATTCAAATTTAATGGGGAACCTTCCAGAAAGTACTGCCAGATAAATATACAAATAGTGTAACTGTTTAAAATGTAGCCCATGATGAACTTGTCTGATGGATACAATACAACAAAGAAACCCAGCTCAAGCACGTAGTGTTGTATCAGACAAAGGACAGTATGATGAATATCTGACTAGGCAATGTTGAGAATAGCAGCATTTTACTTAATAATAGAAGGAAGGATGTTTGGTCCTAATTTACAGTTGGAATTGAGGATGGAATGCATGCAGGCTAGCATGCATGCTATGTGGAAAAAACACATGCTCACAAACAGACCCAAGCAGGCAGCAACCCATGAAGGGATGCGCCGAGACTGCAGTAGGTGCCACTGTGGGACTCTGTTATACCAACCTTGCAGCTGTACAGAAAGGGACTCCTGGTGCTGCTAGTACTTGGCAGCCACCGCCTTCACCTTTTTCATCTGGTTTTGGAATTCGTTGTAGAGCATGGCCTCATAGATGAAGCCCATCGCCAGGGTGAGCAGCAAGCAGCAGAACCTGGAAGACCCTGCAATGCCTGTGGCAGCAGAACCCATTCCCCATTGTCTCTCTCAAATGGCTAGCTACAGGCGGGTGGCACCCCAGGGTCATGGCACTGGCAGAGAGACCTGCACCTGTTGCTATCCCGAGGCAGACGGTCGGTGTATGGGAAGTTTAGCACAGGCTTCATACTAGGAGGTTTCTGACCACTGGATGCATGCTTCTTCAGGGCCATCCCACGGCCACTGTGCACACACAGTTCAGAGGCATGTCCCGCGGGCGCCTCCCACTCATGCTAGGCCCATCCTGGACATACCTTACCCGGTTCTCCTTTTACGTGTCACCTCCAATGGTTGCAGTTCTGGAGGAAGTGTATTTTGTCCGGGGCCCAGAGGATCGTGGATTGTGTTCCCAGGGCCGAAATTGGCCTGGGGAGGGGGCTACGTGTGCCCCACACTCTCAATTACATTAACACATACACTCCATGGACCTGGCATATCCGGGGGCAAATTTAATAGCAATCGCAGGAGACCCCACTTTTTTATTTTTTATTTTCACACAAATTTGCTAATCTGCTGGGATTTTCAGTGCAAATGTTCAAAAAAATGCTTTTTGGCCCTGACCAGGTCCACTGCCATGCAGGGCTTTATGTGCCAAGCATAAGGTCTTAAAGGCCACCCTCTTTTTATAGAGAGCCAATGAAGCTCCGACAGGGCGGCTGAAACAGATTTGAATTTGGGAATCTTTTTCAAAGGCGTCCAGCTGCATTGTACAATATCTGAAGCTTGTTTAGAGAGCTTTGAGAGATATCTAGATAAAGAGCATTGAAATAATCCAGTCTGGAGAACACTAGTGCAAGGACTACCAATTTTTTAAGTAAAAGGGGATGAAAGGTAAAACCTTTCTGAGAGTTCTCAACAGAAAGAAACAAGATGATTCTTAAAGGAAAATTCGTCATCAAGAATTACCCTAAGGTTTTTGACTTTGGCACTGGTAGAGGGGGGGAATCTAAGTTCTGAGGCCATTAGGCTTGATTCCAAAAAGATGCATCCTTTCCAAAAAGGAGGACCTATGTTTTTTCTGAGTTTAGCTTTAAGAAGTTGCTACTCATCTCGCTAACAATAGCATGCATGCAGCAGTTAAAATGATCTATGGCCTCATCCACATTACTTGAGGGAGAGGCAACAATTTGAGTGTCGTCTACATAGGACACTGTGGCAAACCCATTGGAGCAGATTGACTCGGCTAGGGGTACTAAATAGATATTAAATAGTATTGGGCTAAAAGAGAACCCTTGAGGGACCCCACAAGGCAGAACAAAAGGTCTTGAAATTGAACATCTCAAGTGCAACCAACTGCTCTCTGGTGTTTAGAAAAGAGGAGAGCAAGTCTTGGGCCAAGCCGAGAACCCCTATTCCTGCAAGCTGTTCTAATAAAACTGCATGGCTTACCATGTCAAAAGCTGCAAATAGGTCCAAAAGGACCACCGCAGCCCTCCCTCTGTTGTCGGTAATATTTCGAATCTCCTCAAAGACTACAGCCAGAGCTGATTCTGTGCCATGGTTAGTCTTAAAGGCGAACTGAGCCTCGTCCAAGAGCTTGTTATTCTTTAAATACTTGGAGAGGGTATTATTAAGATTCGTTTCTAAAACCTTTGCAGGGAGGGGCAAATGTGATGTAGGTCAATAGTGTTTTACTTCTGTAGGATCAAGAGATGGCTTCTTTGACAGGGAGGGAATAGAAGCTTTTTTTCAGTCCGATGGAAAAGAGTCTACATTAATACCAGCATTTAACAAACTTGTTAAAACTGTGGCTATAATAATCACTCTTTTTTGTAGCACTTTGGGTGGACAAGGAGCAGAGGGAGCACCAGATTTGGTGTGAATTATTAAATTGAGCACTGATTCAGTGGACAGAGGGAGGAAACTCCGAAACTCCATAATGATGGTGTCCCTGGTGGCAGACTCTGTGCTTGGACCCTTAGAGTTCAGGCTATGTCTAGGTACATATAGACAGCCTCTGTCATAAGCCACCTCCCTGGATCCCAGATGATTCCTATGGGGCAGCAACGCTAGTTCCCGCAGCCCCCAGAGACTTGCCCTTGGTTTACAGGAAGATACACTGCTCCGGTGGCAAATCCCAGGGGGAAGGGAGCTAGGATGGAGTGTTACTCAACAGCAACACTGCAGCAGGCATTCACACCAGTCTGATAAATGGTACCGGCAGATGCAGATATGGTACCTACAAACAAACAAATAATAATGCTTTAGTCTAGTATTAACTCTATCTCCTAAGGTATCACCTCACAAAAGCTTTTCAAATCTCAACCAACCTTTAGTTTTTTTGTTGTTTTGTTTTCATTTAGATTGCCCGTAGAGGCTCCTTTATCAAAATCTTCAAAACTATAGTGAGTATGATTTCAGCATCAAACCCACAAGCAAAGTTGGACAGGGTTAGCTTCACCCAAGTCGTCTCTGGCAGAGCCCTGCCAACAGTAAGTACAAGTTGAATAAAAAAAAACTGGTTACCTTTGTTTGCAGCACGATGATGCGACTGAGCTCAGTGCGTAGTAAAATCAAGTCTGTTAATACGTCTCTCCTTTTCCTCTAGTTCTTTTTTCCATCCAGGTGTGAGACTAATGCAGGACATTCTTTGTGGTGAGGTCGAAGCAGGAGGATCAAGGGAGCTGTCTAGACAGAGTCCCCGAATCCGGGAAACAGGTAAGTGGCAGGCAAAGAGGCTAAGCGAAGAGGAGGAGTGTGGACTGTCTTTAAATAAGATTGCTTTAGAACATTCACAAAGGTCACATTCACATTTTTTGTAACAAGGAACAGGTGCAGATAATTAACTTGATGAGGTTGCCTTCTAGAAGGTGCATTAAAATGTTCACAAAAGTTGCATTCTAATTCCTTCTAGCAAGGAATAGGTGCAGGGGATTAATTTGATGAAGGCTGTCTTCTGGAAGGTTCACATTGAGCTCATTTCTGCCGGCTGCTTGATGCTTATTCTGGTTGATTTTCTGGTTGCTTCTGTGGCACCTGAAACCTAACCTTTCATATCCATGGTAAAGCATTTAAAAAAGCTATTAACCCTTTTCAAACAAATCGGGGAACACCAGCTAGCTATTACCAACAGCGTGTAAATATGGTCAAAAGCCAGGGTACAAGATATTTGTTCATTCATAAGTGTTGGGAGGATTGATATGAGTCATGCAGGTATATTGTGGTAGTCAAGAGAGATGAGGTGTAGCAGGAATCCTGAGAGCCTTCACTTGGGATTGGGACTTGAAAGTAGCTGAACAGTTTTAAAAAGCTCTTGTGGGGAGTCTTTTGCACTATTGATTTAATCTGTATATTAGATGGATTTCTCCACCATTATTAGTTTTGTATACTCCTGTAGAAAAAATGTATATCCATCTCTTTCTACTACGCTATAGTTCCTTCTCTCGACTTTTTCTTGCCTTCGACATTTTAAGTTGTGTGAATACTACGGTTCAGAGAGTCTGTTTCTATGGTTTCTTGCATGTTTTAGTGTTGCCAGCTCTTTAGCAGTCTCATTTATCCACTTTGAGAAGTGAGCTGCCGCTGAATCGAGGTCCGACGTCTGCTGATGCTGTATAACTTTCATCCTGACTGACAATCGGTTCCAAGCCTGAATCTTTATTCTAGGCCTCAATAAATTGGCTGATGGTTTTGAGGTCAGAATGGTGAGGCTGAACCATATCACCTTATGGTCTGACCAAGTAATTGGTAGAGCATGCGTGTCTGAGTGGGTTTGCGAATTGTTGTGAGAGTGTCAGAATAGGTTTGTGAGTGCCTCGATGAGTGTGTGAGTCATTCTGTTAGTGAGTGCATGAGTGTGATGTGTGAGTCTCTGAGTGGGTCTGTAAGTCGGTGCGTGAATCTCTAAGTAGGTTTGTGAGTGGGTGTGAGAAAGTCTATGAGTGCACATGAGAGTGTCTGAGTAAGTCTGTGAGTGGGAGTTGGAGTGTCTTAGTGGGTCTGTGAGTGGGTGTATCTGTGTCTGAGTGGGTCTGTCGGTTGGTGCGTGAGAACCTGAGTATGTGAGTGGGTGTCTAAGTGTTTGTGTGGGTGTGTCAGTAACTAAGTGAGTGAGTGGGGTACAACAGAACTGCACCAATCCCTTTATCAAACAAAAGTCCACAATTTTGCGCAAAATATCTACCCAATTAGAACACTTTGTCCTAGTTGAAGATTAAGTGCTACCTCCTTGGGTAAATGTTCAGTATGTATTCTACACTACAGCTGCATAATGGAGCATGAGGAAATGTCTCCAGTAATCTTGTGTGCGTTTTGGCAATGTGATTGTTCCTGGTGTTTCTTTATCCAGAAATCTGTGATAACATGAATACTCCTATAGAAAAGAGAACAAGACTACAAAGAGGTAAGCGGGGTCACACGGGTGAACCTGCCAAGTGATTTGCACATTTGAATACTCGTAGAAATTTAAAGGAGAATCATGGACTCTGCTGTCACCAGGTTAGGACAAAAAAAGAACCCACTTGTCACAGTCACTACAGATGGCACTCCACAAAGCATTTCAGATCGTCTTTCAACATGGAATTGCAGAGAAAACACACGTGCTTTGCCTTCGCCAAGCCCAGGCATTAGGATCATTTGTCCTTACCGAAATAGGGCGTCAACTGAGATACCTGCTATGTTTATATGTGTAAGTGCTTTCCGCTAAAATTTAATTTCTGTGAATTGAGCATCAGTGCCACCAAAACTAAATGAGGGCGGGGGTCGCGCGACTCCCCTCCCCTGGCCAATTTTAGCAGAAGGTGCTGGCCCCCAGACCTGGGGATTCCATGCGGTCCCTCTTTAAATGCTTTCTTTATGCCCCAGGGAGGTGGTGGTCCCCAGGGCTCCCTTGTGCCCATTAATGGGGGTTTGCATGGGATGCCAAAATCTCTGTCTGGACTCCATTTACCAGCACACACAGGGCCCCAGCAGGCGGTCCCTGTGATCCTCAACACATGCAAAGCCCGCAGCACTTTAAAAAGCAACATTGAGCCCCTCAGCACGGGGCTCAGAAATCTCTGTCTGGACTCCATTTACCAGCACGCAAAGGGCCTCAGGATGGGGTGGTGTTTACTTGTTGCTGGAAGGCAGCTGAGATAGTACCAGTGCACAAAAGGGTCCCAGGAACTCACCCTAAATTACAGACCCATTAGTCTGATTGATGTGATACAGAAACTCTTTTGCAGGCAGATTTTGGATAGATTTAAGGGCTGGTTGGATGAGGTAAAGCCGTATCTAGTTTGCAGGCTGGCTTTTGATCAAGCATTAGCACTATCGACTAGGTCTTCAGATTCATGACCGTTTTATTGGAAGACTGGTTTTTTGCAAAAAGCTCACCTATATCTGGTGTCTGTAGATCTGAAGTCTGCTTTTGATTTGGTTCCACGTTCCAAACTCTGGGCAGTGCTAAAAAATAATGAGATTCCGGAGGCCATATTAAGTATCTTGATGAGGCTATATCAGGATACTTATGCTCAAGTTCATTGGGGCTCTTTGAGGGAACTAACAAGATGCATAGTAACATTGAAAGGTGTGAGGCAGGGCTCTTTCCTTGCCCTCATCCTGTTCTCCCTCTATCTCAACAATGTGGTGACCTACCTACAAAATGAAGATTGTGATGCCCTGAAAATTGTAGGGCAAAAAACCCTCTTCTTTTGTTTGTGACAACACCTTATTGGTGTCAAAAACTCCTATGGGTCTGCAGAAATTGATTGATCGGTCCAAGGTTTTCTGTACGGATAGGGAATTGGTAGTAAGCCATACTAAACCAAGGTCTTGGCCTTAAATCCACATAAGTCCTTTAGAGGAGCTGTAATACGGGAGGGAAAGGAGCTAGAAAGAGCAACCAAATTTGACTATCTTGGCATTAGGCTTTCTAGTAGTATGCAGTGGCCTTCTCAGATAAAGAAGAGCAGTCTGAATCTGTGCCATCATGCATCAGGGATACAGAGGATGTACCAAGAATCAAAAACCAAACAGATATCCCCTGCACTTAGAGTGTATAGTGCTAAGGCTGAAGGTAGTGCTCTTTATGGAGTAGAACTGTGGGGCTTTGCAGAGCTATCGTGCCTGGAGGAAGCTGAAAACACTTTTTAAGATCTTTGGTAGGACTCCCCAAGAGTACACCAATGTTGGCCCTGCTATGGGACCTGGGAGTGAAACCAATTATGCAAAAAGCCCAACTAAGACCATTAGTATTCTGGAGGAGATTGAAAACAACACCAGCCCTAGCCCTTAATGAGGCAATAGAACTATACAAGAACCCTAAGGTTGGTTAGATCCATTCTGTTACAGACACTATGCACCAAATTGGTTTGGAAGACCACTGGAAAGACCGAGGATGCCCCCTGAATCTTTCCAGGAAAACAGTTAAGGAAGCTTATTGGCAGCGCAATTGGGCAGTAGAGGTAAAAATAAGTAGTCATGGATCCCTCACTATGGATTTTTTTTTCTTAAAATTGCACACTACGTATGAGCCTTTCTTTGATCACATTACAATCTGAGCAGCAAAGTCATTGGACATAAAATTCAGACATGGCACTCTTCCCTTGAAATCTTTTTGTGCAAACTGGATATCTAAATCATACCAGAATATGGTCTGCCCGGTATCCCTGAATACTAATGAGAACTTACAGCATTTCTTCCTTCTCTGTTAAGTATATAATAAACCTCAGTCAAGGTGGATCCTGCCTATCTGCAGGCAGTGCGTGGTGGCATTGAGGATGTTGAGAGCTGAGACTAAAGAGTCAATAGTTTGTGCAGTTGTTAAATATCTCCACTGGAGTTGGAATATCAGATCTGATGCACTGAGACAATTTATTACTAATTCCGAAAAAATATGGGGAGGCTTAGCTCAGATTTCTGGTACGATCACTGCCAGCTTATAATTCTAGATGTTTTGATGTTTCTTGGTCATACAAACCATGGGTCATATTATGCTTTACACCAGTAATGTCAGAAATGGGCCAGGGCTGTAGTGATGGAACGTTAAATGGAGTGCAAGTGTTGCCAAAAGCATTGTGAATAAGCACAGTTTGTAATAAGACCAGCTTTTATGTGCCTTTTTATGCTATTGATATGTTTTAACTTGTGTTTATGTGCCTACATGGGTTGTATTGTATTTTAGGCAAATCTGAAGTTTCAACAATTAATTTTATGTCATGGCTTTGTAAATGGATTCTATTTCTATTGTATTTGGTTTGTGTTGTTCTTTAATGGCTTATATGCCAAATAAAGTATTTACTGATTATCACACAGACGTCATTCATTACAAAGATTTCACCAAACAGTTAGAAATGATGTGTGCAGCCAGGATATATCCTTTAGTCATCCTACCATATGTACATTGAAAATAAAATCTTATTTCATTTTTTTCAAAATCTGAGATATTCACTGAAAAAAACAAAGGTCAGAATAATGTCATAGTTAGGTGTGATAAAAAGAACTCTTTTTGTTTTAAAAAAACTCGAAATTAACTGAAAAAAACAAAGGTTAAATTAATGTTATAGTTAATTGTGATAAAAAGATCTGTTTTTGTTTTTAGAAAACTTACAAATTCACTGAAAAAAACAAAGCTTAAAGAAGCGTTATAGTTAGAAGAATAAGTCAGTGACAATATTAATGTTTTGAACTAAAAAAACACCGAAATTCACCAGTTATAGGTAGCAGAGCTAACTATAATTTGCGGCCCGCCATGCATTTCATTACGATGTCACATATTACATCACTCATGACATGTTCTATGACATCATTTATGACATCACTAATGACATCTCAAAGGACATCATTGATGACATCACTGATTACATCATCCAAGCTTCCTTTGTGCACATTACTCTATAAACTAGTATGGCATTAGAGACCTGAAAGTAAGTACAAAATATGTGTTATGTGCAACAGTGATCCTATACTATACATTGCACAGGTAGCCTAGTTCACATTAATGATCAACTAGATATAGACCCCCATTGATTTTGATCTCACATATTACATCACTCATGACATGTTCTATGGTATCATGTATGACATCACTGATGACGTCTCAAATGACATGATTGATGCTGGCACTGATGATATCACTCGTGGCATCATCCAATGAGTGTCTTAGTTTGTTTTATAGTTTACGTAGTGGTGGGTAACTATCATAGTACTTCGCTACCTAATTGTGTTCATGTTGTGTCCAGCTAATTGGTGCAAGTAGTTATAAAATGCATGCACTCCTAATGCATCTTAGATGTGTAGACATATTGAGCATGTTATAAATCTTTGTATAGAAGAGTAACTCTGAGTGCAGATGACAGTTGATTTCTTGTGTCCAGTATTTTATACACACGTTTTTGGTTCTGCAGAAAACGTTTCCAACAGGGCAAAGATTCCACGTAGTAGATACTAAGGGGCAGATTTATCATTATTTCAGTTCAGTTTACTACTCTTTATTTCAGCATAATGCCATCAAAGATACGCACAAAAACAGAATGATAAACAATACAAATCATTATGATCACATTAAAATTCCAGAGGAGAATACGAAATAGACATAGAAACAACAAATAAAACAATTAAAAACATGTCATTACTAAAAGCATTAAAACACAATTCTTTATCTTATAGATACTTGTGAGAACAACACAGCCTAAAATAAGAGGGGATAAATAAAAATAAGATGCTTGTTAGAGTATCCCCAACAGCCATACATACATTATCAAGTTAATATAAGGTGCAATCAACAGCATTATCCAAAGGTACTAAAAGAAATGCCCTCCTCATTTGCCACATGGCAAGTAGGTAGCTTGAAACTGCGAAGACAATAGGTTTACTAGTATCTGATTGTAAGATTCTGCATGCCAGCAATGCTGAGGTTCTTGTAGATAGGGATTAACCATTTAGCCCTGACCCTTCTATGCTCCAGGCAGAAAAAAAGCATGTGAGCCACTGTCTCCTTGGCATAACAACAGGAAGGACATGCTACCTCTGCCGAGCCGGCGGGCACACCCATTTCGAAGTGTGGGTATGGAGTGGTAGTGAACCATGCCTAAACTGTACGTACAGTTTCCTAGCCAGGCTTGGTTCTACTTCATCTAAAAATTATTCTGCAAGATAAGAATCCTTGACCAAGGAAAAGGAACTGGTACCTTTTTGTCCCCAGTACCAGTTCTGACAATAGTGAATCTACCTTAAAAATCTTAAACCACCTTTTAAGCTCCATCTTGCTTGTAAATACTCCTTACCCATACATTAGCAAGTCCTATGCTCAGGAAAGTCTCTCTTATATATTTAATCCATGTGAGTTTACCAGCCCTAGGATAACTCAGTATTTCCTCTAACCCATGATGGTAGTATGACAATTCGAGTGTGGCCCAAAGTTTTCTCCAAAAGAATGATGGTCTGACTGCATTTTTTTCTGAGATTGAACTAAACCCTAAATCAAACATTAGCGGAATCAGGGAGGATACTGACTGGGAGGCACAGCACTTGCCTCAAGAACCAATTCTCAACTGTTTCTAAGGTTTTGGAGGTCTTATGCCACCATAGCTTGGCACCATAAAGGGCCACACCCAATGCTTGGTAAGAGTACAACTGAACAAACTGGGGAAACCGATTTAAAGAAGGACCCCCGGTGAACCTTCAATAGTCTACCAACATGCTGCTTCAATTTGAGCCTTTGTTTTGAAATATGATGGGCCCAGTCCAGGTTCTCATCTAGGGTAATAGCAAAATATTCAAATAGGTGGACCTGTTCTAACAGGGTTCCATTCAGAGTGGGTTTGGGACATGTGGTGTAGCACAGGTTGAAAACCATGTATTTCGTTGTACTAACATTGATTGCCAACCCTCTCTGGTCACAAAAGCTGCTGAATTCATCCAGAATATTTTATATCCCCATCAGCGATTTAGATAAAAGAAGGGTATCATCCATGAACATGAGAGCCGGGACCCTTATGTTGGCCAGCTTGGAAGCATCATTAACACAGGCAATTAGACGGGCAACAAGATCATTAATATACAAAGTAAAAAGAGTTGGGCCAAGGACACAACCCTGTCTTATGCCCCTGCTCACTGGGAAGGGTTCAGTTACTTCTCCTAACCACACACAGTAGACCTGGGCAATGTTCTGGTCATGCAGTCTCTCAATACTTTGGCATAAATATGCAGGGACAACTTTCTACACATGCACATTCCAAAGTGAGTTTCTTGGGGCCAACTCAAATGCAGATCTGAGGTCTACAAACACCACATAAAGCCTGCCCCTTTCAAGGATAAAGGATTTCCAAAAAACTCAACTGAAGCCTAAATAGTTGGTCAATAGTAGATGTGCAGGTATGAAAACATGCTTGCAAGAGGCAGAGTACATCATTATCATCCAGCCAATTGTGTAGCCTCGAGAGAATAACTTGACTAAAGTGTTTCTGCATGGTATCAATGAGGCTAATAGGCATATAGTTAGCTGAGA
This sequence comes from Calotriton arnoldi, assembly GCA_963921515.1. Classification (NCBI taxonomy): domain Eukaryota; kingdom Metazoa; phylum Chordata; class Amphibia; order Caudata; family Salamandridae; genus Calotriton; species Calotriton arnoldi. The sequence goes on along the minus strand of CAWUFW010015491.1, from coordinate 29,521 downwards.
GTAATGGGCAACCCTTCTAATAAATGGGGAGAATGTCTGCCCCTGCCCACGATGGGAGCATACGTAGTCCACTCAGAAAGGCATTAAACACAGTTGTAAGTTATGGCCCCCAGACCTCAATCTCAGACAGGAACACATCTCCAGGGATTTTATTAATGCCTGGTGCTTTGTGAGGAGTGATCTTCCTGATAGCCTGCTCCACCTTCTTGCAAGTGATGGCAGAATACCCACAGTAATCAAGGGACCTTCATATGATTGTTGAAGGGGTGTTACTGGGTTGTAAAGCGACAGCACTTTCTCCCGAGGATGGTGAATACAGATTGAAGAAGTGTGCTTTTCAGGCTTCAGCCGCTACTTTGCTTTCTATTGCAACCTCCCCTCTTTATTCCCAGTGGCTACTAAGTTCCAGAAGGTAGTCTGATCATTGTCCCTCATGGCAGCAAGAAGAGACTGCCACCTCCCTTGGTCCCATTCCATTTTGGCTTTGTTAACAGCACTCTTGTAAGCAGCTCTCTTTGATTAAATCTCACATCTGTCCTGTAACTTAATGGAGTTGATCAGTGCAAATGTAGCAATTCTACAGTGGTTGTTCTACCACAAGGGCGAGCTCCTCCTCTTTCCCAGGCACCTAGATTCTTCAGATACGTGTTCTTTAAGGTTTTCAAATACATTATTATGGACTTCCCCAACCTTGGCCAAGACGGTGTCCAGGACCAGGTTAGGATCTAAATTACAGAGGGCTCCACGGCTCTTTACAACTGTGTTGTAAATGGACTTAAGAGAGTCCTGAAAGCGAGCCACTACGCACCAATCTATCCTACGGCTATGGTAGTAAGTTGGTGTCTGTCATTCAGGAGTTGCGCACGTACCATAGATGGCCTAATTCAAGGACCTTGTGATGGCTATCATGTCTGTTGATGACTATTAGATCAGTGACACAAGGCCAAAATCTGACATCAACTAATATATAATCCAGTCCAATCTAGTCCAACTCTACAGGCATGCGACTATTCTGGCCATACAGGGAAGTCCCACTGGCGGTCGGTTGACAACAGAGTTCCTACAAGCAAAAGATGTATATAGAAAGGAACCCTTCCTGGATGTGATCCACCCCCCCATTGGCCAGGAAACTGTATGTGCAGTTTAGACTAGGGAATCTTCCCCTATCCACACACACAAGCAAATGGGCCAAAGAGAATACGGCTAAGTGTCCTGTTTGTAATTACAAACTTGAGTCTGAAATACATGTACTGTTTTTCTGCCCTGCATACCAATTGCCCTGCAAACGTTGGTTGATCCAAATTTGCAGAAACATAGGCTTTGTGCGCCATATAGAGGCGTACAGAGTTCTAAAATATGACACGCACCCCCCAATTGTGTTTGCTGTGTCACGTTTCTTCAACCATATGTGGCACATACAGCGGGGTTTGATTAAGAACCACACTGGGTAGACCTATGTGTAGGAACTGCAAAGGTCCCCCTCAGTGCAAACATGATTATGGTTCTCTGTCTTAGGATATATTTTTCTGTACTCTCAAACCCCTGTAAATATTTTAACCTGTGTTCTTATCAAATGAGTGTTTTTATTTGATCTTAATAGTATATGAGGACACTTGCGTTTTAATTGTCACATCTTTGTAGAAGCTGGAGAATCCCGTTTATAGAAGGCTAGTTTGATACATGGAATATATAATTGCAAGTGTTCACCCTTTTTATGTATTTTATTGCTGTTGTGATTCTCAATTATGCACTTTTATGGCCCTAGTGGCCGAAATAATGTTATTATTGATTGAATATATAATCAATTAAACTTGTTCTGGGCAGATTATTATAGGTGTGTTTCCTCTCCCTGTCTGAACGTGTTCTCCATTAAGTACACAAATACTCTGGCTCAGTGTTAGCTCAGGGCATTAAGTTAAAGCGCCAGAGAAGTCCATTTCTTGATGGGACAAATGGTTAAGTTAGAGATGGACCAGACTCTATACTTCTCCGACACAGGCTTGCGACAAGAGATGTTCAAGGGCTCAAACGGGCAATTAAAATCACCACCCACAATCTTCGGAGTACCCACTGGAAATCCTGCCATAAAGGGATGCAAGCTGACTTACGCTCCCGTCTATTTTCCGTGGGTCTGGAGTAAATGTTGTAAATACAAACTGCGTGACCTGTAGGAAATGAAATAGTGACACACAGGATATGCACATCTTACCTCTGACCCCTCTACAGTGCAGCCCATGTGAGTTCCCAACCATGTCAACAACCCCCAGAGGGTCTGTCCCTAGAAACTGCCTCTTAACTGTAAGTGACAAACCCTGCATGCTGAACTTTTGCTGTTAGCCAGGTTTCCTAAAAGAGGCAGACATCATGTTGGTCACTGAACATTCCCTAGTCTACATTCTCAAACTTAGAACGTATGCCTGCAACATTCCATGAGAGAACCCTCAGTGTGAGTTTGAACCTTACAGAGTTTGCCACCCCGTTTATGCCAGGTAGGCTATTGGTTGACCTAGAATCAGCACTTACAGAGGCTGGGCTAATAGCAATGATACTAAGACATCAATTCTGTGAGGTGTACTGGATATGAGGCTTCCCAGGATGTTCCATGGGGATAGGGAGCCCCCCGGATACTAACTTCACTATCCTTGGTACTCCGATCATAGCAGTAGGGATACACCTGGTGGTTAATTGGGTAATCATGCTGGGAAGGTACTAGGGACCCAACAGGAGGGTTGTCATGTGGAGCATTATGCTCTTTACTAGCAATCTGGATAGGGGTGATGACAAAGCTCTCATCCCTCTGTATAGGTCCATTCTTGAGGCAGCAATCACTGTTCCTACTATGGCGATAGAGACACTTTGGGCCATTCTTCTTACTAATAAGTCAATCTACGTGGTACAGGATCCCATACATGTTGTATACGGGAACATTGTGAAGACCATCCAAACGCGACAACTCATTGTAAAATACACAAGGCCGGGAACATTGAAGTGACAGAGAGGCTGTGGGCCAGACCCGCACCTGGTGAGGGTTTGTAAAAATACCCAAAAGGGAGTAAAACAATGTTTGATTCCTCCATTTGGGGATTCGCATCAATGTCAGGATTGCTGCCACAGCTCATCTCTCTTGAATATCACAATATACCGGCATGACTCATCTCATTCCTCCCAACACTTATGAATGAACAAACGTCTTGTACCCTGACTTTTGACAATATTACATGCTGTTGGTAACAGCTAGCTGCAACTGGTGCTCCCTGGTTTGTTTGAAAAGGCTCAATAGCTTTTACAAATGTTTTACCATACATATGCAAGGTCAGGTTTCAGGCGCCACAGAAACATCCAGAAAATCCAGGAGAATAAGCATCAAGCAACCGGCATAGATGACCTCAATGTGAACTTTCTGGAAGACAGCCTCATCAAGTTAATCATCTACACCTGTTCCTTGCTATAAGCAATTAGAATGCGACCTTTGTGAACATTCTAAAACACCTTCTAGAAGGCAGCCCCATCAAGTTAATTATGTGCTCCTGTTCCTTGTTACAATTAGAATGTGACCTTTATGAATGTTCTAAAGCAGTCTTATTTAAAGACCGTCCACACTCCTCCCCTTCGCTTAGCCTCTTCGCTTGCTACTTACCTGTTTCTCAGCTTCCAGGACTCTGTCTTGCCAGCTCCCTTGATCCTCCTGCTTCGACCTCACCGCAAAGAATGTCCTACATCAGTTTTGCACCTGGATGGACAAAAGAACAAGAAGAAAAGGAGAGATGCATTAACAGATTTGATTTTAGTACTCGCTGAGCTGAGTAGTAACATCGTGCTGCAAACAAATGTAACCAGTGTTTTGTTCAACTTGTACATACTTTTGGCGGGGCTCTGTCAGAGAGGACTTGGGGGAAGCTAACCCCGTCCAAATTTGCTTGTGGGTTTGATGCTGGAATCATACTCGCTACTGTTTTGAACATTTTGATAAAGGATCCTCTACGGACAATATAAATGAAAACAAAACAACAAAACTAAAGGTTGGTTGAGATTTGAAAGCTTTTGTGAGGTGATACCTTAAGAGATAGAGTTAATACTAGACTAAAGTCTTATTAGTTGTTTGTTTATATGTACCATATCTGCCGGTACCATACATCAGACTGATGTGAATGTCTGCTGCAGTATTGCTGTTGAGTAGCAAACCCACAGCATCTTTGACTCTACACACTCTTACCATCCCAACCCTGTTCCCCATGGGATGTGCCACTGGAGCAGTGTATCCTCCTGTAAACCAAGGGCAAGTCTCAGGAGGATTTGGGAACTAGCATTGCTGCTACATTGGAATCATCTGGAATCCAGGTAGGTGGCTTATTACAAACAAATTGCAGTTTATGAACCACTGCAGGGTCTTTGAAATTGATGATGAAACAATCCACCTAGTCGATCTTTCTGTCCCCTCCCAATCCAGCTCACCCTTTGTGTGAAGAGGATATTGTTCACCTGTGACGCCAGGATGTTCTTATTTTTCCCCTGCCAGCTTAGTCACTTGCTGCTGAGTTCTGTGTGGGTTTCCTTCTGCCCTTCTCGAAACCCCTGTATTATAGTCAGCACAGTCACATAGGGGCTAAGCCACGGGGGCAAGCTAATGGCAGGGCGTTCCTTAGTTCCTTGGATGAGAGCTCCAGCCCCATGGCACCCTGAGGGTAGATATGTCCTTTGGGTGTACATAAGTCTAGATATTTTTTCCATTATATCCCCTTGAAACCTTGCAGTGTCACTGGTACTACTCCCACAGGTGCTACTTGCCATGGCAATCCTAGGATACAAATTAGCTATGGTAGACACTGTATCTCCTATATCAGTGGGCTGTGGAGATGGTGCCACAGGTTTATGTGCAACCCTAGGTGATAATTCAATTGCTGCCAGTCTTACCAGAACAGGAAAAAGTTCCTCCCTTAGGATCCCTTTAACCCTGTTAAGAAGGGCTTCCACCGGATCATCCGCCCATCTCAGTTTAGCAGTACAATCAGAACCTGAATTTATAATGGCAGATTTAACGCACATGAGTGGTGGAGAGGAGAGGACAGATGGTATACCACAACTAGGTTGTTGATTTTTGATAGGCCTCCTGACTCTTTTGGTGACTTGTTGGAATTCTTCTGGGGGATTCTCAATGGTTATCACATTTTGAGGATTACTGGACTTAAGAACAAGAACCAAGTTCTGCATGTTAGGATCAGCCTCAGGGGTGTCCAAGGTTACTGTTGCTGAGGTTGCCACAAGCGTTCCAGGTAGTGGGTTCACAGGCTCCCTTTGCTCCCAGGGAAAGTCTTCTCTCAGTCAACTTGATTTCTGTACAGACTCCAGTTGTTCTTTGGAGCATCAGATCGATCGAGGTAGTTTTGGGTGGGGGTGGTGTAGCTGATGCCCCCCGCACACTTACACTTTCCCATGCAGGCCTCACTTAGGAAAATTTGGGTGGAGAACAAATTAATCACTAAGCGACAGCCCCAGGACTGGGTTTAATTTAGTCACTGGAAAATTAGAAAGCAAGAGAAATAAGGACTGTAATTTCCACAGTATACCACAATAGATTTTAATGGGGTGGCCCAGCATGGCCTTGATTGGCCCCTGTTCTGGGCTTTGCCCCGGCGTGTCCCGCACTGTAAGACATCCTCAAGGTGCTTTATATTGTGTCGAAATGGGAGGCGGCTGGATTGGGGCCCCTCCTCCTTGTGCCAGTAAATGGTGGGAAATGTAGTCCCACAGAACACCACCAAACAGAACACAGCGGCCCTTAGGCTAGGTGTGTGAAGCAAAGGGCCTCCTCCTCGTCCTGTGGTGACTGGGGCTCACAGTCCCTGATCCTGGAAATGGCACTCTGTTCCCCCGCAGCAGGAGTTGTCACTGCACTATATAGCACTGTGAATTCAGGGTAGGTGTGTGCAGCAAAGGGCCTCCTCCTCGACCTGTGGTGTCTGGGACAAGTAGTCCCCGATCCTGGAAATGGCGCTCTGTTCCCCCACAGCAGGAGTTGTCACTGTGCTATATAGTGCTCTGAATTCTTCAGACCAGGTGTGTGCAGCATAGGGCCTCCTCCTCGCCCTGTGGTGACTGGGGAAATGTAGCCCCCGATCATGGAAATGACACTCTGTTCATTATTTCATGCAGCAACCCGCCTTGCTGCGCTGCACTTTATGAACGGTAAAGGGCAGGAATGAACTGTATTTAACATGATAAAGCACATTGCTGTCCTTTCCTTGTGCTGGCGCACAACTTGCTGCCTTACGCCCAGCAGGCACCCTTGCACCATGGTGCAAGTGTGCTTGCATTGCAGGCAGGATTGTTTTTGTGCAGGAAGGGGCATCCTCAGAGGCAGTTTCCTCTTTCTAAGTGTGCTGTGGAATACAGCACACTTAGAAAGAGGAAACAACAAGGAGAAATAAAAATATTTTTCCTTGTTGCACCTCACTAGGTAAGGCATAGCATTTTGAAGCATTCACAGGTTTACCAGTGTTGGTAAATCTGGGAATACGTCAAAATCCAAGGGTGGATTCATGGGAACACCCACACTCCACCCATGGAACACGTCCCTGGGGCGGAGTAACGCAAGTCAGTGGTTTTTGCTGCCTTGCGTTACCCTCAGGGTCATGCAAGGTGGACTTGCGTGGCTGATAAATCTGACTTAGGTCCCCTGCGTAGTCCAAGGGAGAGTCAAAGCCATGATAAATATGCCCCTAATAATGGTGATACCAAAGGGGATGATGGTAAGCAGCCTTTACTTATTAAACAAAATGGTCTCAGCATGACAATTTCTACATAACATGGAAGACTGTGCATCAGCTACTAACCAATGTGCGTATGCTTCTATTGTTTCAGAAGATAGGCTATCTGTAAAGTTTTCACCACAGTATGAATGCTGCAGGTAATAAAATCTTTAGCATTTTCGGACCTTGGTTATGTTAAGCGAATAGTGTCTTTTTTGACAAGTGTTTCATGCACTGTTCTTAGAAGATACTTTTTAATACTCTGTGGTGTATTTCTCGTGCAGCCAGGTCTTTGTGTCCAACTTCCCATAGGTAGCCACCCGGCGGCAGCCAATCCCACACCACACATGTGCTTCGCTCGTGCGTCTCATGGGTTATGCCACAAGGCCTATGTTGCAGCTATATGGATCCCCTCCCCAGCCCTCAAAGGCCCTGGGGACCCCTTCCCCAAGGGCTGTCATTTTTGTAAAGGAGAGGGGACTATGTGCCCCCCCAGGTCTCATTAGGCACTGGGGACCCCCTCCCTTAGTGCCTTATGTATTTTAAAGGGGAGGGAGGCGAGTCACCCCCCTAACTCACCCTCATTAGGCCCTGGGGACCCCATCCCAAAGGACTGTATTTATTTTAAAGGGAAGGGGGGCACGCAGCCTCCCTCCCTGAGCCTCATTAGGCCCTGGGGACCCGATCCCCTAGGGTCTTAAGTATTTTAAAAAGGAAGGTGGGGCATGTGCCCCCCTCCCAAAGCCTCATTAGGCCCAAGGGACCCAAGTCTCCAGAGCCTTATGTATTTTAAAGTGGAGGGGGCAGCACATATCCCCCTCCCCAAGCCTATTTTGGGCCTGGGGATCCCATCCACTGGGGTCTCCATTTTAAATAGGTGGGTGCCCAGGTGCCTGCACATGGCACCCACCATGCACATGGTGGGGGCCGCGGTAAAGCACCAGGGCTCCCCCGGCTCCCTGCATGCTGCAGAAACTGGCATTGTTCCCTCCCTCAGGGAGCAGCTCTTTATGCTGCTCATTCTAAGCGAGGGCAATCTGTTGATCAGCTTACCTGCCCGCATCAGTGGAGGCAGGGAAACAGATCTCAAGTCTGCTCCAAGCTGGCGTAGATTTTGTGTTCACTCCCGTTTGGCTGGAGTTTTATAAATGCTACTGCCAGCCGGGAGCAAACACAAGTTTACCTTCTGTTGCTGGTGCTGACAGGTAAACTGCTGTGTCTCATGGGTGGGATCCCGAGGACACAGAAATTGAGCTGTCCCCAAGGATAGGGTCCCTGGGGCCATTAAGGCTCAGGAAGGGGGACCATGAGGCCCCCCTTCTTTTTTGTAAATGTGACGGACCTTTGGGATGGGGTCCCACGGGACTTTTAAAGGCTCGTGGAGCTAGACCGTGCAGACCCCCTCCCCTTAATCAATACTTTGGGCCCCAGGGGATGAGGGGGAATCATGCCCCATCCCCATAATAATATATTGGACTCACGGGTGGGGGCCTCAGGGCCGAATAGGGCTTGGGGAGGGAGGCCACATGCCCCCTCCCCAAACTAATTGACTTGGGCCCCAGGAGATGGGGTCCCCGGGACTGATAACAGCTTGGGGAAGGGTCTGCATGCCCCCTTTCTCTTAATTAAATAATGCAGCCCCGGGCTGCCATTTTGTCTTTTTGCCACATTCCCAAAATTTTGGCCCAGTGGGCCCCTCTAGTGCCCACAATGGGGCCTAGGGGATGAAGGGTATCCCTACTGTTGTGTAGTTTCCACCAATCAGTAGGAACTGCACGTTTGGGGATGACATAAGCTTAGGATGGTGCCAGGCTATTTCCATGAACCCCCGCCAGATATGTAGTCCCGAGGACCAGCAAGCTCGCAGTGCCACCGTTAACCCCCCTAAACCTGTATAGGGAGTGAACAGTTCTGGCAACCACTGAACATGACAACTCCATTGCCTCAGGAACCGTGGTGACAGATTGCAAATGATTCGCTCAATCACTCGTGCTTTATTTCTCTCAAAGAGGTATGCAAAGAATACACACAGGGGCGTTTTTAATATGTATTGAGCTGTAGGGAATCTTGCAGAGAAAATATGTGCTGCGATGATTAATAGACAAAAGTAGGCGAAAGTTATGCTGAATGTCAACACAGTGATTAATATGAATAATTCAACCATCTTGCTTATCCAACTTAAGTATGCATACATATGCAATATGATAAATAGGCAGCATACTCCTACTATGCACAAACTCTAACCTATGTGTCTAGGGTGTAGACCTATGTTCTGCCAAGAAACCCCCTTCTGAATGATCTAACCCCATTTCCTGGTGGGTAACAGTGTTAGACCCTGTCTTGGTCATGAACTAGATACCCCTCATGTCAGTCAGCTGCTAGATGAAAGCTTCGGCATGCAGGGCCCCTTTGAAGTCAGCAGAGGTGTCTCCTCTGATTGTGTCAGGAAACACAAGATTATATATAGAAAACAGCATCCTTGCCTTGGCCGAGATTGTGATCAGGGTGCCATTGTTTGTGTTTTCGCAGATAGCTGCGTCACCATATGGATGCATTGACAAGCACATTTGCAACTTTAGGAAAGGACCATGTACATGTACTGAGCCTAACTCGGGCACATGACACTATCATGCCCACTTATGTCATTTGTACAAGTTCATGACAGGGGACTAAGGAGCTTATTTAGATCTCGGCAGACAGGTTACTCCATCACATTGGTGACGGACATCCCATTCTCTGAAATATAAATCCCTTATATCCAACGGGATTTATATTTCAATGGACAGGATATATGTCACCGCTGTGGCAGAGTGACCTATCCGCTGAGATCTAAATCAGGCCCTTTAATCGCTGCCAACAACATTTTTCTCATGTTGCTGGCAGCCAATCAGAGTGCTCGCTCCTGCGGAGTCTGACTCCCGTGGGAGTGAGATGGGCCAGGGGGAAAAAAGTTCCCTGGGCCAATCAAAATCCTCTATTTTAAAAATTTGGTTTGAGAGACTCTAGCGAGAGTCCCTGAAACCCAATTGTTCAGATATACAAATATTTTTAAACATTAATTTCTTCAAAACTACTGAACGGATGTACACCAAATCACGAAAAGCATAATATCTGGACCAAGCTCAAGCTTCTTGCCAAATTTTGTGTAATTCCATTCAGCAGTTTTTGTTATAGCCCTGCTTAAAGAAATCTATGGAAAATGCATAGGGATTTTGTATTTTGGACCCCCCTTTTTCTCAGTCCCCACTTGACGGATCGACCTGAAACTTTCCATGCTCAAACTGGTAAAAAAGTAGCACCTTTTGGGAGATTCTTCAAACAAAGCCAAAGTTATTAGCAGAATAAAAAGGCATTTCCTATGGAAATGCGAACCTAGCTATAACTATCCATATCCATAACTGCTATTATATATTGAAAACACACATATACATATAGGTATATATATATTAATAGAAAAAAGGAATGCCGCACTCCAGAAGTACTCATCAAGGGTTCTTTATTTTTCACCCACACTACCACCAACGCGTTCCACCACAAGGGCTTGTTCACGTTGGGGGAAGTCTGTTCTCCATTTCAATTTATACTGCTCTCCACATTAGCCCATTATGGGGCATTGTGGGATACGTAGTTTCCACATTATATCAACAATGATTTACAGTTTCTTTCATTCCATTATTTAGCTCATTGTTATTTAGTTTTGTCCTCTTAACATGTGATATTATCACACAGGTATAGTTCATTTGTTTGAAAGCATTTGACTCTCTCTGCTGTGTGAATATAGAGTCTAAGTGACTTTTCTCTAACGTATAGTCCGTTGACCATGGACATGTATAAGTATACAGTATATGATTATATTTTCTGATTGGTCCCTCATTGAATAGTTCATGAAAGGTATCTATTTGCAGTGTGGAGAGTGTTTGATCCATGGGGTTGTTCTCACCTGAGTGGCCTTTTTTTTTTTTTTATAATTGTGCAGGATCTTTTAGCGAGGACATGTATTACTTAAGATAGTTGAGATTGCTCATTTTCTCTCTTATCAGTTCTTATAAATGGACAAAACTTTAAGCGCCAGACGGGACGCATCGGCCTCTGTGGCTGGCCTCAACAGATTTGGACCGATTGCCCCCCAAAGCACCCTGCCACACGCCCCCAGAGCGCCACATGGGTGCATCGGCCTTTGGGGCTTTAATTACATTCACTGGGGCCCTCGACCCGGCAACACACCCTGCCTCACCGGCCCCTAGAGCTCTCCCGGACCTCCGAGTGCTCTGGCGGCATTATTTTAAATACTGGGGACATCGATCCTCACACATCCTCACCGCCTACAGAGCACCGTCCGGCCCACAGGATGCTCTGGGGGCCTAATTTAAATCTTTAAAACTTGCGCCACCCCAAACCGGATTATGCGGTACACGGCCCCAAAGCACCGCCTTGCCCACAGAGTGCTCTGGGAGCCTTATTTTAAATAAAAAGGAAAGAAAAAAAAGTCCTGGGGCCTCCGATCCCTCACCACTGCCATATTAGACACGACCCCTGAGCCCCCCAGACCTCAGAGGGCTCTGGGGGCATTATTTTAAATCCTTGGGGACTCGAACCCCACGCCGGACCATGCCACACATTGTCACAATCCCCCAGAGAACCACACATGGACATCGGTCTCTGAGGGCATAAACACCTGCTTTGGGCCACTGGGACCTTCCTCGGACCATCCCGCATCCTGGGACACAACCCTCAGAGCCCCGCATTTTGGAAGAGGGCTCTGGGGTAAAAACACACCAACAACAGCCCACCGGAGCACCGCCCTAGCAGCAGTGGGCTCTGGGGCCTGCTTTAAAAATGCCAGGGACCCAACAACTGCCTTAGGTGATCCTGCCACAACCTGGAGCAGCGTAGCCTCTCACAGCAGCCCTTGGCCCCATCAGAGACCCAGGACCTACCATTGAGGGTAAGTACAAACCAGCATTTTTCTTTTTTATTTGTAAAAACATCTAGTATATTTGGGTACTCTGGCACCCTTACAAAACCACACACACCATGGAAAACTATTTCTATGAGCTGAATCATCTTAAGGTTACAACCCTGTGTCACCCAAACCTCTAACATTATTCATGTTGAAGTGCAAACCCACATTGCTCTACACATTATTTAAAACGTTAGGGGGGATATTCACAAGAACGTGCGCTAAACATCACCAAAAAATGTTAACGCAACTTTACACATCGCAGTCTATTGTGGGAAAATAACCCTGTATTAACCTGGAATTCACAACACGGCGGTACCATGCGATAGGTTGCCGAAAACACGGCCAATGTCCGCTATACAACCACCGCGATGGAGATAAAAACACAAACCCCAACACCAAAAAACATGCGATGAGCCCATTCGCGAGGAGGAAAGCAGCGATAAGCAGCGCCAGGCCGGCGACACATATACGGCATGCGGGAATAAGCACAACAAAAGCAGGAAAAAGAAAGACAAACCAAACAGAAAACAGCGAAGCACAATGGAGGCAGTCGGAGCTAGTACACAACCCCACAAGCACCATTGGCAACAAAACATTCTACATGGCAGGCCATCGTGGACAAGGTGAATGCAGCCAGAGAGCAGAGGAGGACAATGGCAGAAAACCAGAACAGCTGAAATGATGCAAAACGCACAAACAAGCAGAAACACGCCAACAACCAGAAGGCAGCAATGCACCCCGGAGGTGGGAGTACACGCCACACCAGGAGCTGGATGACATGGAGGAAATGGTGTCCAACACATCAGTCTGGAGATGGTGATAGGAGCCGGGGACCAGAAACTGCTCAAAATCAACAGACACAACAGCAACAGGGAGAGGAACGACCATGGACTGGGGGGACGGGGGGAGATGGGCACAATGGCACACATACACAATTAAGCACAGCACAACTGCAGACAAACCATGCCCAAGAGGAACAACACCAACCAAGAGCACAAGTCACACAAGTTGGCAATATCACACCACTGAACAAGAACAGAAGTGAAAACCACACTGCCTGAAAGGGAGAAGGGTGAGCCAAATCAGACCTGAAGGGACATCTCACACACAATGCAGCACACACACATAGGAAGCAGAGCACCCCAACATCCAACACAATGTGGTACAAACACCATCATATGCACAACCCAACACAGGACACAAGTGCACCCGCTTGTGGCCTGTAAATGGCCATACGCATCTAGCAAAGCACGAAACAGGGACATGATAATGCACAAGTACCAACCCACAGCACTGATGGGGTAGCAATGCATGTAAGGCAGGGACCCAGATAGGCCGTGACACACATATTGGCATACAAATAAACACTCAACACAGTTCGAGACAAGTGAACATGTGGAAACTTTATCAACAATTGCATGTCAGTACGGCCAAGACATGCAGACCAATGCAGCAGCATGTCTGAATGAGGAACGTCGGAAAGCACCCATGTCCACCCCGGGGGAGTCCTTCACCAACACAAGTCATTGCCAACCCGCGTATGTTGTCCGCGCATGGATCAGGAGTCCAGGCAAATGCAGCCATGTCCACTGTCGTCTAGGGACATGTGACCAGATCCCCAACATGCAACCAGGCGTCTGGACACGTGCAATGGGTCACATGCAGTCCTGGCTGCAGGTACCTTGTCACTCGTCCATGAACGTGAGTGCAGCAGCGTAGGCCAACATTTCCAATGCGAGATCGTTGTCCACCACATCTGACATGTCGGCGACGTAACCCATCAGCTGTCCCGGACAGATGTGCTGACTCCAACCCGTGGCCCGAATATGCACGAAAGCCCAATCGGGGAGCGGCTCAATGTGGTCACTGCATACGACGACTCGTGCAATCTCCCAGGTCCAGTTGCCAGCATGCATGCCAAACATCCAGGCATGCCATAAACGGGCATCACGGTGACACTCCTGGTCGTGGGCCAACAGGGGGCGCACACACACGTCGAAATCCAGGTCAGCTACCGTAACGTTGGAGAGGCAGACATCCATGGACCACTCGAATATGCACGAGCGACAGTGCAACACAGGCTGAACGCAGGTGACGGCAATGCGGAAGCTCAGCCTGTAACTGATCCACAGCACTGCCAATGGCAGTGCCCCCAGTACATGCAGCAGATGTGCAAGGTACAGGTCCACGTGACTGGAGTTGAGCATGTGTCCGGGATGGTCTGCCATTGCGTCAGTGGCACTGTTTGAAGCGGCACTGTGCTGACCTGCGCCAGTCCTGTGGATGAAACGCCACAGCTCGGAGCAATGAGCAGTGTCTGTGTGCAATGGGTGCAGGCCTGGGGTATGGTGGGAGTACGTGTGAAGGCCATTTCACACACGCTAACTACGACCAAGGACTTCTGTGTGTGGGATGTGTACATGTTGGCCTCACGTCGGGCAGTGCGTAGTGTGGGAGTCGCCTGGAAATGCTATTGTATCTGTCAGGGGGGCTGGGTACACGCAAGTCCCATCTAGGAGCTGCAGATGTGCTACCACCCGATAGTGCAAACAAAGGACCTTTCATCCCTACAGTAACTTCACCATCTTCATGCATACAGGAGATGTACAGAGGCCTATCGTGGGTGGGGTGGGATGTCTGCAACCCAGGGAATCATGGATGATATGCCTAACATGTGGCACATGAGCGGCCTCACTGTGTGTTACGTTGCCTCACAGCTGCTCCTCCCTCCCACGAGCCCCCACACATGTGTGCGCTGTGCGGTTGTATCACGTGCACTCCTACGGCACACCATTGTCATGCCTGTCCGCGCATGTCCAGCGGCATGCAAAACAACACCTGTAAGCTGTTTGTTGAGGGTCTGCGGACACGTGAGTGTAGGCCAATGGTCCAGACAGGGCGGACACAGGTGTACAGTCCATGGCTGGCTGTTATCACGCCGCGATTGGGGCTAGACACCTGACTCATGCAGCCGCAGGACTGATACACATAACACTTGGCATGCATGTGCCAAGACCCCGAGCGGGCTTGCGCTCCTACATTTCCCCGTATGTGCGGGCCTGCCCTCCGGTTGCATGCTACATTGCAACATCGACTACTGTGGCCCTGGTGGCAACAACACCCCAACACAAAGACACACTTACCTCACTTCCTGTTCAAGACCAGACTAGAGCCACGCCCTGATCCTCCTGCCGAATCAGCACACCCCTTGTAGGAGAGTAGGATCTGCTTCACAGGGGTACCCCCACTTTTTGCTGATACTTCACTGGTTTTCGACATTAGTCTGGCTGGGGCCCTGCTATTCAGAACCCCAGCCTAGCTGTTTCCTCTTTAAAAGGGTATCCATGTGCCTTAGGCACATCTCTGATTGGGATCTGGAGTGCCCTTGTAAGTCCCTAGTATATGGTATACTATGTACCAAGGGCATAGGTACCTCAGAGGCCTGCCAGGGGCTGCAGCATATATTATGCCACCCCTGGTAGGCCATCCAAACTGACACCACAGGTCTGCTACTGCAGCCTGGGTAAGGTGGTGCATGCACCCCTTGCTGTGGTATAGGTTACCTATATCACTAAATGCATACACACATATAAACCTATAAGTCACTCCTAAGGCAGGCCTTATCAATCTTAAAGGCAGAGTGCATGGTTTCTATGTGAGAGGGTGCCCCTGCATGAGCAGGGCCCCTCTGCAGCGTTCGGAGACCATCTCTGATGCTGTTTGTAGTGCAGCCTGACCATATACTCTTAAACGCATTATATCCTCGCGGTAAAATGCTAACTATGGACTGGCTGCACCGAAACATGTCGTGTTTGGTGTCAAACATCTTGGAATACTACCCCCCGCCAATTCTGGCGGCGGGGGTAGCATTCCACCCTTCTAGAGGGAAAGGCATGTTAACTCTGACGAGTCCGGTAACTTCTTTCCAGAGCCTGGCATCACAAAATGGATGCTACTGCCACAGACACGAGTCTGGCCTCCTGCTGCTGGACGAAACTCCGGCAGGGGAGGCCTGGACAATAGGTTTCCTGTCCCAGGGAGGTGTGACCACCTCCCCAGACAGGACAAAGTGTATTGGGGCTGGGCGGGAGCACTTTCGGGTGCTTTGAAGTCCTGCACTGGGGGCACATTTGGTGTCCCTGTGCATACCCCAGTTCAAACCGGATCAGGGGCTTGCAGCCCCTGCTTTGGCGCGAACTGGACAAAGGGAAAGGGGTGTAGCCACCCCTCTGCCCTGACCCACCCATAGGTGGGGCCACAGAGTAGTCCATCCCCTATTTTTGGAATAAAGGTAGGAACCCAGTCCTTAGGACTTTAGATTATACCTGGACGAAACTCTGAAACAGAATCCTGGACCTTCGACGCTCTACTCACGATTAGAGGACTGAAGAATCTCCCTTGGGGTCAAGGAGTGACTCCCCTGCTTGGCAGGCACCAAAGAAGCATCTGTCCGGTTCGCATCACTGAAGCTCCCGTCGGACGCCGAAGTCATCGCATCACCAGAGGTGGATTCTCAGACTTCCCCGAGGCTACCCTGAGTCCCCAGCAAAGCTGAGGCCCGTGGCTATCGTGGGTAACGTGAGACCGTGACCCCTGGACACCGAGCACACTTGCAAGTGCACCATCTTCTGGGTCTCCCAAGAAGTCGTGCTTTGGGCTCCGAGTAGCCCTAGCCTCCAGCACCACCTGCACCGAAGATCACTGGCCCCCACTCCACGAGTGTCCTGTAAGCCAGCTCCACGTGCGGCGTCACGAGGCTCCTTCGCGGTCGCTAGCCCGTTGGCTAGTAGCCCTTACCGAAGGCCAATCTTTTCTTTACTTGGCAGTCTGGTTGCTCCAGGCCTGCCCTCACTTACCCTTGCTGGGTGAGTTCCCCAGACCTTGCTGGTCTGCACCATCGACGATCTTCAGCTACATCGAGACTTGCCGTTGCCAAGGCTTGTTGGGTCCAATCTGGTCGCCGACACCGCAGCACTCGACAGACATCGTGTACCAGCCCGAATCCTGCTCCTGGTCGCCGACAACGCCTCCTGGACCTCGTGGCTGCAGAAACGAGACGACCGTCAACGCACCTGAAGCACTCGACATCGGTGGGCATCCGTCCATCACCTCCCTGGTCACTGGCTAGTGACCCAGACTCTGTCCCCTCTGCTTTCAGGTTCTTCAGAACTCCGATCCACTCTTGGATCCACCCGGACACTTTTCTCCTGGTCGCCAGCAGCACTTTGCAGCAGATCGCCATAAGAACCGACGACGAAACCCGACCCCGAAAGGCACCTATGCACCCGGCTTCCCTGGGTGAGGTAACACGAGTACTCCGGTGCTCCCGTGGGTAGAGACTCTTCAAAGTCCTAGATCTCAAAGGGTTTTGTCCTAGTCCTCTTTAAAGTGTCCCTTTCCTCTATTTTTCCGATCCCGACTTTCTCCATAGAAGTTAACGGCGTATCGCGGTTGTGTATTTACACTGCACGCGTCTCCCGTGGGTCCCCTGTGTCACTACCTTGGGTGGTTCCTTGTGGTCCAAGCACTTCTAGAGGCTCTAGGCCTAGTGTCTAGTTCAGTCGTGGTTCGCATACCACTTTATTGGTATATGGTTTGGTACGCCCCTAGGGCCCAAACGTGTATTTGTGCTATTACTGTGATTTAAGATCTTATAACCTATGTACTTCGAACTCTAGCCTCATAAAGAGACTAGAGGGGTGTGTTTAGTAATAAATACATATATTTTGAATATATACCTGGTGTGGTGCTCTTTCATTTGGTCACTCAAGAGATTATAGACTGGTAAAACAAGCTGCTTTACATTCCTTCAAGACTTAGCCTGAAGGCTGCTCTCCACAGCTACCACTAGGATAGCTTTCAATAAGGTTGTCTTTAACCTACCTACCATAAGAGTCGATTTGGACTGGTGCAAGGTGCCCACTATAATTAGTGGACAGCATATGCCAGGCCAACTTCTCACATTGGTGTGCAGCGTGTGGGATTCCAGCTTGCTATTGTTTTACCAGATAATCTCAATTGAATTGATCAACTGAAAACCACTAAAGGTACCTAAGGTACATATAATTTAAGCTTAGAATATCAGTAAGTTCTACTGAACTTAGAGTTGTGTGTTAAGGGATAGCACAACCCTTTCTACAACTCAAGAGAGTTTAGTAGGCCACACTAGAGTAGGTAGTGCATACACCACACCACACTAGTAATGTCTTTAAAAGCAGGATCCAAAGATGCCCTGCAGGAAGCCATTGAGCTTCCCCCTCCAAGTATGACACACTCCCATTCTTGGAACTGAGAGCTTTGTGTAACGTGAGGAAATTAAGGACAGGCCAAAGTCCCACCACCCAACACCTCCAGGAGTTGTTGGTGGCTTATGATCTTAGTAAGTCTTCAGAGACTGAAGGGGTAGGAGCAGAGGGTGGGCCAGCAGATGAGGAAGGGACCAGGGGTACTACTACCCCCAGTCCCCCCTCTGAAACTGACCAGGAGGGTGACAATGACCCTGACCTGGAGAACCCAATCCCTTCTGGGGAAGATGAAGATGAGGATCTAGAGAACCACACCTTTGTCCCCCCAGGAAGGATTATGAGTGTGCTCAAAAAGTCTAGGTCTCCTTCTCAGGAGTCTAACCACTCTGGCACCTCAATAGGGAGCTCTGTTTCTTCTCACAGGAGGGAATCCTCTCATGAGAGAAGAAAGAGACTGGTCCAGTATGAGGAAACTCAACTGGAGATCAGGAAGAAGCAATTGGCTTTAGATAGAGAGTCCCTAGATCTCCTTAAAGAGAGAAGAAAGTTGGGACTAGAGTCCCATGGTGGCAGCCATATCCCTAGAGATAGGGAAAGGTCCTATGACCATAGGAACCTGAGCAAGATTGTCCCTCCCTACCAGAGTGGGGATGATATCCACAAATGGATAACTGCTTTAGAGAGGGCCTGTAAGGTACAGAAGGTCCCTCAGGAGCAGTGGGCAGCAATCTTGTGGCTCTCCTTTGCTGACAAAGGTAGAGACAAGCTCCTCACTGTTAGAGAGGAGGATGCTGACAATTACAAGGTCTTGAAGAGTGCTCTTATTGATGGGTTTGGCCTAACCACTGAACAGTACAGGTTGAAGTTCAGAGACACCCAAAAGGCACAGACTCAAGACTGGGTAGACTATGTGGATTGTTCTGCCAAGGCTCTGGAAGGCTGGTTGATGGGCAGTAAGGTGTGTGACTTCTCAGGATTGTATAATCTGATAATGAGGGAGCAGATTCTTAATAACTGTCAAAACCAGCTGTTGCATCAGTACCTGGTTGACTCTGATCTGACCTCTCCCCAAGAATTGGGAAAGAAGGCAGACAAATGGGTCAGAACCAGGGTGAAGCAGAAGGTACAGAACCAAGGTGGGGAAACCAAGAAGCAAGATGCTAAGAACTCTGACAAGGGTGGGGAGAAGGGTAAAGACCAAAAGTCTTCATCAGGCCCCCAAAAATCTTCTTCTGGTGGGGATTCCCAGTCTACCAAGGGTAAAGGCCAAAGAAAACCATGGTGCAAGGTCTGTAAGCAAAAGACCCACTGGACCAGTGATTGCACCAAGTCCAAAGACTCCAGTCCAGCATCCACCAATGCCCCTAAGGCACCTGTTCCCCCTAGTACAGTTGGTGGAAGTGCTCCAGCAAAGGGTTTAGTAGGGTTCACCCTGGGAACTGAGTTGGGCTCTGACTTAGTCAGGGAGCTGACTCAGGCTGTGTTAGTCTGTGATGGAGGCATGGATGTGACCTCCACTGTGAGTCCCAGTAATCTGGGCAAGTACAGACAACAGCCTTTAATCAATGGACGAGAGGCTTTGGCATTTAGGGACACAGGGGCAAGTGTCACCATGGTGACACAAGACCTTGTGCTACCTGGGCAAGTTATACTTGGTGAAATGTACCAAGTGACCAATGCTAGCAATGTCAGAACAGACCATACTCTGGCAGTTGTTAACTTCTCCTGGGGAGGGGTAACTGGCCTTAAGAAGGTTGTGGTAAGTGCAAACCTACCAGTCGAATGCTTGCTTGGCAATGACTTAGAGACTTCTGCTTGGGCAGAAGTGGAGCTCAGGACCCATGCAGAAATGCTGGGGATCCCTGCAGATGTGTTTGCTGTGACCAGGTCACAAGCTAAACTGTCTAAAACTGAACAGGCCTTGGATTCTGAAAGAATGGACCAAGTGCCTTCCAAGAGGAGGAGTAGTAGGGTTAAGGCAGTGCCTTCCCCCTTGGCTCAGGAAGAAGATCAGTCCCTTGAGGGGGATGATCTCAGCCCTGAAGAAGGAACTGTCCCAGAGGAACTTGAGCCTGACCAGGTTGAGTTCTTGGGGACAGGGGGACCTTCTAGGGCAGATCTGAGCCAGGAGCAGCAGAGCTGCCCCTCCCTTGAACCCCTCAGACAGCAAGCTGCTGCTGAGGCTGCTGGGAAAGCTAGTGGTCCCCATACAGTGTATTGGGATGATGGACTCCTGTACTCAGAGAGTAGAGACCCCAAGCCTGGTGCTACCAGGAGGTTGGTAATACCTTTGAAGTTCAGGGGCTTCCTATTGACCCTAGCCCATGATATTCCCTTAGCAGGACACCTGGGCCAGAACAAGACTTGGGACAGAATTGTCCCTCACTTTCACTGGCCCCACATGTCTGAAGACAGTAAGGAGTTTTGTCGCTCCTGTGTAACCTGCCAAGCCAGTGGCAAAGCAGGTGGCACTACAAAGGCCCCCTGATACCACTACCTGTGGTGGGGGTGCCCTTTGAGAGGGTAGGGATTGACATTGTTGGTCCCATGGATCCCCAAACAGCATCTGGGCACAGATTTATACTGGTGGTAGTGGATCATGCCACCAGGTATCCAGAGGCTATACCCCTTAGGACCACTACAGCACCTGTGGTGGCAAGGGCCCTCCTGGGAATTTTCTCAAGAGTGGGCTTTCCTAAGGAGGTGGTATCAGACAGGGGTGCAAACTTCATGTCTGGGTACTTAAAGGCAATGTGGAAGGAGTGTGGGGTTACTTATAAGTTCACCACACCCTATCACCCACAATGCAATGGTTTAGTTGAGAGATTCAACAAAACCTTGAAGGGCATGATTAAAGGGCTCCCAGAAAAGCTTAGGCGTAGATGGGACATACTCTTGCCCTGCCTTTTATTCGCATATAGGGAGGTGCCTCAGAAGGGGGTTGGTTACAGCCCTTTTGAACTTCTGTTTGGCCACCCTGTGAGGGGTCCACTGTGCTTGGTGAAGGAAGGATGGGAGTTACCTCTCAAGCCCCCAAAGCAAGATATAGTGGACTATGTACTTGGTCTCCGCTCCAGGATGGCTGAGTACATGAAAAAGGCAACCAAAAACCTTGAGGCTAGCCAGGAACTTCAAAAGGCCTGGCATGACCAAAAGGCTGTCCTAACTGTTTACCAGCCAGGACAGAAGGTGTGGGTGTTGGAGCCAGTGGCCCCAGCAGCTCTCCAAGACAAATGGAGTGGACCCCACACTATTGTTGAGCAGAAGGGTGAGGTCACTTACTTAGTAGACCTGGGAACACCCAGGAGTCCCCACAGGGTTCTCCATGTCAACAGACTTAAGCCATATGTGGACAGGGCAGACATGGGCTTGCTCATGGCTACTGATGAAGGGCAGGAGGAAGAGAGTGACCCACTCCCTGACCTGCTCTCACAGAACCCTGACGATGGGTCAGTAGATGGTGTAGCCTTGGCAGGCAGCCTCACTACCCAGCAACAAACTGATTGCAGGCAAGTCCTCAATCAGTTTAGACATATGTTTTCTCTGACACCCAGTCAGACCACCTGGTGCACTCATGAAGTGGACACTGGGGACAGTCTGCCTATTAAAAACAAGATTTATAGGCAACCTGACCATGTCAGGGACTGTATCAGGACTGAAGTCCAGAAGATGTTGGAATTGGGAGTGATTGAGCCCTCAGATAGCCCTTGGGCTAGTCCAGTAGTCCTAGTACCTAAACCTCACACCAGTGGTGGGAAAAGAGAGATGAGGTTTTGTGTAGACTACAGGGGCCTCAATGCAGTCACTAGGACTGATGCCCATCCAATACCCAGGGCAGATGAGCTCATAGATACTTTGGCCTCTGCCAAATATCTCAGCACATTTGACCTAACAGCTGGCTACTGGCAGATCAGACTAGCTGATGCTGCAAAGCCCAAAACAGCATTTTCAACCCCTAGTGGGCATTATCAATTTGTGGTGATGCCCTTTGGTCTGAAAAATGCACCTGCCACTTTCCAGAGGTTGGTGAACACAGTTCTCACAGGACTGGAGGCCTATAGTGCAGCTTATCTAGATGATATTGCTGTCTTTAGCTCCACCTGGGAGGATCACCTGGTCCACCTCAGGAATGTTTTACAGGCCCTGCAAAAGGCAGGCCTGACTATCAAGGCCACTAAGTGCCAGATAGGGCAGAGTCAGGTTGTGTACCTGGGCCACCTTGTGGGTGGAGGCCAGGTTCAACCTTTGCAGAGCAAGATCCAGACCATCATGGACTGGACTGCTCCCACTACCCAGACTCAGGTGAGAGCCTTCTTAGGCCTGACTGGGTACTATAGGAGATTTGTCAAGGGGTATGGATCAATAGTGACACCCTTGAATGACTTAACTTCTAAAAAAATGCCCAAAAAGGTTCAGTGGACAGTTAGCTGTCAAAAGGCATTTGATGACCTCAAGCAGGCCATGTGCACTGCTCCAATTCTGCAGAGTCCTGATTACTCCAAGAAGTTCATTGTTCAAACTGATGCATCTGAATTGGGGGTAGGGGCTGTACTGTCACAATTGAATGAAGAAGGTCAGGATCAGCCAGTAGCTTTTATTAGCAGAAGGCTGACCCCTAGAGAGAAACGTTGGTCAGCCATAGAGAGGAGGCCTTTGCTGTGGTCTGGGCTCTGAAGAAGTTGAGGCCATACTTGTTTGGTACACACTTCCTGGTTCAGACAGACCATAAGCCCCTCTTATGGCTAAAACAAATGAAGGGTGAAAACCCCAAACTGCTTAGGTGGTCCATTTCCCTACAGGGGATGGACTTTACAGTGGAACATAGGCCTGGGAGTAACCATGCGAATGCAGATGGACTCTCTAGGTATTTCCACTTAGAACATGAAGACTTAACTGGGCAAGGTTAGTTTAATGTCCCTACGTTTGGGGGGGTTGTGTAGGAGAGTAGGATCTGCTTCACAGGGGTACCCCCACTTTTTGCTGATACTTCACTGGTTTTCGACATTAGTCTGGCTGGGGCCCTGCTATTCAGAACCCCAGCCTAGCTGTTTCCTCTTTAAAAGGGTATCCATGTGCCTTAGGCACATCTCTGATTGGGATCTGGAGTGCCCTTGTAAGTCCCTAGTATATGGTATACTATGTACCAAGGGCATAGGTACCTCAGAGGCCTGCCAGGGGCTGCAGCATATATTATGCCACCCCTGGTAGGCCATCCAAACTGACACCACAGGTCTGCTACTGCAGCCTGGGTAAGGTGGTGCATGCACCCCTTGCTGTGGTATAGGTTACCTATATCACTAAATGCATACACACATATAAACCTATAAGTCACTCCTAAGGCAGGCCTTATCAATCTTAAAGGCAGAGTGCATGGTTTCTATGTGAGAGGGTGCCCCTGCATGAGCAGGGCCCCTCTGCAGCGTTCGGAGACCATCTCTGATGCTGTTTGTAGTGCAGCCTGACCATATACTCTTAAACGCATTATATCCTCGCGGTAAAATGCTAACTATGGACTGGCTGCACCGAAACATGTCGTGTTTGGTGTCAAACATCTTGGAATACTACCCCCCGCCAATTCTGGCGGCGGGGGTAGCATTCCACCCTTCTAGAGGAAAGGCATGTTAACTCTGACGAGTCCGGTAACTTCTTTCCAGAGCCTGGCATCACAAAATGGATGCTACTGCCACAGACACGAGTCTGGCCTCCTGCTGCTGGACGAAACTCCGGCAGGGGAGGCCTGGACAATAGGTTTCCTGTCCCAGGGAGGTGTGACCACCTCCCCAGACAGGACAAAGTGTATTGGGGCTGGGCGGGAGCACTTTCGGGTGCTTTGAAGTCCTGCACTGGGGGCACATTTGGTGTCCCTGTGCATACCCCAGTTCAAACCGGATCAGGGGCTTGCAGCCCCTGCTTTGGCGCGAACTGGACAAAGGAAAGGGGTGTAGCCACCCCTCTGCCCTGACCCACCCATAGGTGGGGCCACAGAGTAGTCCATCCCCTATTTTTGGAATAAAGGTAGGAACCCAGTCCTTAGGACTTTAGATTATACCTGGACGAAACTCTGAAACAGAATCCTGGACCTTCGACGCTCTACTCACGATTAGAGGACTGAAGAATCTCCCTTGGGGTCAAGGAGTGACTCCCCTGCTTGGCAGGCACCAAAGAAGCATCTGTCCGGTTCGCATCACTGAAGCTCCCGTCGGACGCCGAAGTCATCGCATCACCAGAGGTGGATTCTCAGACTTCCCCGAGGCTACCCTGAGTCCCCAGCAAAGCTGAGGCCCGTGGCTATCGTGGGTAACGTGAGACCGTGACCCCTGGACACCGAGCACACTTGCAAGTGCACCATCTTCTGGGTCTCCCAAGAAGTCGTGCTTTGGGCTCCGAGTAGCCCTAGCCTCCAGCACCACCTGCACCGAAGATCACTGGCCCCCACTCCACGAGTGTCCTGTAAGCCAGCTCCACGTGCGGCGTCACGAGGCTCCTTCGCGGTCGCTAGCCCGTTGGCTAGTAGCCCTTACCGAAGGCCAATCTTTTCTTTACTTGGCAGTCTGGTTGCTCCAGGCCTGCCCTCACTTACCCTTGCTGGGTGAGTTCCCCAGACCTTGCTGGTCTGCACCATCGACGATCTTCAGCTACATCGAGACTTGCCGTTGCCAAGGCTTGTTGGGTCCAATCTGGTCGCCGACACCGCAGCACTCGACAGACATCGTGTACCAGCCCGAATCCTGCTCCTGGTCGCCGACAACGCCTCCTGGACCTCGTGGCTGCAGAAACGAGACGACCGTCAACGCACCTGAAGCACTCGACATCGGTGGGCATCCGTCCATCACCTCCCTGGTCACTGGCTAGTGACCCAGACTCTGTCCCCTCTGCTTTCAGGTTCTTCAGAACTCCGATCCACTCTTGGATCCACCCGGACACTTTTCTCCTGGTCGCCAGCAGCACTTTGCAGCAGATCGCCATAAGAACCGACGACGAAACCCGACCCCGAAAGGCACCTATGCACCCGGCTTCCCTGGGTGAGGTAACACGAGTACTCCGGTGCTCCCGTGGGTAGAGACTCTTCAAAGTCCTAGATCTCAAAGGGTTTTGTCCTAGTCCTCTTTAAAGTGTCCCTTTCCTCTATTTTTCCGATCCCGACTTTCTCCATAGAAGTTAACGGCGTATCGCGGTTGTGTATTTACACTGCACGCGTCTCCCGTGGGTCCCCTGTGTCACTACCTTGGGTGGTTCCTTGTGGTCCAAGCACTTCTAGAGGCTCTAGGCCTAGTGTCTAGTTCAGTCGTGGTTCGCATACCACTTTATTGGTATATGGTTTGGTACGCCCCTAGGGCCCAAACGTGTATTTGTGCTATTACTGTGATTTAAGATCTTATAACCTATGTACTTCGAACTCTAGCCTCATAAAGAGACTAGAGGGGTGTGTTTAGTAATAAATACATATATTTTGAATATATACCTGGTGTGGTGCTCTTTCATTTGGTCACTCAAGAGATTATAGACTGGTAAAACAAGCTGCTTTACATTCCTTCAAGACTTAGCCTGAAGGCTGCTCTCCACAGCTACCACTAGGATAGCTTTCAATAAGGTTGTCTTTAACCTACCTACCATAAGAGTCGATTTGGACTGGTGCAAGGTGCCCACTATAATTAGTGGACAGCATATGCCAGGCCAACTTCTCACACCCCTGCGCTGACCTGACATATGCCGGACCAGCACACACCACTTGTGCATGTGGGGGGGGGCGGGCGAAGCTGCATGTCTAAGGTCTCAGCCACTGGTGAGGTGACATGGTATCCTCCGCTGAAGACAGCACACTGTGATGTTGCAGGGCTCCGGCCCATCATGATGACATAATGACCACACGAACACACTTGCTTAGATGTTGGGAATGGCTACGGGCACATGCGCCCGGCCACGTTTATTAGCAGGCTAACATGTCGAGTGACACATGTGTTGGATGTGTGTGGGGTGTGTGTACACCAGTCGTCATGGAGTGCCTGGTGCAGTCAAAAAACGACAACAGTGTACATCGTAAAGGACACAACCATTCAACCATAGAGGATCCATGACCTGAGCTGCACAGAGTTAGTGGCCCTGGATGCACAGTGTCCTGCACGGGCCTACCGCCACGGGCCGCTGACTTGCGGTGCACTGGGGCAGGGTCACGAGAGCAGAGCAAGTTCTCGTAGATGTCAAATGGGGTTGTCGCGGAGTGTCTCGGTGGACAGTGGAAGGTGTACCCCCAGGGCATGATTGAGAGGGCAGAACCACGGAGAAACAGTCACTATGGTGGAGATGAATGGAACAGGCACATGTCGGACACCAAGCCCGGCCCAGCCAGATGATGATGCAGACAACCCCCAGGCCATGGACTCAGACGCCACCAAAGTTCAACCAGAGAGTGCCCGTGAGTCATTGCGCACAGAGTTAGTGGCACCAGTACTGATAGGGGATGCCGCCTGCGGTGAGGCGTGTCCAGTGGTGTGGACTCCTCCATATCTTACCCAGGACACAGTTCCACATGTGTGGCCTACTGGACCGCAGTGTAGGCCGAGGGCAGCGGTCAGCAGGGGCCCACAGACACGTGTCGTGTGCTTGCGATGCATACCTTTGCTTCACTGATAGAAGGGAGTTTAGTGATATAAACTCTGCAATAAACATCTGGTCACTGCCATTCATGACTCAGGACACAGTTCCACATGTGGAACCTACTGGACCGCTGTGTAGGCCTGTGCCCTCATCCACGTGGCACCGGCTGGCGTTGAACAGGGTTAGTGGCACCACGTGTCGCCGGCTTGCTTTGAACAGTGTTAGTGGCACCACATGTCGCCGGCTTGGATTGTACAGGGTTAGTGGCACCACGTGTCGCAGGCTTGCGTTGAACAGGGTTAGTGGCACCATGTGTCGCCGGCTTGCATTGAACAGGGTTAGTGGCACCACGTGTCGCAGGCTTGCATTGAACAGGGTTAGTAGCACCACGTGTCGCAGGCTTACGTTGAACAGGGTTAGTGGCACCACGTGTTGCCGGCTTGCGTTGAACAGGGTTAGTGGCACCACGTGTCGCAGGCCTGCAATACGGAATTATGCTTCACTGTTCGAAGGGAGTCTGGTGCTGTGGCCGCTGCCACAGACTTGGGGTCACTGCCATTCAAGACTCAGGACACAGTTCCACATGTGGGACCGACTGGGCCGAAGAGGACGCAGGTGGACAATGTCAATGAAAAAGGAGTACTGTGGGCCTGCGCCGTGGAGGCCAGCGATGGTCTGCGGAGGCTGCAAAGGTCTCTGGCCTGGGGCTTGGAACTTGCACCGGCACGTGGTGGGCCCTCTTTGACACACGCCGGTGTCGGCAGGTGAGCGGAGCCTCGTTGGTGCACTGGGGAAGGCATGACGGGTCTGGGGACCAGCGGCCCGGGGTGCAGCAGGTGCACAGGGACGCAGGCCCCGCTGCGCTCGGCGAAGGACTCGTGGTGGGCTGAAAGGCACTGCCCTGACAGACGCGTTGTCCATTCCGAATAAGTACCACACCCAGTGCGACGGGCTTTTTGTTCACACCCCTATGCAGGCCTGGCATGCGCAGGTCCAACCCACTCCGCCAGCGCATGCAGGGGGGGACGTAACGTGTGACATTTCCCGCGTTCTGCCCCACAGCCTGTGCGGACATGTTAGCGTCCACTGGCCACTACACTCCATGCACCAGCAGTTGATCTCCACATGGCCATTTCTGGGATTTGCACGCTGTGGTCTGTACGGCACCTCCACGCCACACCTGTCATTGGGTAGGTTCACATTCCTTAGTCACTTGCCGCTCTCGCACATGCCTGCTCCATGCCTCTCCTCAGATCCTGCTATTGTGAGTCTGTGGTGCCATGCCGTGGCTGGGTTGTGGGCATGGCAAGGCCAAGTTCCCAATGGAATCATGTTGTCGTGTCTGGTCAGTTGGCATGTTGTGTGGCATGTTGAATGTAGTTGTGCTGCGTGCCCATTTCCAGTGTCGTGAGTTGCATGAATTAATTGCCAATTAAAACTACAACATTATTCACATTAAACACAACACCACTATGCAGTAAACATTATTTAAAGCGTTGAGTTTGCAAACCTTTCCCACCCCTATCCCCTCCGCATTATTCACATTAAATGCATTCCCCTCAAGCACTTTAAATATACCCTTAAATCCTTAAGATTGTAAAAATGTGCCCCCCCTTATTGATTTACCTCCAGTAGAGTACATCCTGCAGCATCATTCTGCGCATTGTTATTCTGAGCCATTCTTTTTTTCCTTGAGGTCTTGGGCTAGGTCTGTTCAGCACACACTCCAAATGCGTAGTTCCAAAAAGGTTTTTAAATGTATGTTTGTGGTTGAGCCCTGAGGTATGCTTTTATACTTGTCCCGGCATGCTAATTAGAAGACTCTAACACTTTATGAAGGGGAGGGTCTAGAACTAGGTATTGGGGAGCTTTGGAGGTACCCTTTTCTCTGTATTGTACTGCTTATGTTAGGTGTCACTTTATCATTTGACAGCTGCTAATCATGCCTGAGCCCTGTTGTGGGAAGAGCTGTGTAAATACCTGTGCTTGGGGATCATTCTCAACACTGGGCTGCTCCCACGTTTTGTCACTTTATAGCTGGGAAGGTGTTTAGCTGTTTGAACCCTTCTCCTCGGAAGCTTGGCTCCGGCTGATGTTTGTAGGTCTTGATGGATCATCAGTACCCTGCTTGCAGAAGGGCTGACAGTTTTATAACATGCCATGTGCTATCCTAATTGAGACTCTCCTGGGAAGTTTGGAACAGTCCTGATGTTTAGTTTTTCATTTCTCAGCCTTGTTCTGCTCACGGCAGATGTCACTTTAGCATTTGAGATCTGCTAATCATGCCAGAGCCCCTGCGTGGGAATCTGTGAAGCAGCTTCTAGGTTTTAAGTTTTTTGACTTCTCAGCATCGGCCTGCGTATAAGGGGCTGTCAGAGTTATAACAGGTCATGTGTTATCCTGTTTCAGGTTCTCCCGGGAAGTTTGGGCTCTGCATTAGGCTTGTTTTTTTTCACTTCTCACCACCGTTTTGGGTGCTGTGGTTTGTCATTTTATAACAGGCTTGTATCAGATGTTTGGGACACGCCCCATGTTTGTTTTTTTACCTCTTCTCAGCCTTGTACTGCTTACAGCCCTTGGCACTTTATCCTTTGGCAGCGGCATGTAGAGCCCTGTCGTGGGAAGCTGAGACAACCCTTTGTCCTTGTGTTTTCACTTCCTGCCCTGCTCTGCTCACTGAGGGGTTTCCCACGCTAACATGTAACAGCAGCAACACTTTTGAGGCCTATTGTGGATAGTTTAATGCCAGCAGCTTTGGCAGAGCCACATTTCAAATATACCTAGCTGTTTCTAAAGAAAGACACTTTTTCTTTTTTTTTTTAAAAACCACATCTGATCAGCAACCCTCTGTGTTAGGCATCCACGAGGCTGAGGGCTGAGGACTAGGGCTGCCTGTTTATTCACATCTCCTCTTGCTGAGATCGCCATCTGTCACAACTCTGCAGGCCCAGTTTTAAACATGCCCAGGCCTG